>JAZHEH010002724.1:3000000-3487388 GCA_036589455.1 Ateles fusciceps | reverse complement strand
GGGGCGTAAGGCCCCAATTTACCACCCACCAGGTGTGTGGTAACCTACCGGCCCAAGACTGTCAAATAGATTTTACTCATATGCCCACTCACAAAAAACTCCGCTACCTCCTAACCTTTGTAGATACCTTTTCTGGATGGATTGAAGCCTTTCCCCACCTCCAGGGAAACCGTGGACACAGTGGCCTCCCTCTTAGTTCAGGAAATCATCCCTTGCTTTGGCTTACCTCAACCATCCAGACAACGGTCCAGCATTTACAGCTCAAGGTAGTCCAGCTGGTCGCCAAATCTCTCAGCATCTCCTGGAAACTACATATCCCCTACCACCCTAAGTCGTCGGGTAAAGTTGAACGGGCTCACGGCATCCTCAAAGATCATTTGGCCAAACTCACCATCAGAGGTAAAACTCTCTTGGCCCACACTCCTGCCTCTCGCTCTGGCCCGGGTCCGAGCCACCCCATGAGAACCAATGGGCCCCAGCCCCTTTGAACTGCTGTATGGCCGGCCTTTCCTGGTCTCCCATAACTTCCCAATGCAACCACCTCCCCCTGGCCTCCTACCTCCCCTATCTCTCTCTCCTCCACCACTTACTCAGGGAACACGCAGATCGCACTCTCCCCGTCGTTTCAGGACCAGAGGACCCCCACCAAGTAGCACCTTCTCCAGCCGGGCGACAGTGTTCTCCTCCGGGAGCTCAAACCAGGGTCTCTGCAGCCCAGGTGGTTGGGACCCCACACTGTCATCTTAACTACCCCCACAGCCGCCAAACTCCTGGGTCATGCTCCGTGGTATCATGTGTCCCACCTCAAGCTGGCCCCCCCCCAAAATGATCAGTGGAGGTCCGACCCTTGGGCCCCACTCGCCTCCGTCTCACCCATGGCCCGTGCCCCCTAACCCTCCAGACCCTCCTCCTATTAGTCCTTCTAATAACTCCCCTTACGGGCAAGTCGTCTGTTGGTTCTTTTACCTCCAAGAATCCTGGGCCGAAGGCCCCACTACCAAAACCCAATACCTAGCCCAAACAGACTGCCAGCCCTCGGGTTGCCAGCCAGTCATAGTATTTGAATTCTGGGCATCAAAGTCCAAAATTCTTTACTCCTGGGGTAACATGGCCCTATGCTTCCTGTATGATCAAACCGAGGACTACTGTCATTGGTGGAACACAACCTACAGTGGACGCCCATATAATTCCTGTGTCATGCACAAAATAGGAGGGGGAATACTTGGCAAAGACGGTGCAGGTAAAGTATACCTTGCCATACGCGACCCCTGGAACAGCCGCTGGGAAAAGGGGACTGCAGGTAAAATATACAACTCAGCCACAAATAACCACCCCAGTGGCACATGGCTAATATTTCGGTCCTATACTCGCATTGTACCCGTAGAAATAGACCAACTCAGCTCATTAGGCAACACCATCCTATGAAACGAGGCCACATTAACTAACCAACTCAAACCCCCAAGCAACGCTCCCCAACCTTTCTCCTGGTTAACTCTAGTACAGCAAGGTGTTAACATGTTAAGCCGGACCAAAGCCATGAATTTCACTGATTGCTTCTTATGCGCCTCCCTTAACAACCCCCCTTAGCCGCAGTCCCCTCCGGGCCGGGTTCAACCTGTCACAATCACCTGTAGGGCCTAGCACCACCTTAACGGGTATCCCCTTGTTCAAAGAACACTCTCAAAATCTCTCTCTCTGCTACGGGACGGCAGCCAGCAGCTTCAGCCTCAGCTGCAACACCTCAGTAAAAATCAAGTCCACCCTCTACGCACCTCCGAGAGGATACTTCTGGTGCAATGAACCCTAACCAAAGTTATAAATGCCTCCCTCCCCTTCCCCTGTGTGCCCGTTATTCTAGTCCCACAGTTAGAAGTATACGGGCAAGCTGCGCTCCTATCCCTCATCACGCCTCCCCTTACTCATCAAAATAAACGAGCTGTCTTCCTCCCCATAATAGTTGGCCTCTCCTTAGCATCCTCTCTAGCAGCGACTGGAATAGGAAGCGGAGCCATGGGCTACAGCGTTACTTCAGCCGCCCAACTAGAAAACAAGCTCCACGTGGCCATTGAAGCGTCAGCCGCCTCTCTAGCCTCCCCTCCGACGACAAATCACGTCGTTGGCCCAGGTAGCTCTTCAAAACCGACGGGCCCTAGACCTACTAATGGCAGAAAGGGGAGGTACCTGTCTGTTCCTTAAGGAGCAGTGCTGCTACTACATCAATGAAACAGGCCTGGTGGAAGAGAACGTTAATACCCTCTATCGCCTCCAAGAAGATCTCCGAAAACAGCAAGAGGTGCCAGCTTCGTCTCTCAACTGGTGGCAATCCCCCGTGCTCACCTGGCTAGCTCCCATTGTCACCCCCATTATTGTTGGTTGTCTGTTACTAATGCTGGCCCCTTTTCTCCTCAAGTTTTTACAGGCCCGCATGAGAGAAATTTCCAGGGTGCCTGTAAACCAGATGCTGCTTCACCCCTATGTCCGACTCCCCAACTGAGGCACCAGCCAACTGACTGCCCCCCCCCTTCGCCCCTGCTCAGCAGGAAGTAGCCAGAAAGAAGTGGCGTCCTATATCTTCAAAAGGGTCGGAATGTAAGGTCCATTGCCTCGCCAGGAGCTTGGACACGTCCATCCCTCCCTGCACCTGGAAATTATGTCACCGCTCTGCACTCGACACCCATCTCTGCACTCGACACCCACCTCTGCACTCAACACTAAACTCTGCACCCGGCACCTAGCCCGCCGTTGGAAAACCCCGCCAAAATTTAAAGAAGCTCTGCCAAAACCTGCCCAATAGCATTTTGCTCCATCCAGGTCTCACTTCCCCTGGGCGGCCCGCTCACTGGAAATCACGCCTACCTACCAGTAGCGGCTTGCCCCGTCCACATCCTGTTTCTCTGAAGAGGGAGACCCAGCCTTCTCAGATCAACTTCCCCTTTGACTATCATGCTGCATTTCAATAGAAGAAAAGGTTGACCGACTGGCGTCTCCGGTTTTACCTTCCTATAGGTGATAGGCTAGGCCTTGGAGAAACTCTCCAGAAGGCACTATTTTTACTTAAAACAAGATCAAACCAAAACCTTTTCACATGTGAGTCCTAAAACTATAAACCAGAACCCTTTCATATGTGGTTCCTGAAACTGTAAACAGAAACCTTTTCACATGTGAGTCCTAAAACTATGACTAACCTTTTCATACGTGATTCCTGAGCTGTAAACTGAGACCCTTTTCATACGTGATTTCTAAAGCTATAAACCTAAGATTCTTCCACCTGTAACATCTAAAGTATAAGCCTATATAAAGGCTGAACCTCCCTTTGTTGGAGGTGCTTGGCTGTTAGGCAACTATGCCACCTCGCTCCCAGCTGAATAAACCTGCCTCCTGTATTCGGTGGCCGAGAGATCCGTTTCCCGAGGCCGCTCCTGCTACATTTCCACAACCAATCAAATGCCTTCACTCCCTATAAAACCCCATGCCCAAGAGGATTCAAGCGCAACTTCTCTGGCCCCCTTTCCCGGACCACAGAACCTCGCCTGGGAGCTTAATAAATTGGCATTTAATTTTCCTAGGCTGGTCTCAGTTTCCTCATTTTAAACTTGGCAATAACCCTTACAGTGAACATTGTGTTCCTACCTAACCATGGTTTATGAATTCACACACTTAATGAAAACATGCTTTAGAAACATAGAAGTTTTCAATTCAAATGAGTAAGAAAGGTTTCGTGCCGGGCATGGTGGCTCACGCCTGTAATCCCAGCATTTTGGGAGGCCAAGGCGGGCAGATCACTTGATGTCAGGAGTTTGTGACCAGCCTGGACAACATGGTGAAACCTCGTCTCTACTAAAAATACAAAAATTAACTGGGTGCGGTGGCTCAAGCCTATAATCCCAGCTACCTGGGAGGCTGAGGCAGAAGAATCACTTAAACTGGGGAGGCAGAGGTTGCACTTAGCCGAGATCCTGCCACTACACTCCAGCCTGGGTGACAGAGTGAGACTCTGTCTCAAATATATATATATATTAATAAAGCAATTGGGCAGCAACAGAGCCCTTTTGTCTTTATAGTGAATGGTAGAAAAGTCAACAGAAGAAATCTGCTGCTTCTGACATATCTTAGAGCATAATTTATTCTGACTTGAGGCCTTGAGTTTAATTTGATTCATTGAAAGCTCAGGAAACATTTTGGTTTGGTTTAAAAGCTTGCCCATTTAGTTTTAGGGTTAAATGGGGCCTTAGCACAGCTTCTGGCATTGAATCATGGATGGAGCACCACGTGTAGACCTATATCCCCTATTTGAAAGAGCACGCCCCTCATCAGACCTTGACTCAAAGTCTAGCACCCAGAGGCTGGTGGCTGAAGTGCCTCCCCACCCCCACAAGCACTTGGGAACTTTCAGAGGGAGAGTCAGGTGGGGCCCTGCTCCCCAGGGCCTTTCCATCTGGGTGATTCCCTGAGAGGTCTGTGGCAGGGGTCACAGGGAGGCCACCAGCCTCTAAGGGCCCATTGTTCTTCTCCTTTGAGCTGGGAAAGATGTATTCTCCCCACCCTTCCTCCCCACACCCAAATCTGCAGGCTTAGGGGCAGACCTTAGATAAACAAAGCTTGCCGTCTCGCCTTACCGAGCTCACAGAGAGTTCTCACAGCCTCACAATGGCCCTGTGATGTCCAGCCCTTCAAGCTTATTGTTCCTAGTTCACAGATAAGGAAGCTGAGGCCCAGAGAGTGGAAGTGGCTAGTTTGATATCCCATACAGAGAGATGGCACAGCCAGGGCTGGTATCCCAGTACCGTGTCCAGCATTTTCGTGCAGACTCGTGTGCACACCAAATGCACAGCCATACACTGACAAACAGCTCCACAGGTGGAGTGCACGGTCGGAGTCGGGGGAGGAGAGAGGCAGGACAGCCTCCGTCCTCACCTCCTCAGTGACCTCGTGGTGATGGCTGGGTTTTTTTTTTCTCCCTAGATGAGCTTCACATCTCAGGTAACTGGAGAGGTCTTCAGCTCTTCTTGTCTTCTCCACAGGTGGGGTGCCCACTGCCTCAACAGGGGCCAGAGCAGTCTGCCCTCTTCCATAGCTGTAAACCTCTGTTTGGCCCAGCAGGAGTGAGGGTAGAGGGGATTAGCGCCCAGGTGCCCTCATTACCTGGTACATGGTATGGCAGGAGAGCATGACCAAAAGCCAAAGGGCTGTTCACATGACTGGGTCCTCCCTGTGGACTTCTGAGATTGCAGGAGATGGAAAGGGGGGAGACCTGATCCTAGGGGAACCCAATATTCAGGTTTTCTTGGGGTCCTGGGACGCAAGGTTTCCAATTTTAACACATGGGAAGTTGTAGGCAGACTGGGATGAGTTGGTCACCGGAGTCTTCCAAGCTCCCAGTCTGAGAAAATGAGACCCACCCAGTAATAAGCAGAAGATACTATGAACTGGGGCCAGGAGAAAAATGAAAGGTGAGGGATGGGAGAGACACAGCGAGCCATACAGAGCTGGCATTCTGCATGGCAGGCCTGGGCAGCCCAGCTCTTCATTTGCATATAGGTCCTTCCCACCCACGTCAAATCTGCTGGAGCTAACTCCATTCCCTTCCAACAAAGATGCCCAGACACTTGGTGGTAGTGTGTCACTTCCTGCTCCCAGCTCCTCTAACACCCCTGGAGAGTTCCATGCCCACAGATCTTACCTTCACCCCCTTCCCAGGCTCTGAGATCAAACCTCAGGCACAGCAGAGGCAATGGGGCCATCCTCCCAAGTCCCAAAAGCCTGCTCCCAACAGAGATAGGAGCAGCCTGAACTAAGCAGGTTTTTCACTTCCTTATAGAGGAAGAAGAGGTAAGAGAGGTGACTGATTTTAGTATGAAGGCCACAGGGCACAGAGTCATGCAGGAATACATTAACTGCGTGCACTCCAGTGATGTATATAGCCTCTATAAACCTGTTTCCTTATCCTGAAAATGGAGACGTTGTCCTACCTTGTGATTGAATTAAGAATCAAATGAGCCTCAACAGTGGTTGTTGGAGAGGTCCTTCTCCACCCAGACTTGGGAAGAGATGCTTGTCCTGGGTCCAAATCTCATCCAGGTTTCCCAATTTTTTCAGGTCTTCTACTCAACTCAGGTACCAGCTGACTCCCACCCAGTTCCTGGTGTTGCCTTCAGGAGGAGTGGCAAGATGGGAGCTGGTTGGAGAAGGGGATTCTAGAGTAGGGGAAGGAGGAGAGAATGGAATGGCTGGACTTTGAGATGAGAAGACAATTGGATGGGGAGGAGGTACCAATTGCTGGAACTGAAGGGTTCTCAGTGGGGGCTCCAGACAGGATGTATCTGTGATACCTGGACCTCTGGAGTCCCTTAAGCACAGGGAGGCAAGTGTGTGGCAGTGAAGACACTCTGCCTTGGGCCCAGGCCCAAGACAGGTCTCCCTGAGCCCTGGGCAGACCATCTGACCTATGATCAGTGGAAGGACCCAGCTCCTCCCTATCCCAGGCCTGTGTAAATGCCAAGAGGTCAGGTCTCTTTCTCTATGCAGGCCCTGACTGGGGCAGTGAGCACCATTAAGTTCTTCCTCTTTGAGGCTTTTCTGGGTCAACACTTCGAGGTTGTGGAGCTGGAGGGCGGCAAGCCTGAGCCAGGAGACCTCTTCCTGTTCAGGTTGATGTCCCCCCACAGGACGCTGGTGCAGGGCCCATGTGGGCGTATACTGTGGCCAAGGAGAGATCATCCACTTTGAGGGTGACTGCCTCCAGCAGAGACACAGGCCCGTCTGCAGAGAGGCTGTCCAGACAAGCCGTGCCCTACCAGTGAGTTGGCTACTCAGGGACAAATACTGAAGTCCCGGACTGGGGGTGTGTGTCTCTGAAAATGGGGTTTAGGCACTCAGGGTCCCTGAGGTCTCGGGAAAGGGGGGTGTGGGGTCACCGGGCATAGGACCTAAGCTTGGTTCTGATCCGCACCACTCTGGCAATCCCCACAGGCAAGAACCCAGGAGGCTGTGGGCCTTTTCCGGGCTCCTGGGAAGGCATCGTATCCAAACAGGGGCAGCTCCCGCTGCTGCGCTCCCACTCCCTCTGGCGCATGCTGCGTAGACGCAGCGGCGTTCACCCTGCATTGCTGGAGCGCAGAGTGCATGAGGCCATGGACGCAGACCCACCACCCTATCACCCCACGCGCAGCAACTGTGTGCACTTTGTACTGCGTCTGCTCGCCCCAGGTCCCAGCCTGGACCCCTTGCAAATAGACGGGAGCTCCAGCAGCTTGGTGAGCATGGCGTGGCTACCCACACAGGACCCCATCCCACCTCCTGAGCAGACTAGCCAGCGCGCCTAACCAATGCACAACTGCAAAATTCAGGCCCTTCCCTCCCCACCCAGGCCAGGCTTCTCCAAACTCAAGATCCACTTTTCTCTGGCAGGCACAAAGCCACCAGAACCAAGCAGACCCACCCACTTGTACCCACTTGTCTAGGTTATCCCTATAGAATCTTCCCATTACCCTAATAGAACCTCACCCCAACAGAATTACCTCCAATGGAACTTTCCTACTGAGCCGAGCTCCACCTTTCTGGGCCCCACTCCTTCCCAGGCATGCCCGCCAATTCTGGCCATGGAGATTGGGATGCTAGTTTACAGACCAAGACTCAGGCCTATGAACTCCTGCAGTCCCCATGCCCAGCCAAGAGACTCCAGCCACCTAAACTGATGCCCCAAACGTGGGCACAACTGGATCCTACCTCTTTCCCCAGCCTGGTTCACAACTTTCCATCTGATCCAAGCCTTCCTTCCTTGGGCCTAGGGGTACCTCGGGCCTAGAGAGCTGAACTGGAGGCCTCACATGACTCAGGAGTCCTGGCGGTCACACCAGACCCTTTCTCTTCCTTTTCAGGTGTGAGTGGTCATGGACGTGACCCGGGATTAGGCATGACCTTGGGCCCTCCTGGGTGGACGTGGAGGCTTCAGAAAGATTCATTAAACTGCTTTCCAAAGCTTAATTAGATGTTCACCATCCTCTGTATCTGTGGGTGGAAGACCCCGTGGGAGACCCCGCAAGTGCAGAGGCAAGGGTCTGAAGCCTCAGCCTGTTCCACATGAATACAGAATTAGAAGAGAATTAGAGATACAGTTACATAGTTATTCCTATATATAATAATGAATAATCACATTGTTATTCGTATGTAATCACAGAAATATATATACTCAACGTAATCTTTTAATCTTACTAATGATTATCGGGTTATGAAGCATGGAACTGAGGTGACATTGTGAACAAAGTGACCCTAAGGCAAGATGCTCTAAGCCCTCTATCACATAAGGGCCACATAAGGGCCTCTGGCGGGCACCTGGGCTGTGTGGCAGTGCCAGCGCTGGGAAAGTGCCCGCTGTTTAGCCAGCTAGGGAAGGAGACATCCAAAATGTCCGAGGTCTCCTTCCTCTGGGGAGTTAGGAGAAAACTCCACTTCTCCAAGCTTGTGGTACTCCTGATGGCCCTCAGGTATGTCCACAGACATCCAAGGGCTTGTCTCTATGTGATGCTGTGCTTCAGTGGCCACGTTCCACGTCTACTTTCATGGTCTGCTACTGCACCTGGTCCCTCCCTTTCTTAAAAGATAAAATCAGTAATAGTAACATAAATCTTGATGTCTTCGTTCTTTCTGGACAAGTATGAAAAAGTGCTGACGCATTAGGTTTTCTCCTCGCCTCCACTACTTGAAAGACCTGGGCCCCTATCTCCAAGAAACGTGATTTACCTGACCCTATCACTGACCACCATTACCTTACCCTACCTGCCCTGCCCCCTGCTTTGTACTCAATAAAAGTCAGAGCGTCCAGGCACTCAGGGCCACTGCCAGACTCCGCGCTTTGGTTGGCAGTGGACCCCTGGGCCCAAACTCTGTTTTCTGTTTCTTGGTGTCTTGTGTCTTTTATTTCCACCGTTTCTCATCTTCACACCTGTAAGAGGGAGCTAGCTCACAGGACCCTGTAGGGCTGGACCCTACACGTATCCTGTTCCCCATGTCTCTAAGCTTTCAAGAGCTCCTCATACCTCCATGACCAGCACGTCCTTAAATTCCGCCACCTCTAGGAAGCTCCTCCAGGAAGCTCCTCGGCTTTCTGCTGCCAAGCCAGATTTTGTAGGAAAGGTGGGGCGGGAAAGGGAGCGTCCTTAGGTCTCTGAAGCCGGTTCTCTGGCGCGGTGACCCCTTCCCGCTCTAGAACCCTCAGCCTGTGGACACAGACTTCTTCCAGATCCCCGCTTCCCTCCACGGCGTGTGGGAGCATCCGCGCGCGCGCGTCTGGGGGAGGGCGGAGCCCCTGGAGCCCGTCCCGTCGAGGCCAGGTGGTAGGGGCTGGGGGTAGGTGTTCCGCATCCCCTGGAAGATGGTCCCAGCGTCCGTCCAGCAGCCTTGCCCACCTCGAGACCTGGAGATGAGCCAAGTCGCTTTAAAGGACTGGAGACGTCCTGAAGGGAGGGCATTTCCTAGGGGTGGGCGGGGCCAGGCGCTGCCGCACCGCCCCTGTCGCCCCCTTGCGGACACGCCCTCCACTCGGCTTGCGCCGGTGCCTTTAAGACCTCAGCGCGCGGCCCTGATTGAGAAATCCGCGCGCAGCCTCCGCCGCAGCACACTGAGGCCTCTGCTGAGCCCCGGCCGCCGCAGCTCCCTCGCCCGCCGGCCCGGTCCGCTCTCCCTTCCTCGGCCCCGGCCGGCCTCCGGCCCTGCAGCCTCCTCCCCAGCGAAGTTCTCTCCCTGGCCGCCCATGTCGGCCGCCCCCGCCTACAGCGAAGACAAGGGCGGCTCCGCTGGCCCCGGGGAGCCCGAGTACGGCCACGACCCCGCAAGCGGCGGCATCTTCTCCTCTGACTACAAGCGGTGAGGCAGCCCGCCCGGAGGCTAGCGGGAGGGCCGGGCCGGGGGGAGGTGCGCGGGCACCATGGACAGCGCCCAGGCCCAGCGCCGGCCCCGCCCCCGGTCGCGCCAACCGGAAGCCCGCCCGGCCCCCTCCTGCGGCCTGGAGCCCCGGCCCAACGCGGACACCCCACCCTCAGGGGACAGGTCTAGGACGACGAGGGGCGGGTGGGGGCTTGCTGGGGATGGGCCAGTTCGGTTTCGGGAGGAAAGCCTCCGGTTCCAGGTGTTTCTGCGGTTTGCAGCGTTGCGTTACGGATTCCCTTCCTTTTTCGTGCTAGACGGGTTGGCTTACCAAAAATGTGGGGGAGGGGTCTGAGTCAGCGAACTTGAATTTGAGCCTGGGGCCTCTCCAGGAAGGCGGGCCCTGGATGTGCTAGCACAGCCTCCTAGCCTGACCGCTCCTGCAAATTCATTTCCCCCTCTCTCTGGTCCCCATCTCCATCCGGCCCTCACATTCCTGCTCCCCGCATTGCCCCTCTGGTTCAACGCCATCTTCACACCCTCCCCCACCTTTGACACGTTCGTTTGTTTCTTCATTTGTTTCTTCGTAAATTCTGCAACAAGCATGTGTTAAAGGCCAACTGTGTCGAGCCCTGAACTAGTCACAGAATACAACTGTGAACATGAGACCCCTTCTTGTCCTCAAGTTGCTCTAGAGGGGGAGCACAGATGAAGAAGCCTGTAATGGGGGCAGTGGGATCAGGGAAAGGACCTGGTCTCTGGTCCGGAGGGACTGGAGAGTGAGGTACGTTCCAGGCAGAGGAAAGGGCTTTCAGGAAGGTTGAGAGCCAGGCTACAATCACTGTGCGAACCATTGGACTGACCTGAAAAGGGGGTGGGGAGGACTCCTGGAGGGTTCTAAGCAAACGACCTAATTAGATTGATACTTTAGAAGGATCTCGGGCTGCTGCATTGTGGAGAAGAGATCGGAGGTGGGCCAGATTGAGCAAGAGACAAGTGAGGTGGGTCTTAAAGTTGACAGGCCGGGCATGATGGTGGCCTAGACCAGGGGAGAGGCGGAAGATTTGAGGCTGTGGAAGAGGTGGAAGCCTCAGACTGGATGATTAATTGGATATTGGGTGAGAGGTTAGAGGGACTGCTGGGAGATGAGGATGTTACTCAGGTTACTAGTTCCTGCAACTGGATGGCTGGTGGTGCTATTCAGTGTAATTGGAAATAAAGATGTTACAAACAAATTTGTGGAAAATTAATGTTGAGCCTAGCTTTGGACACACTGAGATTATAAACTCTGAAGGACATATTACCCTATTAGGAAGCTGGATATTAGGATTTGGGTTCCAGGAAAGAGATTAGGGAATTATTAACATATGTATGTTAATTCAAGCCACAGAAGGAAGTGAAGATAACTCAGGGAGGGGGATATAAAATGAGTGCAGACACTGCACAGTCTGAACCGTGAAGACACCAACATTAGAGGTGACCAGAGAGCAGCAGAAAGTGTTTCAAGGTACCCAAGAAGTGAACTAAAGGCTGAAAGAAAATGTAATTTCAAGAAGGAGGGAGTAATCAGTAGTTTCAATGCCCATTAAGGTCAAATCAAACAAGGAAAAAAAATTCATGACCATTGGTTGACAAAGAGAAGCTCAATTCCTTCCCACTCTATTCCCCCAACTCCTGCCCTGGGAGACAAATTCTGGCAAAGTGAGGAGAACAGGAGCTAGATTATTTTTTCCCCAATATTCTATTGTGAATGATTTAAACCATATTGAAAATGGAATAAATAATACAACGAATACATGTATATCATCCATCTAGATTCAACTGTCATTGACCTTGTGCCATATTTGCTTTATCTAATCATCTATTCATATACTTTTTGGTTGAACCATGTTAAGTTGCAAAGATCATGACCCTTCAGCCCCAAATTCTAAATCGGCATCGAAAGCAAGATTAAAATGAATGGAGAAGCACATAGAAAGTGAACAGATAAAACACAGTGAATGGGAATTTTACTTTCAAGAAGTTTGACTGTAAAAGAGAAAGTTGCTGGAGGAGAACCCCAGTTCAAGGAAGTTTGTCTATTTTGTTATTTTGGGTTTTTTTTGTTGTTGTTGATTGGTTTCATAAAATGTATGGCTCAACATTTTTGTTAATTATTAATATTAAGCTGGGAGAGCCTAGAGCAAGTGTAATTGCTGATGGGAAGGAGCCAGTGGTGGGAGAGAGGCTGAAGGGAAGAGAGGAGGTACAGACTGCTGAGTGATGGGAGGGGGAGGCTTACAGAGCTGGGTGGGAGAACTAGCCTGGGAGCAGGGAGGACCAACTCTGCCCAGAGGGAAGAGAGCAGGAGGAGAGGAGAGTATAAATGCAGAGGGAAGCTGAGCACAGTGGCTCACGCCTGTAATCCTAGCACTTTGGGAGGCCAAGGCAGACAGATCACTTGAGATCAAGAGTTTGAGACTAGCCTGGCCAACATGTCGAAACGCTGACTTTACTAAAAATACAAAAATTAGCCAGTTGTGGTAATGCATGCCTATAATCCTGGCTATTCAGGAGGCTGAGGCAGGAGAATCACTTGAACCCGGGAGGTGGAGATTACAGTGAGCCAGGATGGCACCCTGCCCTCCAGCCTGGGCAACAGAGTAAGACTCTATCTCTAAATAAATAAATAAATAAATAAATAAATAAATAAATAAATAAATAAATAAATAAATAAATGCAGATGGATGGGAGTCTGGGGCAGGGAGCTACAGGGGACTTTATCTAAAGCCTTTCCCTTTTTTGGGAAGCAAGTAGTGAAGCCACAAGGGCAAGGCTGGGAATGGGGACTTGAGGGTCAAAGGGGTTTCAAATCAGTGATTAAAGCAAACCAGGCTGGGTGTGGTGGCTCATGTCTGTAATCCCAGCACTTTGGGAGGCCTAGGTGGGCAGATCACCTGAGGTTGGTGTCATGCATGTTGCTCATGTAAAGAGACCACTAGACAGGCTTTGTGTGGGCAACAAGGCCGTTTATTTGCGCTTGGGTGCAAGCGGGCCAAGTCCAAGAAAGGGGTAAGGCAAAGGGAGTAGGAGAGGGGATTGGGTTATATAGGTTGGGGCAAATGGTCAGCTAAAGGTAGTAATCTATCTTGGGGAGGGGGAGGACGTCACAGGATGCATGATCACAAAGTAGGGGTCATTTATTACAAACAGACATGATCATAAGGGTGGGGAGTATCGGTTGCAGTCAAAGGGGAGGTGCGGTAGATTACATAGTTACAGGGGTGAGGGTCTTGAGAAACCCAGTGTCCGGGGGAAATTTTTGCAGGGCTGAACAGAAATAATGGATGCAGGCTGCAGCAATTAGTTGAGGCAGGAACAAGTTGTTTTACTTCTTTCTGTGGCCACCTGGTTACTTGTGGTTGCTTCAGACTTTCTGGTTCCTGGAGACCACCCAGAGGTGTACCTGTGGGTCACCAAGGCTAAAATGGCCAGGCCTGGACTTGGAGGCCTAACAGTCGGGAGTTAGAGACCAGCCTGACCAACATGGAGAAACCCCGTATCTACTGAAAATACAAAAAAGAGCCGGGTATGGTGGCATGTGCCTGTAATCCCAGCTACTCGGGAAGCTGAGGCAGGAGAATCGCTTGAACCCAGGAGGCAGAGGTTGCGGTGGGTGGAGATCATGCCGTTGTACTCCAGCCTGGGCAACAAGAGTAAAACTTCATCTCAAAAAAAAAAAAAGCCAACCACCACTGGTAGGGCAGTGACATTGGAGCCCAGTGGGACAAGAGGGCCGAGGATGTGAGAGCAGTTGGAGGGATGGACACAGTGGCTGCAGGGGGAGGGTGCTAGGCCTGGAGGAAGTAGAGATAAGAGAAGGTGGATGGGAAGGAATAAATCAAGGATTGGCTCTGGAAAGGCAGGTAAGGATTAGGACGCCTAGGGTCAGAGTGAGAAGAGGGTATATGAGATTTCTTAGGAGGCTGCAGTCTAATTGTGGCCATGGGATTGGAGGTGAAGAGGGCATCTCTCACCTCTCTATCAACTCCACTGACCCTCTAGTCCCTTGCCCAGAGATTGGGGGGTAGGCTTGGCCCTTTGTCCCTGCCCTTCTGTCCCTTGGGTCCCTGTCTCTGAGCGGTGAAGAGGAAACTGGAGCCTCTCTCCCTGTCCGTGTCTGGTTACCAAGTTTTGGGGCGGGCCGTCTGGTGACTGTGACAGGAGCCCCAGCGCCCTGGCCAGCTTAGTTCTATCCTGGAGAAGGACCTGATGCAGCGATTCCTGCAGCTCCCGGGGGCCGTGGTGAGGCCCGGGGTTAGAGGGGCCTGCAAAGCTGATCAAGAAGCTGCTAGCCCTGTGCTGGCACCCGAAGGTGGGCCCCCACCCTGGTACCAGGCCTTGCAGCCTGAGGAGCTTCGGTGGCTGCAGGCCCAGGAGGAAGACACGACCCCAGAAGCATCCCTGGAAGGACCTTGCCCAGAGGCTGGCCAGAGCCAGAGCCAGCCACTACGGTATAGAGGGACCCCCGGAACCCCCTACCCACACAGCCAGGAAAGCCAGGGATGGGCAGCTGCACTCTCATCCCAGACCCCTTCAGGTCCCACCTCCTCAGATAGAAGCTTGGGCTCAAATTTAGGGTCCACGCTGGGCGGAGAAGGTGGCCAGGGGCACAGTATGGGGGCTGAGAGTATGAGTGAGGAGAGCTAAGGGACTTAACTTCCTGGAGGCTCTGAGGGGGAGAAGGATAGTAACATATTTGAGGGTTGAGGTCCCACCTTGACCTTTTTCTCCCCCACAGTCTTCCTGATGGAGTGGGCTCTGGGTGAGGTTTGGAGACAGGATAAAGCACGGACAGGGTTTGGCCAGCCACTCCCTGCCAGTGGACTGGAATTTAGGTGGGAAGGGTGGCAGGGAGATGTATATCAGGAGAGGTGAGCATGACTGACTCCCAGTGCCATGCCGGACCCCCTGGCTGGCTCTGGCCACCCCCAGAAGAGGCCCTCAGGCCAGATCAGACTAGGGGTCAGGTCAGAGTGAGCACAGTGTAAGGGGATCTGACTATGGGAGATTAATGTTTCATGACCTAAGGGTGTTGTGGCTCCCAGCCTCTGCCTCTTGGGAACGGAAGCTGGTGGGAGTGAGGATGAGAGGCCCGGGGGGTCTCACCCCAGGAGGTTGCTGAGGTCTGTGTCAGTGCCCCTTCAACGGTCAATCCTGCCTGTGCTGTCTGCTTTAGGCCCTGTGGTCCTGCCCTCTCTCATTCCCCTTCTCTTTCAGGGGCCTGGAATGTACTCCCTAGGGTGGGTGGGGAGGATGCCCTGGGGTGTGTACATTTGACAGGCTGCCTGTGGCATTTGTGGGTGCGGTGAGGAAGGGAACACCCAGAGTTAAAGGAGATTGGGCAACATGGCCCTCCTTCCACGGAAACCAGGGACATGTGTCCCAGCGTGACCTCTGGGGCTGGATGTATTTGATCTTAGAAGCCTACATTTATCATCAAAAATCTCAACTAGGAGTCCACTGGCCATTTCGGTGAATGCGACTGGAGAGGGCAAGTTTTATCCAAGTTGTCTGTGTATTAGATGTGACTGTAGTGTGTATGTCTGTATGGGGCATGTTTGCAGCGGGTGTGTGTATCTCTATGAGGGTTTGGGGGAGCGGGGGGAGGTCTTGTGTTGCATATGTTTGTGGGGGACATGTGTGGGGTGTGTATGTTTCTATAAGGGTGTAGGGGAGCAGGGAGGGGGTCTCATGGTGGTATGTGTCTGTAGGGGGCATATGTGGGGTGTATATGTCTCTATGAGAGTATGGCGGGGTGGGGGAGAGGTCTTGTGATATATGTCTGTGAGGGACATGTGTGGGATATGTGTGTCTATATGAGGGTATGGAAGAGTAGGGAGAGGTCTTGTGGTGGTATATGTCTGTGGGGGTTTGTGGGTGTGTAGGTGAGTTGTGTGGGAGTTTATGTGTGTAGAGTTTTTCTATGGGAGGTGTCTGTGGGGGAGTGTGTTTCTCTGGGCATTGCGTAGGCAGGGTTTTGTGTGTGTGCGTGGGTTTATGTATGGATTCTACAAATGTCTGTGGGGCCTGTAGGTATGTCTGTGTGAGTGTGGGTCTGTCTGTGAGGTGAGGGTACGTCTGTGGTATATGTGGGTGGTATCAATGTGCAGGTGTCTGTGGGGTGTGCATACAGAGGATCCTGGGGTGCAGTGTTGTGCATTCATATCTCAGGGAAGTTGGTGCCCAGCTCTGTCTTTGTTCCTAGGCCCTGGGTGCTGCCCAGGCCCAGCCAGCTCAATGGTCTGTACCTATGCCCATGCCCCGGGTGCCCTGAGCTCAGCCTTCTACCCACTAAGAAACTCACAGCCTGGTCTGTGTTTGGGAGGGTAACAGGGTGATTGTCTTCTGGCCCTGGCCTGACTCTGGGAGAGTAGAAGGTGTCCTCTCGTTTGGGGGGGCATCCCCCCCAGGTGGGGGAGTTTCAGATAACATGATGGGGCTGGATATTTTCTTCTCACATGATAGCTAGCAAGGGCTTCAGATAATGCTGAAAGGCATCGTCTCTCTATTTTGCTTTCCATCAAAAATCTCTTTAGGAAAGACAGTTTCTAAAATTCTTTGGACAGTGACTTCTTAGCGCCCCTCTTCTCATTTTACACTAGTACTCACGCATTTCTCAGCCCTGTGACTAAGGCACATGTGTCGGGTTCTTCTCTTCCTCTCAGCACTGGTCACTCATTTCTTACCATCAGCAGCAGTCATTTGCCTCTTTCTGGCTGTTAATCATGCTCTTCCTCTCCTAACACTGCCATCCCCAATTTCTGATTTTCTGTCATTTCTAAACGTTGCATGTCTGTGACTAACTTTGCACATGCTGATTTTTAATTTTTATCAGTGGTGGTATTTCTCAAGCTGGATTCTTGTGCCTAGGTCAAAGCTGTGGGTTACCAGAGTGTCATCTTGGAAATTAGTGTGTGTGAGTCCCCCCACACATAGCTTCGCACCACATTTTGGAATTGTCTTGGCAACATATGAGTGCATCAGTTTCAAACAATTTTATCAATTGCATATAGACACATTTTTTCATGGGTTTATTCATAATTCTCAGATCACTTCTTTACCACCAGTTCAAGAAGTCCTCTGAGTATGGTTAGGCCGGTGGTTCACTGCACAAGGGCATCTGGCCAAGGAATACCAGCCCATGTTTCACTCACAGAATGGGGAGAAACAGCTCAGGGCTGTGTCTACCTGGAGGGGCATGCAGATGGCAAATAGGCTTGCAGCAGCCCTGACGGTGAATGCTGGAGAGAGACCTTATACATGTATATCAGTTCCTTATCTTTTCTTTCTTTCCTTTCCTTTTTTTTTTTTGAGATGGAGTCTCCCTCTTTCCCAGGCTGGAGTGCAGTGGTATGTCTCAGCTCACTGCAACCTCTGCCTCCTAAGTTCAAGCAATTCTCGTGCCTCAGCCTCCTGAGTAACTGGGATTACAGGTGTGCATGACCATGCCTGGCTAATTTTTGTATTTTTAGTAGAGATGGGGTTTCACCATGTTGGCCAGGCTGGTCTCAAATTCCTGACCTCAAATGATCTGCCCAACTTAGCCTCCCCAAAGTGCTGGAATTATAATAAGGGTGAGCCACCGCACCCGGCCTCTATTTTGAATATTGCACTTTGATTTACCATATCCTAAATATTTTCCCTTTTGTTGTTATTATGAGCTGAATTATGTCCCTCCAAAGTGCATATGTTGAAGTCCTAACCCTCAGTACCTCAGAATGTTACCTTTGAGGCTATTAAGTTAAAATGAGGTTATTGAGGGGGGGCCCTAATCCACTATCACTGACTTCTCTATAAGAAGAGGAAATTTGGATATAGGCACACAGAGGGAAGACCATGTGAAGACACAGAGAAGATGGTTGTAAGAGACAGAAAAACCCCAAGTTTCTTCTACTCTTATACATACCACTCACCAGAGAATGCTTCACCTCTGGCCACAGAAATGGGTGGGGATTTCTCCCGCACCAACAACCTATTCTCCAGTGGACACTAAATGGGTGTCCTCTAGTTCAAGTCAATCTACCTGGAGCAGAGTTAGATTTTTTAGGTTAAGGGTTCAGTCCCACAAGACTGCCCTCCACTTCAGATGCCACTTGCACATGGTAAGTTGTCACCTATACTTCTGACCAACTGGCTATAAATCAGGGGTTCCCATGCCCCCTCCTTGTGTTCAGCTCTGTGAGTGGCTCACAGAACTCAGGGAAACTTTACTTATATTTACCCATTTATTATAAAGGATACAGACAAACACCAGATGAAGAGACGCATAGGGAGAGGTATGGAGGGAGGGGTGCGGAGCTCCCATGCCCTCTCCAGGCACCTTCACATGTTCCGCAATCTAGAAGCTCTCCAAACCCTGTCCATTTGGGTTTTTATGGAGGCGTCATGATTCATCGCATCTTTGGCCACGTGATCAACTCAACTGTCAGCTCCACTCCCCATTCCCCAGAGGTCAAATGGTGGGATTGAAAGTTTCAACCCTTGGCTAGGCGCAGTGACTGATGCCTGTAATCCCAGCACTTTGGGAGGCCAAGGTGGGCGGATCACTTGAGGTTGGGAGTTCGAGACCAACCTGGCCAACATGATGAAACCTCATCTCTACTAAAAATACAAAAATTAGTCAGCTGTGGTGGCAGGTGCCTGTAGTCCCAGCTACTTGGGAGGCTGGGGCAGGAGAATCACTTCAACCCAAAAGGTAGAGGTTGCAGTGAGCTGAGATCGCACCACTGCACCACTCCAGCCTGGGCGACAGAGTGAGACTCAGTGTCAACAAAAAAAGTTCCAACCATCCAATAACGAAAGAGGCTCCTATCACCCAGGAAATTCCAAGGGATTCAGGCATTCCATGTCAGATGTTCCTATCACTCAGGAAGTTATGAAAGTCTTAGGATCTCTGGGTGAGAAACTGGGTGGAAGACCAAATATTAGAACAAAAGTTCTCCTAGCATCCCTGTCATCAAGAGCTTTAGGAGCTCTGTCTCAGCAGTGGGATATAGAGACCAAATATATATTTCTTTACGATATCACAAGAGCCATCTACAATCCAAAGAAAGAGGCCCTAGGAGAAACCAATCCTCCTGACACCTTAATCTCAGACTTTCAGCCTCCAGAACTGTGAGCAAATAAATTTATGTTGTTTAAGCCACCATCTGTACTACTTTTTTTTTTTTTTGAGATAAGATCTTGCTCTGTTGCCTAGGCTGGAGTGTAGTAGCACAATCATAGCTCCCTGCAGCCTCCAACATCTTGGTGCAAGCAATCCTCCCACCTCAGCCTCCTGAGTGGCTGGCACTACAGGCATGTGCCACCATGCCTGGCTAATTTTTTAATTTTTGTAGGAACAGGATCTGACTATGTTGACCAGGCTGGTCCCAACTCCTGAGCTCAAGCGATCTTCCTGTTTTAGTCTTCCAAAGTGCTGGGATTACAAGTGTGAGCCACCATGCCTAGCCTATGGTTCTTTGTTATGGTGGTCCTAGGAAGCTAGTATAGTTGCCTTATTTTTCTCATAAATTTAGTTTTTATATTCCAAAGTTTAAGAATTAAACCCAGGCTTGGTACAGTGGCTCACACCTGTAATCCCAGCGCTTTGGGAGGCCAAGGTGGGTGAATCACTTGAGGTCAGGAGTTTGAGACCAGCCTGACCAACATGGTGAAACCCCATCTCTACTAAAAATACAAAATTAGCCGGGCTACTTGGGAGACTGAGACAGGAGAATCACTTGACCAGGGAGGCAGAGGTTACAGTGACCCAAGATCGAGTCATTGCACTCCAGCCTGTGCAACAAGAACAAAATTCCATCTCAAAAAAGAAAAAATTTGCTGCAAAGCAGTTGTCCCAATAGCATTTATTTAAGGGTTGAGGGAGAGGTTCTTTCTTCGTTAGGTGAGTTATTGGTTCCTAATTTATCAAGCTGGACCTTTTATGAAACTCCCCCCATGACCTTTGAACTTCCATTTTTAACCTGGTACCATATAGCTTTTATCATTGTCTCATGGTTTTATGTTTTGAAGTCCAATAGGGTGAGTTGTCTATCATTATTCCCTTCTTTTCCCAAAAATATTCTCTGGAGTTCTTACCTACTGATTTTTTTTTTCCAGAAGAATTTTGCTGTCACTTAACAAAGTCTGACAAAATGTTCCCTTTGAAATTTCAATGTTTTAAAATGAAGTCTAGATCTAAAAAAAGAAAGAAACCTGTGTATTTGGTTCAGTCACTATCCTTATTCCTCTCAGCCAAGTGCAAGGGATCACTTATTCAATCTTTACTCATCCCACTAGGGTTTAATAACTTCCTTGAATGGCTGTTCAGTGTTCAGTGGCAGGTCTGGCTTTTATTGTGAGGCCATCTATGGAGTCTCTGGGACCCTTCCAGCCCTGGAATCAGTTTGGCCTGAGAGGTCAGGACTTGGAAACATACTGGAGGCAGGGCAAGGGCACCCTGATCTTGTTTTGGCACCTGCCTCTTTTCTGCTGGTCCTTCTTATCCATCCAACTGGTCCTGTTCCTTGAGTCAGGTCCATACTTTCCCACCCCAAAGCCTTCTTGTTGTCTCCTGGCTCTCTGTTCCTGGCCACATTCACTTCCTACACTGCTGTATCAAAGTACCACAGTTGGGTTGCCTGGGACAATAGAAATGAATTGTCTCACAGCTCTGGAGGCCAAAAGTCTGAACTCAATGTGTTGGCAGGACCATGCTCCCTCTGAAAGCCACGGGGGAATCCCTCCTTGCCCCTTCTAGCTTCTGGTTGTTTGCTGGCAGTCTCTAGTGTTCCCTGGCTTGTAGATGCATCTCTCTACTCCTCTGCCTTTACATGATCTCCTCCCTGTGTCTACCTCTTTAAGTGGCTGTCTTTTTTTTTTTTTTTTAAATTTCAATTTAATCTATTTTCTGTAGACACATTGTTTCACCATGTTGCCCAGGCTGGCCTCGAACTCTAGGGCTCAAGTGATCCTCCTGCCTCAGCTTCCCAAAGTGCTGGGATTACAGGCATGAGCCACCTCACCCAGCCCACATGGAGGTCTTCTTGTAGGAAATCAGAATATGGGACTAAGAGACCCATTCTACTAGAGTAGGATTGCATTTAACTAATTACATCTGCAACAACTCTGTTTCCAAATATGGTTACATTCTGAGATACTAGGGGTTAAGATGTAAACATATACTTTTTAGGAGGGACACAGCTCAACCCATAATATTAGCTGGCTACATGTTTCACCTGATCTGTGCTCTGGTCCCTCCTCAGGTCGGGTCCTGCCTGAGCCTCCCCTGGCCATGTCCCTTCTTTCTGCCTGGACCCTCCTGATTAATACCCCATCCCCAGCCTTGTGCCCTCAGCTGACCCCTTGTGCCTCCCACCAGGCATGATGACCTGAAGGAGATGCTGGACACCAACAAGGATTCCCCTCAAGCTGGAGGCCATGAAGAGGATTGTGGCGGTGGAGAGGGGGAAGGAAGGGGCCTCCCTCGGGCTGGGGCCTGGGTATTCAAGAGAAGCTCTCCTTAGCTCCTTGAGGACCTTCCCCTAATCAGTGCTGTGCCTCCCTCCTCGTCCCTCTTCCCCTACCTGGACCCCACCAACCAGATGATTGCCCGAGGAAAGAATGCTTCAGACCTGTTCCCGCAGTGGTGAAGAACGTGGCCTGTAAGAACATAGAGGTGAGCACTACCCAGCGAGGGATCGCTTGTCCTCACCTCCCCCGGGACCGAACTCAAATGTGGGGTGAGGAAGGAAATGATTCAGCCCGTGGGGGCCCAACATGCTCAGAAATGTCCCTGAGCCAGGAGAAGACACTGTCTCCATGTCCCTGAACTGGATGTGGATCAGGGTAAAGGACCTGGATACACTCAGGGGTGCTCTCTCCCACTGGAAGAATTTGTCCCATGGACCACAGCTGGCTGGGTGATAATATCCCAGGGGTAGGGGGACGGGCACAGGTCCTTGCTGAGAAGCCTTCTGCTGAGAAACCTCCTCTCCCCCAGGTGAAGAAGCTTGTCTACGTGTACCTGGTACGCTACGCAGAGGAGCAGCAAGACCTGGCCCTGCTGTCCATCTCCACCTTCCAACGTGGCCTAAAGGTCAGGGGTCTCAGTTTGCCTCCCAAGGCCTGGGCCTCGTTGGTGCTGTACTGGAGGAGTAGGCCCAGGGAGAGGCCATGAGCATGGGAGTGGGCTCTGTAGACCCCCTCCTACCTGCCCAAAGTTGGGAGGGTCACAGTCAGGAGAGGCCAACCAGGCACTCATAGAGTGGAAGCTGGGCTCAGAAGGTGCTCAGAAGAGATGAAGTGGGTATCCAGGGCCCCTGTCTCTCCTCCTCCCAGGAGTCTATGGTAATGGCTGCCTCTAGTATGAACCACTTGAGTCCCTGGAGAGTGGAGAGTCTGACAATGGAGAGCCCCTTAGCCCTCACCCTGCTTTGTGTAAAGGTATGAATAGTGGTCCACAGCCAGGTAGAATTCAACCTTTAGCATGGCCTGAATCTCCCACTCCATTCTGACCTTTCGTTTCATTTTGCCCAAGGCTTCTAGTTGGATTCACATGTTAGATGCATGCGGACGTCTCCACTGAGGACTCTTCTGGTTAGTCTAAGATATCCTGAGAGTAAATGTAGCCATATCAAGGCCATTCTCTCTCCCCAGATCAGCTTTTTCAGCTCTGATTATAACCATTAACTCCCCTATTTTTGCATACCTTTATTTATTTATTTATTTATGAGACAGGGTCTCACCCTGTTGCCCAGGCTGGAGTGCAGTGGTGCAATCACAGCTCACTGCAGCCTCGACCTCCCTGAGTTCAGGTGATTCTCCCACCTCTGTCTCCCGAGTAGCTGCAACTACAGGTGTGCACCACCGTGCCTGGCTAACTACAGGTGTGCACCACTGTGCCTGGCTAACTACGGGTGGGCGCCGCCGTGCCTGGCTAACTACAGGTGTGCACCACCGTGTCTGGCTAATTTTTTTGTAGTTTTTGTAGAGTCGGGATTTCACCATGTTGCCCAGGCTGGTCTGACTCCTAGGCTCAAGTGGCCTCAGCCTCCCAAAGTGCTGGGATTACAGGCATGAGCCCCCCGCTTTTAATTCAAATTTCTGTGAGAGATTCTGAAAGGTCTAGCTCATCTTTTCATATCCAGAAGTTCTGTAGGTTGTTGGGCAGACAGAATTGACTGCTCAAGTCCAGGACCTACCCCTTGTCCAGTTTGCTATGGCCAGCAAGTGGGGTTGACACTCGGCTTCTTTGGGGCGAGGGTAGAAAGCATGGTCACTTGCATATACAGTTCATTCATTTCGCAAATACTTGGGTGTCTCCATGCCACACATTGTGCTAGGTTTCTTTTTACAAGTCAAAACCATGGAATCCATCTTAGATTGGCAAGTAATCTTTTGGTTTGAATGAGGGTTAAGTCATTTTATAAAAACGAATCTGAAATTGTTGCAGATTTTCACCTACAGTCTCTACCAACTGCCCCTTTCCCCCTTTTAGAAAACCAGAGCGCATTTAGTCCAACTTGATGGGATAATTTCTTTCTGCAAAGTGCCAAATAGTATTTTAGATTTTGTAGGACATGTAGTCTCAACTATGCAATTACTCAATTTTGCCCTTATGGTGCAAAAGTAGCTATAAACAAGTGGGCATGGCCATGTTCCAATAAATCTTTATTAAAAACAGGCAATGGACAGATTTTATCCGAGGGCCGTGGCATGCCAGCCTTGGCTCTGGAACATCTCTGACATGTCATCTTTTCTGATAGGGACCTCACTCCTTCACAGGGCAACTTGCTCCGTCTCAAGACAACTACCACTATTTGGGGTGTTTTTTAAACCATTATATTTTGTTGAAACCTCTACAACTATAATTTTTAAAAATTGATTTCAGGCCGGGTGCAGTGGCTCATACCTGTAATCCCAGCACTTTGGGAGGTTGAGGTGGGCAAATCATGAGGTCAGGAGTTCGAGACCAGCCTGGCCAACACGGTGAAACCCCATCTCTACTAAAAATACAAAAATTAGCTGGGCATGGTGGCAGGTGCCTATAATCCCAGCTACTTGGGAGGCTGAGGCAGGAGAATCACTTGAACCCGGGAGGCGGAGGTTGCAGTGAGCCGAGATCGCGCCACTGCACTTCATCCAGCCCAGCGACAGTGCAAGACTCTGTCTCAAAAAAAAAAAAATTTATTTCAGGCTGTATTGCATTATGACTGTGCCTGTGAATAGCACTGTACTCCAGCCTGGGCAACACAGGGAGACCCTGTATCTAAAAAATAAAAAATAAAATAAAATAAACTACAGGTTCACAAAAGGCATAAAGAATAATATAATGAATAGCCATACATCCAGCATAAGAAATGAAACATCTCTCAAACAGCCAAAGCCTCGTATGTGTCTTCTCTTGTTTGTCATTCATATGTATGTATTTATTCCTGTACTACTAATTTACATATTCCTAAGCAATATAAAATATTTTTAAATGGTGTCATCATACTATATATGTATTCCTTTAAAACTTGTTTTCATTTTTGTTGTCCCTGACTTTTGGTCTCTCCTGTATGTTGGAACCAATCATTTCAACCCAGCCTTCTCCCTTCTTTTTATCAGTCCAGGCTAGGGCCGTGTTCACTTTCTTAGGAAACCCCTCATGTAATCAAACCTCTGACTGGCAAGCAGGTAATCCAGGTCAACCTACATCCTGTCTTTGTACAGTTGGTCCCTTGAACCCCTTATGAAACCCTGCTCTACTTGATTTTATCAGTTTAGTACCGGGTCCAAGCCAGGGTGATTCTGAATCTTAATTATGTCCCTCCTGATTTTGTGTCTTCTTTCAAGATACTGATCAGCTATTTGGACCAGGGCAAAAGACTGAGGCATAGCATTGTTTCCAGCTTGACATTGATCTGTTAATAAACCTTCCCCAAGTATATTTCACCAAGTTGTAGACCCACCTGACTGTATAGAGAGCTAGCATTTTTCTATCTGGTAAAGAAGGATCTTATTTAATAGCAAAAACTAAATAAATAACACTTTTCATGAGCAAAGCGTTGTGGGTGACACAGAGATAAAACAGATGTGAATTCTGCTCTTAAAAATGCTTGGCTCTTAGGTGAAACAAAAGGCCTACCTAAAAAATGGCAATGCAGGAAATGCTATGAGATTTCCACAAACATCGCTGAAATCAAGATACATAGTACTAATATCTACCGGCCTATTTACCCCATCAAAAAGGAAAACAGATTTTTTTGATAACTTTCTGTCAATCTGTAATCATTTCCCAAATAAAACGTTCATACACACAAAAAAAGGAAAACAGGTTTTAGCAGTTGATGTGATTGTTTCTAAAAAAAACACAGACTCCTTCCTTTTTAATAAATGCTTCTAACCCATTTGTTTAAAAGTCAATTCCAGAATTTTGTCAGGAATTAGCATCAATTTTACGTGCAATTGTGAGGATCTTATCTTTCTCCATTTCAGAAAGTCAGGGTAACATCTGTCCTTCTTTAGTGTCCCTATTCCCGTCATTCTCTAAGATTAACAGTGCAGGCACACCTCATCTTATTGTACTTTGCTTTATTGCACTTTACAGATACTGCACTTTTTACATCAATCAAGTCTATCAGTGTCATTTTTCCCACAGTATGTGCTCACATTGTGCCTCTGTCACATTCTGGTAATTCTCACAATATTCCGAACTTTTTAATGATTATTATATCTGTTATGGTGATCAGTGATCTTTGATGTTACAATTGTAATTGTTTTGGGGTGCCACAAGCCATGCCCAGAGATGACAGTGCAATTAATTGATAAATGTTGCGTGTGTTCTGACGGTTCCCCCATCTCCTTTACCTTGGGCCTCTTTCTTCCCTGAGACACAACAATATTGAAATTAGACCAACTAATTACCCTACAATGGCCTGTAAGTGTTCAAGTGAAAGGAAGAACCACACATCTCTCACTTTAAATCAAAAGCTGGAAATGGTTAGGCTTAGTGAAGAAAACATGTTGAAAGCCATGATAGACTGAAAGCTAGGTCTCTTGCTCCAAACATTTAGCCAAGTTGTGAATGCAAAGCAAAAGGTCTTGAAGGCAATGAAAGGTGCTACTCCAGGCTGTGCATGCTGTCTCACACCTGTAATCCCAGCACTTTGGGAGGCCAAGGCAGGAGGATCACTTGAGACTAGGGGTTCAAGACCATCCTGGGCAACATAGCAAGACTATCTCTACAAAAAATTTACAACAATTAGCCTGGTGTGGTGGTACACATCTGTGGTCCTAGCTACTTGGGAGGCTGAGGTGGGAGGATCGCTTGGACCCAGAAGTTTGAGGTGCTACTCCAGTCAAGACATGAATGGTAAAGAAAGCAAGACCGCCTTATTGCTGCTATGGGAAAATTTGAGTGGTCTGGATAGAAGATCAAACCAGCTACCATATTCCCTTAAGCCAAAGCCTAATCCATAGATAGGTCCTAAATCTCTCCAATTCTATGATGGCTAAGAAAGGTGAGGAAGCTACAGAAGAAAACACAGAAGCTAGTGGAGGTTGGCTCATGAAATTCAAGTACAGAAGCCATCTACATAACATAAAAATGCAAAGTGAAGCAAAAGTACTGATGGAAAAGCTACAGCAAGTGGTCCAGAAGATCTAGCTAAGATCATTGATGAAAGTGACTATGTTCAATAAGAGATGCTCAATGTAAATGAAACAGCCTCTTACTGGAAGGAGATGCCATCTAGGATTTTCCTAGCTAGAGAGGAGAAGTCAATGCCTGGCTTTAAAAAACAGGCTGGAGGCCGGGCGTGGTGGCTTATGCCTGTAATCCCAGCACTTTGGGAGCCGAGGCAGCTGGATAATGAGATCAGGAGATCGAGACCATCTTGGCCAACATGGTGAAACCCCGTCTCTACCAAAAATACACACACACACATGCACACAATTAGCTGGGTGTGGTGGCACATGCCTGTAGTCCTAGCTACTCAGGAGGCTGAGGCAGAAGAACCACTTGAATCTGGGAGGCAGAGGTTGCAGTGAGCTGAGATCGCGCCACTGCACTCCAGCCTGGTGACAGAGGGAGACTTCATCTCCAAAAAAAATTAAAATAATAAAATAAAATAATAAAACAGGCTGGCTCTTGTTAGGGGCTAATGCAGCTAGTGACTTTTAAGTTGAGGCCATTCCTCATTGACCATTCTGAAAATCCTGGGTCCTTAAGAATTATGGCAAATCTACTCTGCCTGTGCTCTATCAATGGAACCATAAAGCCATGACAGCATATCTGTTTGCAATTATGGTTTACTGAATTTTTAAAGCCCATTGATGATGCTTAGAGAAAAAGATTCCTTTCATAATATTACTACTCACTGACAATGCACTTGGTCACTCAAGAGTTTTGATGGAGATGTACAAGGAGATTAATGACTTCATGCCTGCTAACACAGGATCAGTTCTGCAGGGAGTGATTTTGACTTTAAAGTCTTTTTTTTTTTTTTTACCTCATAGGCCGCTAGCTTTGACTTTAAAGTCTTATTTAAGAAATACATCTTGTGGCCGGGTACGGTGGCTCATGCCTGTAATCTCAGCACTTTGTGAGGCCGAGGCAGGCGGATCACAAGGTCAAGAGATCGAGACCATCCTGGCCGACATAGTGAAACCCTGTGTCTACTAAAAATACAAAAATGAGCTGGGCGTGGTGGTGTGCTCTTGTAGTCGCAGCTACATGAGCAAGTCCCTCGCTTGAGCCTGGGAGGTGGAGGTTGCAGTGAGCTGAGATCGTGCCACTGCACTTCAGCCTGGTGATAGAGTGAGACTCCATCTTAAAAAAAAAAAAAAGACATTTCGTAAGGCTAGAGCTGCTATAGATAGTGATTCCTCTCATGGATCTGTGCAAAGTAAATTGAAAACCTGGAAAGGATTCACCATTCTAGATGCCACTGGGAACATTTATGATTCATGGGAGGAGGTCAAAAGATTAACATGAACAGGAGTTTGGAAGAAGTTGATTGCAAGCTCCATGGATGACTTTGAGGGGTTCAAGACTTCCGTGGAGAAAGTAACTACATATGTGGTGGAAATAGCGACAGAAGCAGAATGAAAAGTGAACTCTGAAAATGTGACTGAATTGCTGCAATCTCATGATAAAACTTGAACGGTTGAGGACTTGCTTCTTAGGGACGAACAAAGAAAGTGCTTTCTTAAAATGGAATCTACTGGTGCAGATGCTGTGAACATTGTTGAAATGACAACAAAGGATTTAGAATATTACATAAACTTAGTTGATAAAACAGAAGGAGAGTTTAAGAGGATTCACTTAAAAAAATTTTTTTTTTATTTTGGTAGAGACTGGGGTCTCCCTATGTTGCTCAGGCCAGTCTGGAACGCCTAGGCTCAAACAATCTTCCTACCTCAGCCTCCCAGAGTGTTGGGATTACAGGCACGAGCCATCATACCCAGTGTATGTTGTTTTTTAAAGACATAATGCTATTGCATGCTTAGTAGACTACAGTATAAACTTTTTTTCTTTCTTGGAGATAGGATCTCACTCTGCTGCTCAGTCTGGAGTGCATTGGTATGAACATACATAGCTCATTTTGGCCTCAAACTCCCTAGACTCAAGTGATTCTCTCACCTCAGGTTCCCAAGTAGTTGTAACTATAAATGTAACTTGTATGCACCAGGAAACCAAAAACTTTATGTGACTCATTTTAGTGCGACATTTGCTTTATTGCTGAAGTCTAGAATCAAACCCACAATATCTCTGAGGTATGCCTGTAATTTATAGCTGCTGCTGATGATAGTGGGAAGACAGTCCTAAGCCCCATGATCACAATACAGTGTAACTAATGCTTTTGTAAGTTCTGCATAGGATGCAATAGGAATAAAGAGGAAGGGCTTGAGGCTGGGTGCGGTGGCTCACATCTGGAATCCCAGCACTTTGGGAGGCTGAGGCGGGCAGATCACTTGAGGCCAGGAGTTCAAGACCAGCCTGGCCAACATGGTGAAACCCCATATCTACTAAAAATACAAAACATTAGCTGGGCATCGGTGGCATGTGCCTGTTAGTCACAGCTACCCAGGAGGCTGAGGCAGGAAAATCTCTTGAACCCAGGAGGCAGAGGTTTCAGTGAGCTGAGATTGCACCACTGCACTCTAGCCTGGGTGACAGAGCAAGACTTCATCTCAAAGAAAGCAAAAAAAAAAAAAAAAAAAAAAAAAAAAAGGAAGGGCCTACACACCTATCCTGTTTTAAACACTGTGGAAGAACAGCAGCTTTTGCAATGATTGCTGGGAGAAGGGAGTGTAAGGCTGAACTCCAGAAGGAAGACCAGCTTGCATCTGGTGGGCAGTCACCTCAGGCATTAAAACAGATCCTCCAAAAAACCCTTACAAGGAACAGGAAATGTTTTAGGTGTTTCAGCAACTTTAGGTGTTCTAAAAGTTTTTCAGTCTTTCTGGAAGTGAAGCTGCCTATTGCAACACCTGTTCAGGTGTCAGATTTCTGCAACCACAGCCAAAATTAGGTGTCTCCCATGTACCCAGCACTGGCACACCATCCAGGCTCCGTTCAGGGTGCAGGGGAAGCAAGAGCGGGTGGTCGCCGGGGACAGTGACTTCCAAAGGTGTGGCTTCCCCCATCAGGGCACCTGGTGACCTTTCATAGCTCTGCCTCCACCTCTGCCTCTAGGACCCCAACCAGCTGATTCGTGCCAGTGCCCTCCGTGTCCTCTCTAGCATCCGTGTGCCCATCATAGTGCCCATCATGATGCTAGCTATCAAGGAAGCCGCCTCAGACATGTCACCCTATGTGCGGAAAACAGCTGCTCACGCCATCCCTAAACTCTACAGGTATGCCCAGCCCTGTCCAGTGCTCCCCAGGGGACTGGCTCCTAGTTCCCAACCCACCCCTGTCCTTTCCTAAGTCTTGCCCGCTGCTTCTCAGAGGGTTTGGGAAAGGCAGTTTGGGGAACTGACAGAGATGGAGAACAACAGGGTTGGGGTGCAGGAGGTGAGCATGGCTTGGGCAGATACTGGGAAAGCTGGGGCCGAGAGGGGCAACTTCCCCTCACCGATTTCTCCCTCAGTTTGGACTCCGACCAGAAGGATCAGCTGATAGAAGTCATTGAGAAGCTTCTGGCCGACAAGACCACGGTGCGTGTATAGAGGCACTCCGGGAAGGGTAGTGACCGACAGCTGGCCTTCCATCCTTCGCGTTCACCCTCTCGCCTTTGTTCTTTCCCCCAGCTGGTGGCCGGCAGCGTGGTGATGGCCTTCGAGGAGGTCTGCCCGGAGCGCATCGACCTGATTCACAAAAACTACCGGAAACTCTGTAACCTACTGATCGACGTGGAGGAGTGGGGCCAGGTGGTCATCATCAGCATGCTCACCCGCTACGCCCGCACGCAGTTCCTGAGCCCCACCCAGAACGTGAGTGGACCCCGCCCCGGCAGAGCGGGCGGGAGGGCGTCCCCGGGAGGCACCCACAGGCCCGTCGGTCTCCCTATCCAGGAATCCCTGCTAGAGGAGAACGCGGAGAAAGCCTTTTATGGCTCGGAGGAGGACGAGGCCAAGGGCGCGGGATCGGAGGATGCGGCCGCCGCGGCGCTCCCCGCCCGAAAGCCCTACGTCATGGACCCGGACCACCGGCTGCTGCTGCGCAACACCAAGCCCCTGCTGCAGAGCCGCAGCGCCGCGGTGGTAATGGCGGTGGCGCAGCTCTACTTCCACCTGGCTCCCAAGGCAGAGGTGGGCGTCATCGCCAAGGCGCTCGTGCGCCTGCTGCGCAGTCACAGGTGCGCCCAGCCCTCGCCCCCCGCCTCCCGCCCTCGTCCCGCGCTGCCCGTCCCCGCCCCGCTTACGCCCACCAGCCGCCTCCTCATCGGCCCACCCACTCCACACTGACCGCAGTCGTGCCCTCCGCCCTGGTCCTCTACCCGCAACGACTTGCCCCATCCTTCCCCCTCATCCGCTGCCCCTTGCCGCAACCGAGGGTCCCTCTGACCCGTCCTCTCCGCAGTGAGGTGCAGTACGTCGTGCTCCAGAACGTGGCCACCATGTCCATCAAGCGCCGGGTGAGCCTGAGACCGCGGGCCTGTCGAGGGCCGCTTCTGCAGGCTCTGGAGGCGCTGGCGGGCTGGGACCGGGGCCGCGGAAAGCGAAGATAGAGGAATACCCTGGCTGTGCAGAGGATGGGGCAGGGGAGACCCCAAACACAGACAGAGGGCAGGGCCTGGATCCTGAAGGGCCGCTGAGGTGGGATGCCTAGTGGAAAAAGAGCTGATCAGATCTGAGATGGACGAGGGAAGACTTGAGGAGTGGAGGGCAGTGGTGAGGAGTGAGGGATCCTGGGCGCTGGGTCAGGATAGGAGGGGTGTCTCTAGGCAGTGAGGCAGGCTTGGGGCTGCGGTGGGGCTCCCTGACTGCCTCTCTTGTGCCAGGGTATGTTTGAGCCCTACCTGAAGAGCTTCTACATCAGGTCCACCGACCCCACCCAGATCAAGATCCTGAAGGTGAGTGAGGCACAGAAGTGCATGTGCCTCCCAGCGCTCTCCATCTGACTGATCCACTCAGATAACTCACAGTGGCCCCCTTGGTGCCTGCCTATTTCTGGGGCTGAGCCCAGGAGCCCATGACTTCCCCAGCTAGGGCTATTTGTTCAGGGAGCTGGGCTAAGGAGGGTCAGGGGGGAGAAGGGAACTGCTCTTTGCCTAGTACCTGGTATATAGCTGCTGTTCTTCATATATGAAATAACCTGATATCACTTCATAGTAACCTCAGGATATGTACATTATATTCCTTTTATAAAAATGTAGACTCTGGCCGAGCACGGTGGCTCACACCTGTAATCCCAGCACTTTAGGAGGCTGAGGCAGGCAGATCACCTGAGGTCAGGAATTCCAGACCAACCTGGCCGACGTGGTGAAACCCCATCTCTACCAAAAATACAAAAATTCGCCAGGTGTGGTGGCGGGCACCTGTAATCCCAGCTACTTGGGAGACTGAGGCAGAAGAATCACTTAAACCTGGGAGGCAGAGGTTGCAGCGAGCCGAGATTGTACCACTGCACTCCAGCCTGGGTGACAGAGTAAGATGCCATCTCAAAAAAAAAAAAAAGAGTAGATTCTGGGAGGTAACTGCCCCAGCTCACACAGTTCTGCTATCTGCTGACTCCAAGGTTCATGCTTTTCACACTGCAGGTTTCTGTCTCCCACCCACAGTGTTATGGCCCCCACACGTCTGCGCCCCTCAGGCTTTCCTGCAAACATTCACGGACAAGGAAAGTGGCAGGAGCCCATACCTCCATTTGATTACTGCTCTGCTGCCTCATCATTGAGTGATTTCCTTTAGCAACAGTTAATCCTCCTAACCCTTGTGAACATCCACTGTGTTCTAAGGGGTGCAAGATGGAGCAAACTAATCAGGGACCCTGCCTTTGTGGAGCTTACAGATGAGGGAATGAGGAGACATTAAGTAGCTAATCACAAGGCAAATGTAAAAGTCCGTTTAAGAAATATGCAAGAAAGTTGGCCGGGCGTGGTGGCTCACGCCTGTAATCCAAGCACTTTGGAGGCCAAGGTGGGCGAATCACCTGAGGTCGGGAGTTCAAGACCAGCCTGACCAACAGGGTGAAACCCCGTCTTTAAAAAAAAAAGAAAAAAAAAAAAGAAATATGGAAGAAAGTGTGGGGAGCCATAAGGGCATAAAATAGGGAAACTTCATGTAATGTGGTTTCAGGGAAGTTTTCCTGGAGGATATGAGACTTGAGCTGAAGCCTGGGAGATGAACATGAATTATGCAGGGACAGAAATGGGAAAAACTGCTCCACGTAGAGGAAAACAGCATCTATGAAGATCCTGGGTTACGAAGTGGAGTGGGACTGGGGCCTGGAAAGCAAGGGGGAGAGTGATGGGAGATGGGAGGTAGATAGCAGGCAGATCATTCAGCGACTTACAGACCATGGTGAAGACGATGGTCTTCATCCTAAAAGCAGTAGGAAGCTTTACGTTTTCTATGGAGTAGGGAGGTGACATGACCATACTGTAAGCATACTCTGTAGGGAAACTGGTCCTCCTGATTTTTAGACAAGTTTCATTACCTGTCAATTCCCTCATCAGTCTGAGGATGATGCAGGGCTGTCATGAGGATTGTTTTCTGGTCTGCGAAGTGTATTTGGAATGAAAACACAGAAAGCCCACTGGCCACCCCACCCATTTTCTGCCTCTCCACCCCTCCCTGCAGCTGGAAGTGCTGACAAACCTGGCCAATGAGACCAATATTCCTACTGTCCTACGGGAATTCCAGGTACAAGCCAGCTCCCAGCCAGAATGGCCTGGGAGAGGTGCCCATCAGATCGTTGTGCTCAGTGAGAATTGCCCTGGTGGGTCAAACCTCCTCTTACGAGCCCAAAGCTGGAGAAACTATTATCTTATGTTCCCCTTCCAATGTCTTTAGCTGGCTTTGGGCCAAGGAATCACTCGATTGGGGGTGGAGGTGTCACTCTCTTTCCCAAGTCTTAGTCTCTGGCATGATGAATCATAAAATGAGCGGCTACCGCCTTCTTGAAGTTCACCCTCAAGCCTGCAGGGTCACTGAGGGATTTCTTTGTCATATTCCACAGACCTATATTCGCAGCATGGACAAGGACTTTGTGGCAGCCACAATCCAGGCCATTGGACGCTGTGCAACTAACATCGGACGAGTCCGTGACACCTGCCTCAATGGCCTGGTGCAGCTGCTGTCCAACCGTGATGGTTAGTGTTTGAGTGTCTAACCATGATGATCAGTGAGTGTCTCGTCTGTAGGTCTGACTTTGCTGGTCAGTGGATATCTACCAGTCTGCCTAGGCACAATGTGTGTCCATTGGTCTGTCTGTCTTGATCTGGGCCCAAGTGTTCTACACCTCTGAGGGCTGCTAGAGAAGTGCAGGGGGTTGAGAAAAAGAGCCAAGGGCCTGGGGGATTGCAGGTGTGTCTGTCCACCTGAGTGTGGCCATCTGACTGTCCCAGGGTCCACACACTCATTTTTGTTCCATAGAGCTTGTGGTTGCAGAGTCAGTGGTCGTCATTAAGAAATTGCTGCAGATGCAGCCAGCACAACATGGAGAGATCATCAAACACTTGGCAAAGCTTACAGACAACATCCAGGTGAGGGAGTAGCCACATTTTCAGTCCCCACCCCAAGGTCCTCCCAATGATTTCAAGACCATATAGTTAAATACTGTAGCCTTATCAAAAGCAACTTCCAAGCCTTAGGTCTTCAGGTGGGAGGAGGAGAGACACTAGACCATGTGACCCTGACCTTGTTACCCAAGATTCGCCTTCCCTTTGGAGATCCTCACTGAGCACCATGGATTTTACCACTACTCTTGCTTTCTCTCTAAAGCTCTAGCCAACCATGGTTGAGTGACAAATACTGTGTTTTTTCTATGGCACTACTAAGCTGAAATACCTAAACAAGGCATTCCCAAAGATTCAGGAGAGTAATATGGAAATAAAGCACTGAGAGTACAATGAAGCCAGAAAGTCAGTCTTACATCATGACAGACTTAGGGTCTTAAAAGCTCTATGCAAATGAAGCCCTAGAGAAGAGGGAAAATGTGGTGCAGGAAATGCCTGCCTTTTAACCTCTCTGTCTGCCACCACCCCCAACTCCCATTTCCAGAGAACCCATAATACAATAGGCCAGCACAGATGAGGAGTGCTGTTCCCCTGGAAGTCCAATACCCATCCACCCACTTTCCCATATTTACCCATCTGCAACTCCTCTCCTGCAACCACAGGTGCCCATGGCCCGAGCCAGCATCCTGTGGCTCATTGGAGAGTACTGTGAGCATGTCCCCAGGATTGCACCTGATGTCTTAAGAAAAATGGCCAAGTCATTCACAGCAGAGGAGGATATTGTCAAGCTGCAGGTCATCAACCTGGCAGCCAAGCTCTACCTGACCAACTCTAAACAGGTAAAGATGGAGATATGACCTCCCCAAATACTCTGATTCCCAGAAATTTCCTAGACAGTATTCTTTCAGCCCTCCCTAGGCAGGACTGAACTCTAGCTCCTATTTTGGAAAACAATCAGGGAAGGTGGCTGGACTGCCCAGGTAACCAATGCTACTCGAATGTCCACAGCTATTCTGGGGACTCAAAGGCCTTGTTGTGCTGGTGGTCACTGTTGAAGAGGTTCTTCTATGAAGCTATAACCTCTAGTCTGCTACCTTGAAACTCTGGGGCTGTGAAGAACCACAGTTGATTGGGATAAGGGAAGGGCCCAACAGTGGCAAATACTGATGGGAGAACATGCATCCCAGGAGATGTGGTCTGTGATTCTTCCCAAAGCTTGACAATGCTTGGCCAGTCTGTGCCAAAGATAGGGGGTAAATCTCTGCTTGGGCTTGGGTGGTGCTGGTGGCCACTATCATTCCCAAGGTGAAAGGTTATAAGAGATACATAGCCGAGGATGAGGCTCAACTAAGTTGTGGTATCAGGATGTTCAGAGACTCCTAGTGTCTGGCATCTCCTGAGATGGTTCCAAGAGATTCTGCTAAAATAAAGCAATGTGCTGAGCTTTTCAAGGTGTCAGGGACATCAAACACCATGACAGTTTCCACACTCTCCAACTCAGTTCAGCAGGACAGGGATTGGCAAACTACTGCCCATAGCCTGAATCTGGCCTATGCCTGTTTTTGTCAATAAACTTTTGTTGGTCCCTGAACTTGGGTCTAAGGAAAACAAAAGAATAAAGTTTTGTTGGAACACAGCCCTGCTCATTCATTTACAAACTGTCTATGGCTGCTTTGTGCTACAACAGCAGAGCTGACTAGTTGCAACAGACTGTATGGCCTGCAAAGCCTAAAACAGTTATTGATGGCCCCTTATAAAAAGACTGCTAATTCTTGAAGGAAAACATCTGGGTAGGTGTCTGGGGTCTTCAAATTTATAGCAGGGATGCCCTGGAGACTGTAGCATCCCCTGCCATGCGCCCTGTGCATGGGAGTCTTTGGATGGTGGCACTTGTCTTTCTCAGTGTCTTCTTTGGCCAGAGTGAGCCCCAGAGACTCAAGCTGAGGTAAGCAGGGCCACCAAGTGCTAGGACTCTAATCAGGAGTCAGAAAGGGCAGCAGTTATATGTGGAGGCAACTGAGTCTGTGGGTATCGGTGTTGTGGGCAAAGCAGATTGGAGAGAGAGAAGTTAGAGAGACAAGGGAGCACCATGGGGAAGCATTCAATCATTGAACAAATATTTGTGTACTTCCTTTGTTCAGGCGGGAGAAAGGAGCAGGCGGGAGGAATGTTTGAAAAGATGAAGCAGCCGGGGTGGGAGCCACCCAGGTGGGTGGGAATCTGACATGCTCAGCACTGAGCCAGAGTCCTGAACCCCAGAATGGTGAGATTGGCATATTTTCATAAGCCTGGGCCTGTCCACATGGCATTTCCCCGAGTTGTTACTGTGAACTACATGTGCGTTTGTTCATTTATTTAACATACAGGCCTACTATTTGCCTGGTACCGTGCTACGTCCCTGGGGATATGACAATGAGTGAGAGACGTTTACAGGCCCCCAGATGCTCATAGCCAAGTAGGAGAAACAGGACAAAAATAAACATTTTAAACACAGCAGTGAGAGCTGTCATCAGGGTTAGCACAGAGAGCTGTGGGTATACACAGCTGAACTCTCTCCTAGGCAGGACACGGGGGGGTCCAAACCCCTGTCAGGGCACCTGGAGTAGGCTGTTCAGGCACCTGAAAGTGAGCCTTGGCAGGCCCGTTAGAATGGTTACTTGATTGCATAAAGATTTTTGTCCTCCCTTTCTTTCTCCTTTCTTCCCAGCCTCTCCTGGGGAGTGGTGCAGAAAGGGGAATCTTTGGTGTACTAGAAGGGAGGTGGTTTGGATGTGCACCCGTGACCATGCTTGCAAAACAGCAGTGATGCTTCCCATCCTGGTACCATGGGTGGCAATCTGGCCTGCTAAAAGGCCACACAGTAATCTCAGTCATTCTCTCCAATATGGACATGGCCCCACTGCATTCCAGATCCTGGCCCAGGCTGAGCCCAAGGAAATGACAAAGATGAGGTCCCTGCCCTCCTATTGATCAGCAGATAATCAGATTCTAGACCAGAGGCCACAAAGTCATAATATGCAGTGACAGAGGGCTTAAGGGGGAATGGTAGTGACAGTGGTTATTACAGCTACCTGGGTATAGAACCTGGGGAAACTGTGTAGCAGGTGAGTTTGCTTTTATATGCCAGGTGAGATGTGTGGCAGGAGGGTCTGCCAGAGGCACAGTGGGATCTACAGCCATCCCATTTGACTGCCTCTACAGTTAATGGAAGATGTTGATAAATTTTGCAGAATTGCTTTTAAAACCTTTTTAAATTAAACTTTTTTAATATTCTAAAGGCAATACGTGCTAATCATAGAACATTTGGAAAACTCAGAAAATTAAAAGTTCAAACTATTCATAAGTCCACCACTTAGAAAAGGCCATCATTAACTTTATATTTCCTTATTTTTTATTCCCATATATAGTCCATTCAGAAGTTGTACATCTGTCTATTGTCCAATATTTTAAACTTTTCTGCTTCTTTCCAATGCTTTCAAATTCAGTAAGATTTTTTTTCCCATTCACATTCCCGTTCAAATATTCACTTGGAATTTCCTCCAGGCTGGGTTCGGTGGCTCATACCTGTAATTCACTTTGGGAGGTCGAGGTGGGCGGATCATTTGAGGTCATGAATTCAAGACCAGCCTGACCAACATGGCAAACCCTGTATCTACTAAAACTACAAAAAAATTAGCTGGGCATGGTGGTACACTGAAATCTCAGCTACTTGGGAGGCTGAGGCAGGAGAATTGCTTGAACCCAGGAGGCAGCGGTTGCAGTGAGCTTGGATGGCACCACTGCACTCCAGCCTGGGCCACAGAGTGAGACTTCATCTCAAAAATAAACAAACACATACATAAATACATACATAAAAATACAAAAATAATTTTATCCAAATTTTTTTCTACTTTCACATTTTTTAATCAATTGTATTAGTTTTCTGCTACATAATAAATTACTATAAATTTAGTGGCTTCAAACAACACACGTTTATTTTCACACTGTCTATGGGTAGAGAGTTCAGGTATGGCTTAGTTGGATCTTATGCAAGGCTACAATTAAGGTGTAGCCAAGGCTGAGTTTTTATCTGGAGGCTGTACTGGGGAAGGGTTCACTTCCAGGTTACATGGTGCCAGGGTCCACTTCCTTATGGTTGTAGAATTGTGGCCCTGGCTTCTTGCTGGCTGTCAGCTGGAGCCTTCTAGAGGCCATCCTTAGCTCCTTGCCACGTGGGCCTCCCAACACAGATGCTTATTTCTCCAAAGCCACAAGGGAGAAAGTCTTTAGAGCCAGTCTGCTAGCAAGACAGTCTTTATTTTTTTTATTTTAAAATTTTATGGGTATGTAGTAAGTGTATATATTTATGGGGTACATGAGATATTTTGATACAGGCATACAGTACATAACAATCACATCAGGGAATGGGGTATCCATTCCCTCAAGCATTTATGTTTGTTGGATAAATGGGATTTACAAACAATCCAATTCTTTTAGGTTTTTTTTTTTTTTTTTTTGCGATGGAGTCTTGCTCTTGTCACCAGGCTGGAGTGCCGTGGCGTGATCTTGGCTCACTGCAACCTTTGCCTCCCGGGTTCAAGCGATTCTCCTGCCTCAGCCACCCAAGTAGCTGAGACTATAGGCACACTCCACCATGCCCAGCTAATTTTTGTATTTTTAGTAGAAACGGGGTTTCACCACGTTGGCCAGGATGGTCTTGATCTCTTGACCTCATGATCCATCCAACTTGGCCTCCCCATGTGCTGAGATTACAGGCGTGAGCCACCGCACCTGGCCTCTTTTAGTTACTTTTAAATGTATAATAAATTATTGTTGACTGTGGTTACCCTGTTGGGCTATCAAATACTAGATCTTATGCATTCTATAGAACTATACTTTTGTATCCATTAACCATCCCACTTCCCCCGACCCAGTACCCTTCTCAGCCTCTGGTAACCATTGTTCTATTCTCTATCTCCATGAGTTCAATTCTTTTAATTTTTAGCCCTCACAAATAAGTGAGAACATGTGAAGTTTGTTTTTCTGTGCTTGGTTTATTTCACTTAACATAATAACCTCTCGTTGTATCCATGTTGTTGCAAATGACAGGATCTCATTCTGCATTGCCTATATATACCATATTTTCTTTATCCATTTGTCTGTTGATGGACACTTAAGTTGCTTTCAAATCTTGGCTATTGTGAACAGTGCTACAATAAACACTCAGTGTCTATGCGTAGAGAGTGTCTATGGGAGTACAGATATCACTTCAATATATTGATTTCCTTACTTTGGGGTATATACCTAGCATTGGGATTGGGGTGGATCATATGGTAGCACTATGTTTAGTTTTTTAAGGAACCTCCCAAACTGTTCTTCATAGACATTACCACTAACAGTGTACAAGGGTTGCCTTTTCTCCATGTCCTTGCTAGCATTTGTTATTGGCTATCTTTTGGATGTAAGCCATTTTACTTAGGGTGAGATGATATATCATTGTGTTTTTGTTTGTTTGTTTTGTTTTTTGAAACAGAGTGTTGCTCTGTCACCCAGGCTGGCGTATGCAGTGGTGCAATCTCGGCTCACTGCAACCTCTGTCTCTGGGGTTCAGGTGATTCTTTTGCCTCAGCCTCCTGAGTAGCTGGGACTACAGGCATGCACCACCACGCCTGGCTAAGTTTTGTATTTTTAGTAGAGATGGGGTTTCGCCATGTTGGTCAGGCTGGTCTCAAACTCCTGACCTCAGGTGATCCACCTGCCTCAGCCGCCCAAAGTGCTGGGATTACAAGCATGAACCACCATGCCTGGCCTTTGATTGTAGTTTTGATTTGCATTTCTCTGATGCTCAATGATGTTGATCACCTTTTCATATACCTGTTTGCTACTTGTATGTCTTCTTTTTCAGAAATGTCTACTCGGATCTTTGCCCATTTTAAAATTAGATTATTGTATTTTTTTTTTCCTATTGAGTTGTTTGAGCTCCTTACATATTCTGGTTATTAATCTCTTGTCAGATGGGTACTCTGCAGTTTTTTTTTTTTTTTTTTATTCTGTGGCTTGTCTCTTTGTTGATTCCTTTGCTGTGCAGAAGCTTTGGAATTTGATGTGATCCCATTGTCTACTTTTGCTTCGGTTGCCTGTGCTTGCGGGGTATTACTCAAGAAATCTTTGCCCAGTACAATGTCCTTGAGAATTTCTCTAAAATTTTCTTTTAGTAGTTTCATAGTTTGAGGTGTTAGATTTAAGTTTTTAATCCATTATGATTTGATTTTTGCATATGGCAAGAGATAGGGGTCTAGTTTTATTCTTCTCCATATGGATAACCAGTTTTCCCAGCACAATTTATTGAAGAAACTCTCCTTTCTCTATTGTATGTTCTTGACAACTCTGTCCTAAATGAATTCACATCCGGCTGCGGTGGCTCACGCCTGTAATCCCAGCACTTTGGGAGGCCGAGGTGGGTGGATCACCCAAGGTCAGGAGTTCGAGACCAGCCTGGCCAACATGGCAAAACCCTGTCTCTACTGAAAATACAAAAATTAGCTGGGCATGGTGGCGGGTGCTTGTAATCCCCGGCTACTTGGGAGGCTAAGGCAGGAGAATCGCTTGAATCTGTGAGGCGGAGGTTGCAGTGAGCCGAGATTGCACCACTGCATTCCACCCTGGGCGACAAGAGCAAAACTCCTCTCAAAAAAAAAAAAAATCACTGTAGATGTATGGATTTGTTTTTGAGTTCTCTATTCTGTTCCATTTGTCTCTACGTCTGTTTCTATGACAGTACCATGCTGCCTTGGTTACTATAGCTCTGTAGTATAATTTGAAGTCAGATAATGTCATTCTTCCAGTTTTGTCTTGCTCAGGATAGCTTGGCCACTCTGGGCCTTTCGTGGTTCCATATAAATTTTAGGATTGCTTTTTCTATTTCTGTGAAGAATATCATTGGTATGTTGATAGGGATTGCATGGACATCTGCTTGATATTCCTGCCAGATTAGCTGGGTTAACCATGTCCAAGGCTGCATGTGACAGTATGTTACCATAAACTTCAGGAAGATCAGTCAGTTCCAGGCTCCCTCCTGCTGGCCCCCTCATGCCCCTGGGCACTCTGGTTGTTGACTACTTGGTGGTTTTGATCTTGGTCACAAGAGATGGAAACATGGCGACCTGGGCCAGGGCAGGCTCCTTATGTCAGCAGGTAGGCGGTGAAGCGAAGCAGACAGGGTGCAGCTGCAGCAGATGCAAGCCTAGACGGGGTACTGATGGGGTCCTCAGCCTGGGAAAAGCCCCTTAATGATTCTGCTTCTCTTCTGTAAAATGGAGGCAATAATACCTACCTTTCAGAAGGTTTGGGAGATTAGATGAGATAGTGTGAAGCACCTAGCACAGTGCTTGGTGCCAGAAGGCACTCCATGAGTGATGGCTAATACCACGTTGCAGTGTTAAGGCAGTAGATTAGGCCAAGTTCATGGCAGAAATGAAGAGATTTTAGGTCTGCAGTTGTAGCTTCCCTGACTGCAGACTGTGAACTCTAATGACCTCGGCAAACCCATAGGCAGCTGCAGTTTGCCTTGATGTCATTATAAGCTCTAGGGAAGGATCAAGGCCTCTGAGACCCCTTGGCTGCTCAGAATCTACTAAGTGGGTGGATAGGGAATGAGGGTGGGCCCTGCTAAAGGGAACCGTATTTATCTCCACTCTCTTTTTGTTGTCTGTTCCCCCCTGGGTGATGGAGCCTGGAAACTGTAAAGTCCAGCAGAGTGTTCCAGACTTCCACATACCCTGCTACCCTTGAGTAAAGAGGCTGGACAGGCCTAGAGTGGTAGGGACCACAAACCTGGGGAAGAATGGAGCCCAGAGCCAGGAATGGGGGAAAGCCCAAAGGAAAACCTCTTTGCTGGCCCAAGGCAGTTGTCAAAGTTGGGGTAATCAGAGGCAGGGCCAGAGAAATGAGAGAAAATGCTGAGCCCAGAACAAGGGCAGGAGGGAGAGACAGCTGGGTGAGGCAGCCAATCCTAAGCAGGGACAGGAGACATTCTGCCTGCAGGTGTTAGCTTAAAGAATCTGGTTCCGAGCCTCCTGTGTCCCCACCCTCTCTGTCAGCTGACCCACCTCTTCCTGTTCCTCCAGACCAAGCTGCTGACCCAGTATGTGCTGAGTCTGGCCAAGTATGACCAGAACTATGATATTCGCGACCGGGCCCGCTTCACCCGGCAGCTCATCGTCCCTTCCGAGCAGGGTGGGGCTCTCAGTCGCCATGCCAAGAAGCTCTTCCTGGCACCCAAACCAGCTCCAGTCTTGGAGTCATCCTTCAAAGGTGGGAACTGAAATCAAGGGTAACCTTCCTAGGGAATGGGAAGGAACTGGCCAGAGTCTCTGTCCCAGACCTTCCTGAGGCCCCTAGCCAGGCACCAGGCTTCTGTGGTCAGGACTTCTGGGGAAATACAGTCCTACCCCCCGGCTCACTCCTTTTGCCCCTCCTGTGGCACCAGGAATTACCCTTTTACCTGCCCATAACCACTGCCAGCATCACCTCACCTGAGGGTCTGCCTTCCCAGCCAGGATGGGCTCCTGCCTCCTCTCCTCTCAGGCTCCCCTTTCCATCTCCCTTCCTGAGCAGACACTAGGCTTTGGAATACATACCAAGATCTTAAATACCAAGGACCCAGGAAGGCAGAAAGCAAAACAACACACAAAGAGAGGTGTATATTTTTATAAAGGTCCTGAGAAAGCAGTTGCCTGCACTTTGTGAGCTTAGTCCCTACAGGTCAGTCCGAATCCCAGGCCCCAGGCCTTCAGCCTTGCCTCTGTTCCTGGGCTTGGCCCTTAAGGCCTCTTCTCACGAGAAGGGCCCTGAGAGGGGCCTGGAAGGGGAGGGTCCTCCTGCTGGCTCTCCGGACCTCAGGAGCGGAAGCCAGGAACCTACACAGGAGAGGAGCCTCCTTCACAAAGTTCAGTTCTCCTGCGTATCTTTTCGTTGCTTTTCTCTTCCCTGGACCTAAGGAATGGGGGAGATTCTGAGGGTAGGGATAGCTTTGAAAATCTCCCAGGAAGAAGGCCACAGTCCCTTTCTCCCTGACACCATCCCCATAGGCCTGTGCTGCCCTCTTCTAGCAGTGCCTGACCTCTGACCCGGACTCTGCGCACTCATGCTCTAACTGCTCACCCCTCCCCGCTGAGTCCAGACCCTGACTAGACACGCTTCCTGAGCAAACAGGCTTGCAGCATCTTTGGGCCCAGAGTCTCCTCCTACCCACCTCTGTAGGCTGTCTCTCTCTGGCCCTCAGTCCCTGCTCTGCCCTGGCCAGACAGCTTTTTCTTCTAGCATGTGGGCCTAAAGGTGCAGTCAGGGTGGAAGAGCCATTAGGGGACACATCCATCTCCCTCGCCTACCCACCCGGGAAGTCCCGATCAGAATCATGACCCAGCACCACCTGGGAAACAGCTCCAGAGCATTCCCTCACTGCTGCTACCTGCCTGACCTCTAAACCTATCCCCAGACCGGGACCACTTCCAGCTGGGCTCACTGTCCCATCTGCTCAATGCCAAGGCCACAGGCTACCAGGAGCTCCCAGACTGGCCAGAGGAAGCCCCAGACCCATCTGTGCGCAACGTGGAGGTCAGTGGGGTGGAGGGCTGATGTGTGTGTTGGTGAAGGCAGACAGTAGGGAGCCCTGACAGTGCTGGCCCAGCCCTCCTGACACCCTCCCCCACACACAGGAAGAAGATCTCTCCCTTATTGAGACCCACGTGGGCCTGTTGGGCGAATACACTGAGGTCCCACCTCCGTGTGCTGTGCTCTCTCCCCCTGCCCTGTCTGTGTCCCTCTGCTTCCCCTGTGTGCTGTGTTCCTGTGCCTTCCCATGCTTGTTTCCACCTTGGTTTGGCAGTGCCCCTCTGTGAATAGCATCCCTTCTCCTCCATGGACAGTGCCCCTTTCTTCCTCCTCTGTTATTCTCTTTGTGGGATGAGACCAGGTAGGGCCTCGAGAAGAAGTGGAATAAAGGGTAAGAAGGGCCTGTGCCTGCCTGCCTTCTCCTCAACCATGATGAAATAACCCTGCACGCTACCCCCATCTCCAGGTACCTGAATGGACCAAATGCTCAAATCGGGAGAAGAGGAAGGAGAAGGAAAAACCCTTCTACTCAGACTCTGAGGGGGGAGTCAGGCCCCCACGGAGTCCGCAGACAGTGGTGAGCAGATGGCAGAGCTGGGGTCCTCTGTGCTCCTGCCCATGCATCTGACTATATGAGGGGTGTATGTATATGGTCATATGGTCATGTGTCCAGGGGTGTACACCTGCTGTGAGTTCTGTTTGTGCACCTGAGGGATTCATATTCCAGGTGTGTGTGCTTGAGCAGGTTTCTATCCATGGAGTCCATCTGTGTTTCTGTCAGTTTCAGCTGGCATGTAGGGCTGGGGGCAGGCTGGAGAGGTTTGAGGCCTCAATACTGAGTCTGAAGCTGGAACCCAGGTGCCTGCTCCAGATCCAAGGAGGCCTGCATATGAGGGAGGAGGCCTCATATCGTTCTTCAACAGACCCTGAGTCTGAGAGTGAATCAGACAGTAAGAGCAGCAGCGAGAGCGGCTCTGGGGGAGTCCAGCAGTGAGTCTGACAATGAAGACCAAGACGAGGATGAGGAGAAAGTGAGAGGCAGCGAGAGGTGAGAGGGGAACTAACCAGGTGGCTGGTGGGTTCAGGGGGCTCCCCTGGAAAGAAGGGCTAGCACTGAGCTTTAACCAGTCTTCTAAGAGCCCCCGGGACCCTCAGCTGGCTAGGGCTGTCAGCTCACATGACGACTGCTTTGGCTGGCTACAGATCTCTGAGGCCTCATGGGGGTGGTATGGAAAAGTAACCAGGGGCCTGGAGCCTGAGCTGGCACAAGCTGGCTTCAAGCTCTCACTGGGGCTCTGCTATAGGAACTCAGGTGTGAACCCTCCTGGCCCAGGCTCCCCTCTCCACTCCTGCTTCTGTGAAGCAAGGAAGGGGTGTCCAGGCCAGGCCCGAGCCCACCCTTCCCACTCTCATTCAGTGAACAGAGTGAGGAAGATGGTGAGAAAAGGAAGACAAAGAAGAAGAAGGTGCCAGAGGGAAAAGGGGAAGCGTCATCCTCGGATGAGGGCAGCGATTCCAGCAGTAGCTCATCAGAGTCCGAGATGACATCGGAGTCCGAGGAGGAGCAGTTGGAACGTGCCTCCTGGAGGAAAACAGTGAGAGCCTTGGGGCACAGTGAGGGTGTGCTCATGGGCCAGGGCCTCCCCACCCTTTGGGCCAGGCCCAGACATCTATCTCCCTACCATCCAGAATAGACCATGGTATCTTCTACTCAACCCAGAACATGCCAAAGTGCTCCCCTTCCCCACACCCACATCCCATTTTTTTCTTTCAGCCTCCCAGCAGCAAAAGTGCCCCTGCACCCAAGGAGATCTCCCTTCTTGATCTAGAGGACTGTGAGTTGGGTGGTCACAGGGGGAAAGGAGGTCTGGGGAGTATGACTTAGAATGGCCCATGGGGACTCTGGATCAGGTTCCTCAGGTCTTGTGGGAGCAGGGGAGCAGACAGAATACATCTTCAGGCCTGAAAGGGCAGCAGAGCTGACCTTCCCATGTTTGGGGTTGAGGTCTAGAGATGGGTATTTTGGCGAGAGCCTCCAGGCAGCCATGTGCCCCTGCTGTCCATGGTGCTGAAATGCTTGCTCCTTGATCCCTAGGCTCCCTGCTCAACCCAAGCCACCTCCACTTTGCCTCATCGTAGTCTTATCTACTCCCCACAGTCACTCCTCCCAGTGTTCAGCCTGTGTCTCCCCCAGCAATTGTGTCTGCCAGTCTGGCTGCTGACCTGGAGGGCCTGACACTCACAGACTCCACCCTGGTACCGTCGGTGAGTGGGATGGAGGAGGGACTGGACTGGGCAGGGATACATCCCTATTCTGCATCCTATGGTGTGGATGTGTGGGAAGATGTGATAGCTTTGAGTCCCAGTTGTTGGATGGCCCTAGGGGACAATGCTGGGACAGACTCTCTCCATCTTGCTCAGTTCTGTCCTTCCTTCCCCCTCCACTCTAGCTTCTGAGTCCAGTGTCGGGTGTTGGGCGGCAGGAGCTGCTGCACCGGGTAGCTGGCGAGGGGCTGGCTGTGGACTACACCTTCAGCCGCCAGCCTTTCTCCGGGGACCCCCACATGGTGTCTGTGCACATCCACTTCTCCAACAGCTCTGATACTCCCATAAAAGGCCTGCATTTGGGAACCTCCAAACTGCCTGCTGGCATCAGCATCCAAGAATTTCCTGAAATTGGTGCGAAGGGCTTTGGATGGGGTGGAGGAGGCTCCTGGGCAGTCAGTCTTTCTGTGGTTGTTGATACCCTACTTGTGTCAGGCCAGGGGCCAAGCTGTGGGGGGCACAGAGATGGCATCCAACATGATCCACACTCTGGTGGACGAGGCAGATTATGAAACAAGCAAGTTCATATCAGGGTGGGAGGTGCTTGCAGAAGCAGATTTGGGCCTTGGTTTTTTTCAGGACTAACTTAAATGTGGTGAGGGTGAGTGGGGAAAGGGACGCTAGAATTCAGGAGGGACCTGGCCAGGCGCGGTGGCTCACGCCTGTAATCACAGCACTTTGGGAGGCCAAGGCGGGCAGATCACGAGGTCAAGAGATCGAGACCATCCTGGCCAACATGGTGAAACCTCGTCTCTACTAAAAATAAAAAAATTAGCTGGGCATGGTGGCACGCGCCTATAGTCCCAGCTACTCAGGAGGCTGAGGCAGGAGAATTGCTTGAAATCGGGAGGCGGAGGTTGCAGTGAGCCAAGATTGCGCCACTGCACTCGCGCCTGGTGACAGAGCGAGACTCTGTCTCAATTAAAAAAAAAAAAAAAAAGAATTCAGGAGGAACCCAGGAACAGTCTCCAGGGGCCAAAAAAGCCAAGATTCTTGGCCGGGCGCGGTGGGTTACGCCTGTAATCCTAGCACTTTGGGAGGCCAAGGTGGGTGGATCACCAGAGGTCAGGAGTTCAAGACCAGCCTGCCCATCATGGTGAAACCCCATCTTATAGAAAAAAAAAAAAAAAGCCAAGATTCTGTAGATGACTGGTCAGCTGTGACAGTGGAGGGGGAGGGCCAGGCTGGGTTCTAGAACTATCAGGTGATGGTGGCCCTCCCCTCTTCCCTTCACTGCCTTACGCTACTTCAGAGTCCCTGGCACCTGGAGAATCTGCCACTGCTGTAATGGGCATTAATTTCTGTGACTCAACCCAGGCAGCCAACTTCCAGCTGTGGTATGTGTCCAACCCGAGGTGTGGGTGAGAGGGTGGGCTGGAGAGAGACAGGGTAACAATGAATCGGAGATCGAGGTGGTGGTTAGTGGGGGATACATCATATCATGAGTAGGTGGGTCTGGAAGCCATCGCAGGTCCTCATTCCTGACCTCACTCTCTCACTGTATCCAAGCCATGCCTCTACACAGGGTGGGAGGTGAGGGGGAGAGATGCCGGGCTTACCTCTTCTCCCTCTCTTCCTCCCACCCTTCCCAGCACCCAGACCCGACAGTTCTACGTCTCCATTCAGCCACCTGTTGGGGAGCTGATGGCCCCTGTGTTCATGAGTGAAAATGAATTTAAGAAAGAACAGGGTGAGTGCTCCCTGGGAATGGACAGAGAAGGAGGTATAGAAGCTTGTCCAGCTTGGATGGTAGGGAGAATGGTGGTGTCCTTCGTCTAGACCAGGGGTCAGCAAACTTCTTCTATAATGGGCCAAAGATAAATGATTTAGGCTTTGAGAATCATGTGGTCTCTGTTGCAGTTACAACATGACTGTGGCTCTTGAAACATAAAAACAGCCATAGACATATGTAAATGAATGAGTATGGCTGTGTTTCAAGAAATTTCCATTTATATTTATAGACACTGAAGTTTAAATTTCATAATTTTCATGTGTCATGAAATATTAATCTCCTTTGATTTCTTCCCCAACATTTAAAAAATATTAAAAACATTGTGGGTCATACAGGTGGTGGGCTGGATTCGGCCTGCAGGCTGGAATCTGCAAAACCTCTGGCCCAGAAGAAAGAAGAGTGGCTTGGGCAAGGGAGGAGGGAAGATATGGATAGTTTTGGATAAGGTGATTTTGAAATGCATTTGGAAAATTCAGGAGAACATATTTAGTATGCAATTGAAAATACGGGTCTTTGCCCAGGAAACACTTTGAAGCTGGAGTCATGAGCATAGAGGTGGTAATGGAAGCTGTGAATATGAATGAGATCACTCTGGGAGGTGGGAGAAATAGGAAGGCCAAAGACAGAGCCTTGGGGGAAAACCTAAATTCTGCAGAAGAAAGAGGAAAAGGAGCAAAGGGACAGGTGAGAGGAGAACCAGGAGAGACAAGGCAGAAGATGTCTGTAAGCCAGTTACCAAAGACCTTCAGATTGAGCATATAGAAGGCTACTGCCAATGTTAGGGAGAGGGTCATTGGTAAAGGAGGGAAGAGGCCAATTGGAGTGGGCTGAGGGGAGACCAGGACACAAGTAAATGGAGTCCTCTTGGAAGGACTTTAGTCATGAATGAGGAAGGAGACAGGGCATTAGCACAATGAAAGATGGATCTCACTTCTAAAAAGGATTTTTTAGAAACAGGGACACTTGAACAGATTGAAGGAACAAAGACAAGAAAATGTTATTAGTCAGGAATGAAGGGGATGGAAGAAACAGGAGAGGAATGTCAGTTTCTAAAAGGAGGTGAAGATTGGGGGAAGCAGCAGAGGAAGGAAAGAGAGGCTGAAGAGAAGCACTCCTGTTGGAGGGCAGACAGAGGGGCTCCCATGGGGGGCCTAGAGGGTGTGAGTGGAGAAGAGTCAGCCCTGCAGAATGAGGAGTTCTGGGGTGCTGTGTTTGGGGGCTTCGGGAGCCCTGGCTAGGTCTGGAGCTGCTGCTGCAGAGGTACAATTAGGAATGTACCTGTGAATGTTGCATGTGACTACTGGACTCTAGCCAGGAGATCACAACAGTCACGTGTGATTTTGTGAGAGCTCAGCGTCCAGGAGCTGGGTGGGAGTTGAATGTTGGTTGGAGGGCCCCCCCAAGAAAGATGAAAGGGTGTGAGGTCCAGGATGGGGGAACCTCTTAAGACCTGACTGGCCACTCTCAAGGGGCTGGTAGCGCAGATGTCTGATGGAGAAAGTGCCAAATCAGTCTTTGGTAACAACGTGGATAAAGCCCTGAGTGGGAGGGGAGAGAGAGGCTGACAAAGGCTTCCTGAAGGAGGGCCCCCTCTGAGAGGGGAAGGCCCCCTCACCAAGACTGATGACGGAAATTCTGACCTGCCCTTTGCATGATACCTTCCCAGCCTGGGAGAAGTTGATGCTCACTAAGCAGACCCAGGTGCTGGCCTCTGTCCCCAAGGCTTCTGTCCTCATCACAACCTCTGCCCCCAGGAAAGCTGATGGGCATGAATGAGATCACAGAGAAGCTCATACTGCCAGACACCTGTCGGAGTGACCACATTGTGGTGCAGAAAGTGACCACCACTGCCAACCTGGGTCGTGTTCCTTGTGGGACATCTGATGAGTACAGGTAATAGGGGAAATAAGGAGCATGGGGACCCTGCTTTGAAGGAGGAGCCCCAGGCACTGAGCCCCTTCCAAACACAGTCACCCTTAGCAGCTCCTCCCCCATCCCTTCTTCTACTCCCACCTCAGGTTTGCAGGGAGGACACTAACCAGTGGGAGCCTCGTTCTGCTGACCCTGGATGCCCGGCCAGCTGGAGCTGCCCAGCTGACTGTCAACAGCGAGAAAATGGTGATTGGCACCATGCTGGTGAAGGATGTGATACAGGCTCTGACCCAATGACTTCAAAATGCTGTGACCTCTTTGGCTCCCATCTATACCTCCCCCAGGACAGCTGGGCTGTCAGTCCCTCTCACCTTTCTCACTCTCTCATCAACCTCCTCATGCCAGATAGCATTCAGGGTGTTCTCTCTCCCTCTGGAGGACCAGGACCTCCCCCTAATCCCCTCCCCATGGGTTCCTTAGTGATCTGTGCAGAAGGAGATGGCAGCCACTCCCTTTGGTCCTCCCAGCTTTCTGTAGCTATTTATATAGCAGTCTCAATAAAATGTCTTCTCCCTAGATTCTGGCTCGACTTTCCTTCTAGGGGTTTGGGGGACAGCTGCTCAGGGTGACAGTATCTGGCTCTTGTGACCTTGTAGGGAAGGCTGTGACTGCTTCTCAGGAACAGCTCTGGTTGAATCCCCAAGGTGACCATCTCTGGGTCAGGATGCCTAGGAGTCTGGAGGCATCTCTGTGGAAGCGACATCTGGGCCGGGATGGGAAGGCAGAGCTGGAAGAGCACCTTGGTCCTTTTTACAGCCTCTGCAAAAACAAGTCCTCTTCAATGGCTGGCACACCCCCTTAGTTCTCCTTATGGGCCCTTGGGAAGGAAGGACTCATAGCATGGGGAGTTCCCCAAACACAGGTGCTCAGTTCAACATATGTCAACTACCTCCAGTTAGGGAGCCTGGAGGCCCCACCTGGCTGGGGTACTGACCCACTGGTCATCTTAGTGGAAGAATAGAAGATGTATAACTGTACTTCTCAAACCACTTTGTGTCAAGTCACCTGGGGATCCAATTACATGTAGATTCTATTGGTAGGTCTAGGATGGGGCCTGAAACTCTGCATTCCTTTTTTTTTTTTTTTAAGTGAAAGCAGCCAGGCGGGCACGGTAGCTCACACCTGTAATCCCAGCACTTTAGGAGGCTAAGGCGGGTGGATCATGAGGTCAGGAGTTCGAGACCAGCCTGACCAACATGGTGAAACCCCATTTCTACTAAAGATTAAAAAAATTAGCTGAGCATGGTGGTACGTGCCTGTAATTCCAGCTACTTGAGAGGCTGAGGCAGGAGAATCGCTTGAACCCGGGAGGTGGAGGTTGCAGTGAGCTCGAGATCACGCCATTGCACTCCAGCCTGGGCAACAGAGCAAGACTCCATCTCAAATAATCATAATAATAAAGTGAAAGCAAGTTTACCGGGGAAGTAAAGAAACAGAAGAATGGCAACTTTCTAAGCAGAGCAGCAGATTATGCATTTTTAACAAGATACCAGCATCTGCTCACACCTGGAACAAACCTGGTGGGTGTAGTGGGGGGTCAGGGTGCTCCCTGACACCTTTCTCCTGAGGAAAGAGACTGAGTGAGCAGTGATTCCAAAAGGTATGAAAGATGTTCCATTAGGATGTGTTCTACCCCCTGCAAAATCTATGATCAAATAAGTTTAGAAATCTTGTATTTAGGTGAAGTAAGTTCATTTTCCACAGGTCTTCTCAGAGCCTTTACTATGCTAATGTACACTGTGACCATCTCTCAGCCTGCAGTGTTACTCAAACTTGGTTTTGATCTTGGAACACTTTCCCCACAACATCTTGACTGACTGGGTTACAAGGAACACACTCCAGTGATAGTTTGAGGTGTTGTGCCTCAGCCTCTGATCCTCTGTGACCAAGACTTTAGGCCATACCTTGGCCATACCATCCCACAGCCCTGACACTTATGCATTCCTGAGTAAGTCTGTTCATGGGTAAGATGGGGTGAAGCAGGTGTGGCTGTCCTCTCAGGGAAGGAGAACAAAGGCAGTGCCAGGGGACAGCCCTGCCTCTGGCTCCAAGGACTTGCTGGGCATTGTGGCACCAGAGAGCAGCTGGAGCTGCTGCTCCCCTGAGAGCCTGGGGCCCCAAAGTCTCCCTGGGATCATTGTTTTTGTCACTGCAGGTTCTGAGATGATTCTCCAGTTAAGGGCCACTTGTATAGTAGACTCAGTCTCACTTTTGCCTCTGAATCGGCACTAGCCACAGAACTGAGAAACGGTGGGGCTGATTTTCTAAGAAATTTGAACAAGGACCATCAAGGAATCCCTTATCCACCTTTGTTCTACATCAAAAGCCCCAGAGTAGAGCTGGGCATATCCCTGTAGTCCCAGCTATTTAGAAGGCTGAGGCTGGAGGTTAGCTTGAGGCTAGGAGTTCAAGGCTGTATTGCACTATTATTACAGCTGTGACTAGGACTCCATCCTGGACAACCTAGCAAGACCCTACCTCTAAAAAAGTACTGTCTATAAAAAATGCAGGGATAAGATGGGAGCCCGCCCAGCACACACAGGTAGAAGCAGATCAGACCTGCAGGGGCCGGGGGCCCCCCCACATCCCTCTGGAGCATTTTCCCCAACCCATATAATATCCTGTATTTGATCACTGGCCCAAGTCTTTGCCACTGTGGTGACACTTTGTCCCCAGAATGTCAGGGGCCTGGTCATAGCTTGCCTGGATCTCAGTTGGCAGGGAAAATGCTTCTCATGAACAGATTTTTTTGTGGGGGGGGAGGGTGGAGACAGTCATTTTTTTGGGGACGGAGTCTGGCTCGTTGCCCAGGCTGGAGTGCAGTGGCACAATTTCGGCTCACTGCAAGCTCCGCCTCCTGGGTTCAAGTGATTCCCGTGCCTCAGCCTCCTGAGTAGCTGGGATTATAGGCACTTGCCGCCATGCCCAGGTAATTTTTTTTTTTTTTTTTGAGATGGAGGCTCACTCTGTTGCCCAGGCTGGAATGCAATGGCACGACCTTGGCACACTGCAGCCTCCCCCTCCCGAGTTCAAGCGATTCTCCTGCCTCAGCCTCCCAAGTAGCTGGGATTACAGGCACCTGCCACCACACCCAGCTAATTTTTTGTATTTTTAGTAGAGAAGGGGTTTCACCATGTTGGCCAGGCTGGTCTGGAACTCCTGACATCGGGTGATCCACCCACCTCAGCCTCCCAAAGTTCTGGGATTACAGGCATGAGCCACCACGCCCAGCTAATTTTTGTATTTTTAGTAGAGACAGAGTTTTGCTATGTTGGTCAGGCTGGTCAAACTCCTGAGCTCAGGCAAAAGACCTGCCGTGGCCTCCCATAGTGCTAGGATTACAGGCGTGAGCCACCACGGCTGGCCAGCCATGGACAGTTTTGATGGGGCAGCCAGGGAACTGGCCCAGGGCTGTGGGATTCAGGTGGGGTCCAGGACCATAGGACGGACTGGAAAGCACTCTTAGGACTCTGCTGGTGCAAAGGAAGGGCTGCAAAAAGGGGCCTGGAAGTGGATAGAAGAACAGGGACTGGCACAGAGGCAGAAGATGCCCTGACAAGGACAGGGTAGTGCTTCAGTGGGGATCTCGAAGGTGTGAGCCTGACCAGAGGCCTTGATGGGTCAAAGGACAATGAGCTCAGTGAGGACATTTGTCATTCCCTCCCACATATTATCAGAGTTGGTGTATGTGAATAATACAAGTGATGGTATGTCATTTCTGAGATTAGGTTATACAATTACTTGCATCTCCGTCTTGGTTAGTCTCTCCCTCCCTCTCAAGCCAGCTGCCACGTCTTGAGCAGCACTATGGAGGTCCACGTGACAAGGAACTGAGGCTTTTGTCAGCACCCACTTGAGTGAGCTTGGAAGCTGATCTTCCAGCCCAAGGCAAAGCTTCAAGTCACTGCAGTTGTGGCTGACATCAGGACTGCAACCTCATGAGAGATTCTGAGCCAGAACCAGCCAACTAAATCATTCTCCAATTCCTGACTCCCAGATATTGTGCAAGATAATAAATAGTTGTTGTTTTAAGCTGCTTAGCTGTAGGGGTAACTTAATAGCAATAAACAAATAATACAATCCAGCCTTCCATCCATCTCCTAGGTTGTTGGGAAAGCCCTCAGGGAGCCTGGGTCCCCCGGCTCTGGCCTTCAGAGCACTCTGCTCCCACATTCAGCGTCTGAGTGGCATGCCTGAGTTGGCTTCTACCGGCTCATAAGGGCTGACTGTTATTACATGTTCAGGAATTTTGTGAGCCAGATGATGTCACATTGACAATTTGAAATTAGCCATAGTGGGAGTTTTTATGCCACATAAGAGGCAAATGCTACAAATCACTTCCCTCCCCCAGCCAATTGCTACAAATCACTTTCCTCCCCCAGCTATTTACCAGCACATCACTGCCCTTAATTACCCCCATCTCTGTCTCTTTAAAATATTATGTATTTTGAGTTTAAAGACTAACATAACCACCTGTATACTAATCACCCAACTTAAGAACTGAAGCACTCATCAATTCAGTGCTCATCAATTCAATGTCCCCCATACCACTCATTTCATGACTGCTTCCTTTCCCACCTGAAACAAATCATCATTGTGAATGTTCTGTTTACCAACACCATGCATTTTTGTCCTTTCACTATATACAGACGTGTTCCTAAACAATACATAGTACTATACTTTGGGATAGTGGTGGGTACCACACATTTTCAAATTTCAAATGGCATCTTAGAGTATGTTTTCTCCTACATCCTGCTTTTTCACTCAATATTGTTTGTGAGTCATGTTGATATGATTCGCTGTATTTCATTTACTTTTACTTATATATAGTATTCCATTGTATGACTATACCATAATTTATTGATCCACTCTCCTGTTGGTGGGCATTTAAGGTTGTTATTTTATTTTGTTTTTACAACTATTAATTAACAAAATAGCTACAGGCATTTTTACTTGTGCTGCTTAACACATGCGAAAGTTTCTGTAACATATTTTCCTAGGAATTAAATTGCTGGGTCATAGAGTATACACTTTTTTTTTTTTTTTTTTGAGATGGAGTCTCCCTCTGTTGCCTAGGAGTGCAGATGGAGTGCAGTGGCACCATCGTGGCTCACTGCAATCTCCTCCTCCCAGATTCTAGCCATTCTCCTGCCTCAGCCTCCTGAGTAGCTAGGATTACAGGCGTGTGTTACTATGCCCCGGCTAATTTTTGTATTTTTAGTAGAGACAGAGTTTCACCATGTTGATCAGGCTGCTGTTGAACTCCTGACCTTGTGATTCGCCTGCCTTGGCCTCCCAAAGTGCTGTGATTACAGGTGTGAGCCACCACGTCTGGCAAGTACACTTTTTCAAGTTAACTGGAGAATCCAAATTGCTCACCAGAGTTGCTATACTTCACATCAAGGATATTTCTAGCAGCTTTATTCATAACAGACCCCAAACTGGAAAGAAGACAAATTTCAATCGATAAGAGAATACAGAAATAAATTATGGTATATCTACACAATGGAATACTACTTAGCAACACAAAGGAACAAACCACTCCTACATGCAACAACATGGATGGATGAATCTCACAGGTATGTTGAATGAAAAAAAACAAAATTTTTATGAAGTTTAGAACAGGTTAAATCTGTCATGAAAAGCAGTAAGAATAACAGTACCTTGAGGAGGGAGGTATAAAGTGGGAAGGGGCATGATGGAACCCAACGGGGGTTCAAGAGAAATTCTATGTCTTGATGCAGGTGGTGGTCACCTTATGGTGTACACTTAAGATCTGTGCACTCTATACACTGTCATCTCTCCATTAAAAGATGTAAAACATAAAAGCACACACCAAAGTAACTGAACCAGTTTACTCTCTTACTGGCAGTGATCCTGCTATTGAGACAGTGAGACTTGATCTTTTTTCCATTTGAGAAGTGTAGCATGGCATCTGATTGTGGCTTCATTTGCATTTCCCTGGTTACCGATGAGGGTGGGTATCTACTGGTATGTTTGTTGGCCGTTTGGATTTTCACTCGTGTTAACTGCCTATTCCCATTTTTTGCCCATTTTTCTATGGAGTTGTGTTTTTTTTCTCATTGATTATAGAAGTTCTTTTTTTTTTTTTTGGAGACAGTCTCACTCGATCACCCAGGTTGGACTGCAGTGGCACAATCTAGGCTCGCTGCAACCTCTGCCGCCTGGGTTCAAGCGATTCTCCTGCCTCAGCCTCCCAAGTAGCTGGGATTACAGGCACCTGCAACTGCACCTGGCTAATTTTTGTATTTTTAGTAGAGATCGGGTTTCACCATCTTGGCCAGGCTGGTCTTGACCTCCTGACCTCGTGATCCACCTGCCTCGGCCTCCCAAAATGCTGGGATTACAGGCATGAGCCACTGTGCCAGGCCAGAAGTTCTTATACAGTCTGGAAACTAGTCCTTTGAAGACACATGGATTGCAAATATCTTCTTCCAGTCTATGGCTGGTCTTTTCAAGTTTTCAGCAATATCTTTTAGTAAACCAAAATTTTTAATTCCAGTGTGGTTAAACATATTATCTTCCTTTATATCCTGGGCTTACTGTTCCTAATTTACAAAATTCATCCACAGGCTGAGGTAAAAAAAATTCTCCTATATTTTCTTCTAAAAAAAATTCTAAGTAAAGCTTTCAGAATTGTATTTATTTATTTATTATTTTGAGATGGAGTCTTGCTCTGTCACCCAGGCTGGAGGGCAGTGGTGCAATCTTGGCTCACCGCAACCTCTGCCTCTTGGGTTCAAGGGATTCTCCTGCTTTAGCCTCCCGAGTAGCTGGGATTACAGGCATGTGCCACCACAACCAGCTAATATTTTAACCTGACCATGTTGGTCAGGCTGGTCTTGAACTTCTGACCTCATGATCTGCCTGCCTCATCCTCCCAAAGTGCTGGGATTACAGGTGTGAGCCACTGCCCCTGGCCTAGAATTGTATTTTTAACTTACTTTTGTGTAAGATAAAAGGTGGGGCCAATCCTCTCTTTATCCCACTTAAAACGAACTTGAAAAGAACAAATAACATGGTTTCTTCTGTACAGAGCTTGGCAAAACTTGAGCAGAGACTGTGTCTACCTTGTGGTCTTGAGCTCCTAAGTGAATTCCTTTTCTAATCTTTTGCAACCAGGAAATTATTTTCTCCCAAGCAAACTCCTCTCTTCTTTTAGCTCTCTGCCTACTGTGGAAGCACTGAACACCTGAGGATATACAAGACTACAAGGTCCCTCCTGCCTCCCTAGTACATATACTTAAAATGTAGTCCAGCTAATTATAGTTAGATTTAAAACCTGTATTGTAAGTCTGGGGCTTGACTGCAGAAACAGTGCCAGGCATAGCTGGGCTCAAAGGCTGTTTGTTGACTGGGAGAATAGATAATGCTGCCTATTTGTTCCTGCTACTTCTGCCAGTGACCAGTGTGGGGACCTGACTAAGTCACTTAATATATTCACCTCTGTCACTTTCCATACCCTGCCCAGGGGATTATGGACACCTTCAGCAGTAGACATACATTCTTCCTGTATGACCTGCAGGCCTAGCCAAGTGCAGGCACGAAGCAAAGACTTGCCCACACCTCAGGTCATGACTGTATTTTTGTCAAAGTTACCTCTTCTCTCAACATCTGCAGTCAGCTCTGGGGTCATTCACAGAGAAGCACACATATAAGCGTGTTGGAAGTTTTATTCTCACCTGTTTAAGACTTGAAAGGCTCTGAAACCAGAAGTCTGCCTTGGTTCGAGTCCTTGCTCTGCCACTTTTAGCTAGGAGTCTTTGGCAATTTACTGAACTTCATTGAGCTTCAGTCTCATCTGCAAAATGAGATAACATAGGTAAAGCACTTAGAACTTTGCCACACACATAGTGAGTGGTCACTGAAGATGAGCTATTATTATTACCTGCAACAGAAAGTTTAGAAAGAGAGATTTTGGGCAGCAGAAATTTCTGTTCCAAGTCTCTTGAAAGATGCCTTTCTTTTCTTATGGTTGAGAGTTTTGAAATACACAAAGGGCTTCCAGACACCCATGCCCTTGGGCGCTATCCTGACTTTCAGATTCGTGTCGTGCTCAGCTTTTGGGTCAGAGAGGAGGAAAGGATGCCAGGGATCACAAACTGGCAGCCAGTGAGCTGCATGGGGCACCTGGACACGCCGGCTTTGGCTATTTTCATTTGGATTAGTAACCAACTTTAAAATTCACATTAAAGGTTTCCCTTAAAAAAAAGTACTTCCAGCTTTTCTTGAAAGATGTGGCTGGGCTGGAACCTCATTTCTACATGGTGCCCCCCCCCGCTAACGGACCTTTTGGGTGTGACTTGAGCCTTCAGTATTGTCACCCACCCTCACTTGGCTCCTGTGCTGTAGGCATACTGGGTGTGGTACCCTCTCAGAGGACAAGCAGCTGTCCTACCCTGCTTGTGGGCCAGGACAAGACTCAGGGGGTAGTCTGCTCCTGGAGAAAACATGGCTCAAGAGGGAGAGGTCCCAGCAAAGTTGCTCCTGCCTTGCCCCTGTGGTCATCACTCTTTCTGCCCAGGAACTCAGCAACCCAAAAAAGCTCCTGCTAGTAGACAGACCTACAAGTGAATGGAGACTGGCCAAATCCCACTGTCACTCACTCCCTCATAGAGTTCTTTCTTTTTCTTTTTTTTTTTTTTTTTTGAGATGGAGTCTTGCTCTGTTGCCCAGACTGGAGTGCAGTGGCATGATCTTGGCTCACTGCAACCTGTGCCTCCCGGGTTCAGGCGATTCTCCTGCTTCAGCCTCTCAAGTAGCTGGGACTACAGGCGCACACCACCATGCCCGGTTAATTTTTTGTATTTTTAGCAGAGACGGGGTTTCACCGTCTTAGCCAGGATGGTCTCGATTTCCTGACCTCGTGATCCGCCTGGCTCAGCCTCCTAAAGTGCTAGGATTACAGGTGTGACCCGCCGCCCCTGGCTGTGGATTTCTGCTCTTAGGCTCACCATCCTTTCCCCATTAATCCTTCTGAAACACTAGACTACACCATCAGTTTCCTCTTTCTCCAACACCTGAGGCAGAAACTGACAATTACCTGCCCGTCTCCCTTTAGCCATTAGAGCCAGGCCAGGAAGGCGGCAGCACCATGTTCCCTAAGTGCCAGGAGGAGCCCGGAGCATAGTAAGTGCTTATTAAATAGTATCATCATAACCTGACACATGTAAGACAGTTAACAATGCTCAATAAACTCTGGTCCCTTTGTTTTCCCCTTTTATATCCAACCTCTTCTTCTTGAGACGGAGTTTCACTCTTATTGCCTAGGACGGAGTGCAATGGTGCAATCTCCGCTCACCGCAACCTCCGCCTCCCGGGTTCAAGCGATTCTCCTGCCTCAGCCTCCTGAGTAGCTGGGATTACAGACAGCGCCACCAAGCCTGGCTAATTTTGTATTTTTTTTTAGTAGAAAGGAGGGTTCTCCATGTTGGTCAGGTTGGTCTCGAACTCCCGACCTCAGGTGATCCGCCCAACTCGGCCTCCCAAAATGCTGGGATTACAGGCGTGAGCCACCGCGCCTGGCCTGTCCAACCTCTTCTAAGTCTCCAGTAACACCTTAAAACAGACCTGACAACTGCCAAGCCCTTTTACAATTTTTTAATAGTTTCCTGCTGTCTGCAGAATAAAGGCCTTTTACAAACCCGGCCCAGGCTTCCCTCCGGCAGTATCAGGTCGCATCATCCTCAGTCCCGGTCACAGTGAGCCGCTCTGTGCAGTCCTCTCTGCCTTTGCTTGGTCTCCCCCCCCCTGGAATGCCATCTCCGCCTCTGCGCTTGCCTGGGGCTTCCGGTCCGCCCCTGCTCCAGTTGCCTCAAGACGTCTGCCCTTGCCCTCGCCCTGTCCCTTTTCCTATTTCTGTGTAACTTTCTATTTCGGTCTGTCGGGAGTGTCTGAAGCGGTTTCCCCGGGGAACTCCGGTCCAAAGAGGACCAGTGATGTCTTTGGAACTTTCTGGAATGTCCTCACTCCCGCGGCCCCCTCTGCAGCGCACGGAGCGGTGAGTCTAAAGTAAGTGCGCCTCCTGGAGCCCGGGTGCTATGGTTTGGACCGAGGCTGCAGGGCTGGCTCTCGCCCTGGAGAGATCACTGGAGGAGGAGGAGCGCGGATACGCGGCTGTATTGACAAAGCGATCCCGCCGCTCGCAGGGGCTTGTAAATCGTGCCTTCTTTCGCAAGGGAGTAATCGGAGGTTCATGGCAGACAATGACTCGCCCAGGGTCACTTAGGTGAGTGGCGCGCTGAGGGACCCCCAGGGGGCGGCTGTGGCCAGCAGCAGCAGCGGTCCCCGCCAGCGTGCGGGTGGGCGGCAGAGCCCTCCTCGGCCCGGCCTGCTGGGAGGGGCGGGGCGCGCGGGGGCGGAGGCGAGGGCCCGGGCGGGGCCGACACAGGTGCTCCGCATCCGGCCGGGGGGCGGCTCCGAGGAGCGGCTCCGTGGAGCTTCATAAGCTGCCGGGGTGCGGGGGCTGCGTGCGGCCCGCTGCAAAAACAGTGCCCACGTGCGTGCGCGTGTTTCGCCCGCCGGCCGGCCAGCCCGTCAGCCCCGCAGGGCCACACCGGCCCCATGGCGTTCCCGCTGGTAAGAGCCGCCCGCCGCTCGCCTGGGCGGGGCCGCGTCCCGGCCGCAGTAGCTAACGGTCCGCGCGCAGCCGGGTCCGGCGCCACGGTACCCATCCCCGCCCCGTGCGCGAGTCCCGGGCGGGGCGCGGTCACGTGCCCGCGGGCGTGGGGCCTCGTGGAGGGGTGGAGGGCGAGGGGGGCAGGGAGCCTCCTCGTGACTCAGGGCCTTTGGGCTTAAAGGCGCCGCAGCCTTGCGGGGGTGGCCGGTGGGGCCTCCAAGCCGCACTGCGGCCTCCGGGCGGCCTCGAGCGTAAGTCCAGACGGGAGCTGACGGGACAGAAAGGAGCCCTGGGGCCCAGAACAGTTCTTTCTCGCCCTGCCGTCGCACCCCGAAGCCGCTGGCGCTGTAAGCTCACGTCCCGCTGCGGGTCTCTTTCGCACACGCCGCGGGGCGAGGGGGAAGCCGGGCGGGGCGGGACGGGACGGGGCGGGACTGCTGACGGCGTCGCGCTGTGTGGAGAGCCCCACGACGACGGCGGCCTCGGCCCCTTTAAGGCGGAGGGATCAAGCCCCTCGTGCGGCTTCCCGAGCCCGGGCAGGTCACGTGGCTTCACACCTTCGCTTGGCTCCGGAGCGGGAGTCCTGGGGCGAGGCTGGCCAGTAGTGTGGGGCGAGGGGGCGGAAGACTGGCGGGGCTTCGCGCCCGGGAGACCCGCGGGGGCTGTCGGCTTTGAGGTGGGTGCTGGGGGGCGTGGGAGGGAGAGGGGGTAGGCCTGCAGGCCCGGGAGGTGGCGCAGGCGGGGAGTGGCCGAGCCGGCGCTGGGCTGTGCTGTCCAGACCCTGCGGCCTGGCGAGCGGGCGCATGTGGCCTCGGCGTTCTGGTCATTCTTCTCAGTGCCGAGGAGGCCAGGTCTCCAGACTCAGGTCCGGCCTCAGGTTTGGTGGAGCAGCGGCTGGGGCGCTGGACCGGCCGCTTCCCTTGATGAACTGGTTGGGCGGGCCTGTGCCCGCCTGGAGTCACCCGGGAGTTGGGGGGCACTCATCCACAAAGGGGCTCTCACCTTGGGGTGTCCAGCCGGCGTCATTCCCCGGGGCTTTTTCTTCTCTCTGGGTTCCTCTGGGGTCGAGTCGACCGAGGCTTTGCTGCCTCATTCCTAGAGGGCCCCTGAAGGCCAGAAGGCCCTGTGAGCGGCCCCGCGCTGGCCCCGGGACCCGACCGAGAAAAGCCAGGCGGGCCCCTGGGCTTTCGGGCGCCTTCGTGGGCGCGCGCTTGATTTCTAGGTGACTCTTTGCTCCCTGCAGGCCTGGCCCCTTGCACCGTGCTGTCAGCTAGGGTTCCTCCCCGTGGGGAAGAGTTGGGAGCCAATCCGCTCTTAGAAGCCGGAGTGCCTCCCGCCAGACCCGCCGGGGAGGAGGCCGCGTCCCCTCCTCCCCCGCCCCGCGCCTGCAGCCGGGCCCTGACTGACACCGTATTTCTCTGGCAACCGCTTCCCTTGGTCTCCCTGGCTACCGCCCTGCCTCCCCGCACTGTCTCCTGGCACCTGAGTCAACTACTGGGCTGCGCGGTTGATGGGCACGAGGGGCAAGTGGGTGGGGTTCCTATTCTGGAAGGCACAGGTGCACCGGCCGCCTCTTGGCTGTCCCTCAGGTGACGGGGGCTGTCCCTTGCCAGCGGGAAGAGTGTCTGCTGAGGACAGTCTGCACCCTGAGGCTCGTGTTCCCTTTGAGTCTAGGGACACACGTGGGTTAAAAAATAAAAAATTCAAACAGAACCTAACCTTGGAAACCTCAAGTTGGTGATTGTTTTCCTGATTGGTTTTTTGCATAGTTAGAAAAGCTTGTGGAGCTCAGGGGGACTGTTGGAAAACCGTGGGGACCGTGTTTTGGGGACTCATCACTGGTCTTTTACTCGTCCCATTGAAGTGGCTTGGAGCTGAGCTATAATTCCCAGAGCACGTTGCTGTAGAGTTTGGCTTTTTAAATTTTTTTGAAATTTAGAAAGTTGATTTGAACTTTGGGTGGCCTGGTAGTGCCTGTTCGGTTTATAGAAGTAGGATTTGGAAGTTGACTACTCTGTAAGACAACCTTTGTAATATAGAAATAGTTGGCTCCCCCCTCCGAACGGTTTGTCTTATAAACAGCTCCCTGGCCTAGGCTCCCGCGAGTGGGAGGGAGGTTGTGCCAGCCTGTGCAGCACGTTGGAGGTTGGAGAGCTGATGCCTGTGGTGAATGATCATGGGAACGTTTGCAGTTTGGGTTAGGCCATAGGCATTTGATAGAGGAATGGTTCCATGGGCTTTTCTTTCACTGTAGTGCACAGACCAGTGCCCATGAAGGAAAAAGTGGAGGAGCATGATAAAGTAGTAAGACTCCAGGCTCAGCACCAAACTTAACTAGTGAGCTAATGATAATAGTTGCCTTAATAAGCGTTTTCACTGAGCACAACCATTAATTTTGTTCTTAATCTTTAAAATGGGTTGCAAACTCAAACCCTACAGGGGCCTGAAGTAACATAAATGAGCAAAGGAGAAGGAAGGAGAGGTAATGGCTACTGAGCTACAGTTTGCTTATCTGAAAAGAGCAGCCACTAGCTGATTGTTGGCTGTTTCTATTTTGATGAATCTCCTGACTTTTAAATGTAGCATTTAAAAAATTTTAAAGGCTATGGACCAAATGTAACATGTCTTTAATGTTGGATTCAACCTGAAGGCTAGTTTGGAATCTGTCTTAAAATATCCCTGTTGGATTTTCCTGCTATTTTGCAGAAAAGGAAACAGGCTTAGAAAAATCAAGTCACAAGGCTGTTAAGTGATGGAATTGGGTGTCAACCTAGGTCTTTCTGGTGCCATAGCCCCAGCCTATTATGTGTGTTCTGTTATGTCAGGAACAAGGGGTTATTGGTGATGTACACTGTAGAAAAAAGGTAGTGGTCTGGGAGCTGATCACATTTATAGGCAGAGTGAACCTTAACTGCATTGGCAGGAATCCCAGTTGCTGTAGAAGTCAGTATGGGTCTTCTGAGTGTTAGTACAGCAGTGCTGGTGTCGGGAGGAATGTGCTGCGTCTATCATTCCACAATGTATGTCAGGGCAGTTAGCTGATCCTGAGAGCTGGAGGTCTGGAGAAGGCAGGCTCCTCCCACTATGGGGGTGACCCTCCCAACCCTCTACACAAAAGACTCCTTTTGTCAGGACAGTTAAAATTTCAGTAACTTTTTCTGTCTGAGGCAAGGCAAATTTGAAGTTATATACTTGTTTTAGGAACTGTAAGAGTAAAATGGCGTTTACTAAATCTCACCTTGTCTGTCTTAGCTAAAATTTCCATAATGCTGTCTCTTAGATTTCCAGGAAGAATTAATAAAGGGTTAAAAAGAAGAACTTTTTTAAAGCAGCATGTGGTAAAATCTTCTGAGATAAGCTCGCAAGGCATAAAATGGCCCTGCCCCAGAAATGAAGGGCTGGAGTTTCAATTCTGGATAAAACTTAAAATCCCAGCATTGTGCACAGCCATAGTTGCTCATGTAAAGGGGTATATACTTTTTTTTTTTTCTATATTGCATTCCCAAGGATTTTTTTTTTTTTTGAGACAGTGTCGCTTTGTCACCCAGGCTGGAGTGCAGTAGCGCAGTCTTGGTTCACTGCATCTCCGCCTTGCAGGTTCAAGTGATTGTTCTGCCTCAGCCGCCAGAGTAGCTGGAACTACAGGCATGCACCACCATGCCCAGCTGATTTTTGTAATTTTAGTAGAGACAAGGTTTCACCATATTGGCTAGGCTGGTCTTGAACTCTTGACCTTGTTATCTGCCTGCTTCGGCTACCCAAAGTGCCACAGTGCGTGGCCTGAGCCACAGTGCCAGGCTGCATTCCCAAGGATTTAAAGGAGTGGAAAGCATATTTGGAGCTTTTGCCAAAGAATTTTTTTTCTGTGAGAATGCAAACTCAAACACAAGCTAGATAGCTTTCTTATCTGTGTCCTAGAAGGTTTTTGGAAAGATGGAAACTTTGTTACCTACCTCTAGCTGCTGCTTAGCAACCTTGCCAGCCAAGCACTCAGCTATGAGTTCAGTGTTTGTGGATTTGGGGGTGTGGAGTGTGCTGGGAAGGGTGAGGTGACTAAAGCAGGTCTCTGCTGGTATTAATATTTTCACGTTTATAATGTTAGGTGTTGTCTGTGCCAGCATTCTCATTCATTGGTTTCAGGTCCCTTAGTTAAATAATCATTTTCTAAAGTTACCTTTATTTTAAGGGAAAATTAATTAGTGTGCTTGTACTTCTGGCTTACAGTTTGAGATAGAAATGCACACCAAACCTAGATGTTAATGTTTAGACTGTTGTCTTTAATAGCTAGTGGTGGGAGCAGTAAAAGAATCATGATATCAAATAACAAATTATTTTCTCTGCTGTGGAGAAGTTGTGCTAATCTTATCCTGTTCTGCAAATCTGCTTTTCTGAGGCATTATATAAACTGTACTGACTTTGGGGAGAATTTGCTAGAAAGCCCCCTAGGCTTAAAGGTAGGAAAGGGTTTGGACTTCAAGGTTGTGGTGGAGGTGGTTATATAAAGAATTTTGCTTCTTTTGTTTGAATTAAGACCAAGACGCTCTGATTGCACCCTTTACCGTTTCTTGAGCCTTTTAAGATTGTATTATCGTTTTTTTGAGAGAAGTTCTCACTCTCTCACCCAAGCTGGTGGGGGCAGTGGCACAATGACAGCTTACTGTAGCCTTAAAGCTCCCTGGCTCAGTGGATCCTTCAGCCTCAGCCTCCCAAGTAGCTGAGACTACAGCCATGCACCGACATGCCTGGCTAATTTAAAAAAAAATTTTTTTTTTGAGATGGGTGTGACTATGTTACCCAGGCTGGTCCTGGGCTCAATCTGTCCTCCTGCCTCAGCCTCCCAGAGTATTGGGATTACAGATGTGAGCCCCCATGCAGGCTCTTTCGTTTGTTTGTTTTTTGAGATGGAGTCAAGCTCTGTCATCCAGGCTGGAGTGCTGTGGTGCGATCTTGGCTCACTGCAACCTCCATCTCCGGGGCTCAAGCGATTCTCCTGCCTCAACTTCCCAAGTAGCTGGGATTACAGGATTACAGGCACCTGCCACCATGCCCAGCTAATTTTTGTATTTTTAGTAGAGATGGGGTTTCACTGTGTTGACCAGGCTGGCCTCGAACTCCTGACCTTGTAATCTACCCACCTCCCAAAGTGCTGGGATTACAAGCGTGAGCTATGGTGCCTGGCCTCATTCAGGCTCTTAAAGCCTTTTAGCCACTGTGAACTCTGCTTCCTTTGCCTCCCACATTGCAGTTTTGGAAATGCCTTTAGTTTTTTCCTGCCATTGTTGCAGCCTGTTTTTTAGTTCCTGCTTATCAGAGTGTCTCATCTTCTGAAAGTTTTTATGTTGGAGATAGGACCTGCCCCAATAGTGCATTTCTCAATTACAGTAAACTAGTTGAAAAAGATTGAACTAAAACATGCATGATGTATGTAATATTTCATATTTCCGTAGGAAAATTATCTGACTTGTAGTAAAAAGTTAGTATCCAAATTTCAGAGTGCCAAATTCACATTGTAGATGTAATTTCCTATGAATTTTGTTAGGTATCATTTTAAAGCTCAATGTTAGGGATTTTGCCATGCTGATATATAACAGGAGTGTTTTTGATTATTATGGACCTGGGAGGATTCCCAACTGAATGGGGTTGAGCTTTACTTTCAGTAGTTCAGGAGAACACTTAGGCATGGATAACCTTTGAATTCTTATTTATTTTTTGTATTCCTGAATGGTGGAACAGTTCTTTTAAATTATAGTGCGTTAACACTCTTTGTTTTGATTTATTTAAGGCATTCGGCTATGAGTTCCCTTGAGATAACAGAAGAATCCCCAGAGGGCAGGTCTAAAGGTTGATTTGTATGCTAAAAATGGGTCATAGTTGCAAGTTGATTCTGGGAGTAACTTGACTAATAGTGTTACTGATTTCTTTATTCTTGGCCAACATAACATGCTGCCTTATGTGCCATGCAGACACATTTAGCACCACTGCCTATAGTCTGAAGTGTGGGAGTAGCTCTTCTCTGTTGGAAGAGAGCAGTTACTTTGAAGGGCAAGTTGAGTTTTTTTTGTCTTTTTACAGAACACTTAATCTCTTACTATTTAACATCTGTGATCTCTGCATTCTGGCTTTGTGCTCCTGGGTTCTGGCTCTGACACCATCTGTTTCCCTGAGTCTGCCCTTTCTCCTGAGGCTTTTTGTTTTTGTTTTTTAAAGCTGTAATCTTGGAATTGTTTTGAAGCTCAAAAGGTGTTAGAGACCTGTCTCCTACATATAACTCGGAGTTGACACCAAAGCCAGATTATAATCTGACAGTCTCTTTTCACAGACTAGGAGAATTAAGTTTAGAATGAAAAGTGATTACCTTAATTTTATACAGTGAGCAGGGGGATAGAGACAGAACTGGAACCCAAGTTTTTTCATTTCTAGACCAGTACTTGTCTTGGTACTTGCAGGCTTCCTTTTCTCCCTGAATGCCACATTCTCCACAGTTCAACCCTGTTGGATAGTTACTGTCTCCTTATATATATATATATAGGAGGCCCACGTGTTCCTATAGGATCACCAGTTATCTGTGTGACCAAGTTTTAGATTGAGCTCTTTAGCCTTGGTTGTTCTGAAGACTTATACTTCTGATTGGAGTACTGAATGCATGTATCTATCTGACGTATGTTAAATGCAGCAGATATAAAAACAGAACCAATTTCTTTCTTTTTCTCATCAGAAATGACATCAGTAGTAGGCAGGTAAAAGATTAAAAGGTTATGCCAAACAGGCGTAGTGTAGGGGATGGGAAGGACATTCTAGGCAAAAGGAACAACATGTACAAGGACAAGGTGGTATGAAACAGGGCTGTTGTTAGGCAACTGGAAGTACAATATTGCCAGAATTTTAAGTGCAAGGGGTACTAGCCTATGACCTAGCAATCCATTTGTGTTCCTATATGCAAGAGAAATGAGTACATGTGAGTATAAAAAGGCATGCACAAGTATATTCTTAGCAGTTTTATTCATAATATTCAAAATCTGAAGAATAAGCAAACTGGGTGTGGCGCCTGTAGTATCAGCTACTGGAAAGGCAGAGGCAGGAGAATCCCTTGAGCCTATCAGTTCAAGTTCAGTTTGGGCAACATGTCCAGACCCTGTCCCTAAAAGTAGGAGAAAACAACAAACAGTTGTTGTGTCAGGGGTCCCTGAAGACAGTGCCCAAATTAGATGATTTACCAGGAAGATTCACAGGACTCGGCGTATGGTGGTACTCATAGCTAAGCTTACAGCTAAAGGATACAGAGAAAAACCATCAAAGGGAAAAAGCAGATGGGGCAAAGTCTGGTACAAGCTTCCAGTGTTCTTCTCCCAGGGGAGTTACACGAGTTATAGTTTAATGCCCCCACAACTGACAACATATATAAAATGTCACCAGGCAGAATAGGGTGTGGGGGTGTGTGTGTGTGTGTGTGTGTGAGTGTGTGTGTGTGTGTGAGAGTGAGAGAGAGAGAGAGAGATTGTGTATGTTTGTTTGAGGGCTGGTTAAATAGGTAGCCTCTGCCAGAGAGAGAGAGAGAGAGAGATTGTGTATGTTTGTTTGAGGGCTGGTTAAATGGGTAGCCTCTGCCTGAAATGTACCAAAATTCCAGACCAGGAGGAAAGCTGATGTTTAGCATAAACCCTATTGTTTGTTCATTTTGGGTATAGTAAGTCACTCAGTTTGGGGAATGGTGGGAACTCAAAATTTAGGTTCCAAGATGGCACCAGTTAGACCTGTTACTTCAAATGTTTTCTATACACCCTTGAGCAGAAATATGGGTAAATACCCTGTGATTTATCCACATCTATTAATACGATGTGGTACTGCACAATAATGAAAACTATTGTTCTATACTTCAATGTGTAGACATCTCAGATACTAAGTTAAATGGGGGAAAAAAAAAGCCAGACCCAAAAGAATACCTACATAATTGCATTTATAAGAGATTCAAAAATAGGCAAAACTAATTGGTAACAAAAGAAGCCTGAATAGTAAACTCTTTGGGGGATAGTGGGAAAGGCACAGGGGGAACCTTACAGAGTGTTGGAAATGTTCTGTATCTTCCTGTGTGTGGTGGTTGCTCCTGTATATACAGATAAGTGAAACTTGATCAAGATACACATTTGTAACTAGTATCCTTTAATTGAGAGAGAACACACAATAGAGTAAAGTAGGATTAGACTAGGAGGGCTCTAACTTGGCCACTAAGATGAAGCCAGACCATGAAGGGTTTTATGTGCTATTGATAAGGAACTTGGCCTTTACTCTGTGACAGCACTTCTTCAAGCTAGGTCTCTACATGCGTAGTGGTCACAAAAACCCTTTAAGAGACCCACAAAGTCAGAAGTATTTCTGTAATTCTACTACATGAGTTGATTTCTCCTCCCCCACCCCACTGTGTTGACATTTGCACTGATAGTGCAAAAGCAGTGGAGGTGGGTAAAACTGGCTAGCACTTACCAGGAATCAGGGTAATGCCATTAAACTGTAGTAGCAGTCATTGTATTCTTCATGCTACACATTCCCAGAAAAGCCAGTGTCAAGGCCAGGCCCTGTGGCTCACGTCTGTAATCCCAGTACTTTGGGAGGCCGCGGCTGGCAGACCACCTGAGGTCATGAGTTCTAGATCAGCCTGCGCAACATGGCGAAACCTTGTCTCTACTAAAAATACAAAAAAGCCAGGGGTGGTGGTGGGCACCTGTAATCCCAGCTACTTGGGAGGCTGAGGCAGGAGACTCTCTTGAACCCAGGAGGTGGAGGTTGCAGTGAGTCAAGATCGTGCTACTGCACTCCAGCTTGAGTGACAAAACGAAACTCTGACTCAAAAAAAAAAAAAAGCCAGTGTCACTTATAAATGTCCTTGAGGAAGCAGTAAAATTAATTTCATTAAATCTTGGTCCTTGAATATATGCCTTTAATATTCTGTGTGACAAATAAGTCAGCATAAAGTACTTTTGCTTTATATCCAAGTACGATGATTATCTCAAGGGAAGTGTTTATATGACTGAGTATCAAGAATAAGCCTCTCTTTTTTCCTTGGAACACCTTTTTTTCTTTACTAGAAGAACAACTGACAAACTATGGTTATTCAACTTTGGGTATTTGGCAGACATTTTATTGAAAATGAACAAAATAAGCCAGTCACTTCATGAGAAATAACTCACTATATTTGTCAATGATAAAATTTGAGCAGTGAAGAAAAAACAAGGATTTTGGAAGACCCTTATCTGCCACCACGTGAGCTTAACAGTTGCCCCAATACTGAAAGACTCCTGATGAGATTGCTGGTACTATTAACTAGTGTGTCAACATTTGTTATATTTGCATAGCTCAGTGAGCCAGTATTTGTCAAATGACTAACATATGATAGAAAAACAGGTAAGAGTAAAAGATCCATCCAAAATACAAGCTTGAGCTATGTGTTTTAATGTAACAGTGTATGAAGAGTACATATGGTTCCGGATTCATGTTGTAACTAATCTTTAAGAAGTTACCGTTTGTTGAGAATTTTGGTGTAGTATTAAAGAATAACCACACTTGTCTGAAAACGATATTAAAATATTCCTTTTTCCAGCTACATGTCTGTGTGAGGCTGGATTTTCTTCATATACTTCAACCAAAACAACACATGGCAAGAAATTAAATACAGAAACAGACCAGAAAATCCCACACTGTCTTATATTAAACCAGGTACTAAAGAGATTTGTAAAAATGTCATTGCCACTCCTTAAATTGTTTTTGTCTTGGGAAATTGTTGTATTAATATGTAATAGGTTTTTTTAAATGATTAATCCATCTACTCCTTTTTCTTTTATTTCTAATGGGTGAATATTGATATGCTCTACTTACACAAAAAGCTCTTGCGTAATTCAAAGTGCTTAAAATTACCTCAGTAATTTTAAGAGTATAAAGGAGTCCTGAGACCAAAATGTTTGTGGACCACTGCCCTCTGGAGTAGGTGATTAAATTTGTACTTTTCAAACATCCCATAGGAACGTCCAAACAGGAATGAAGACCTCTTAAAAGGTTCAGGGTATGTCCGTAGGATTTGATAAGGCACAGTGAACTTGGTTTGAAAAAAAGTGTTTCAGAATAGCATGTGTGGAAAGGGAGAGAAGCATCTGATGCTTACCTTCAAGGATTAAAGAGATGAGTAAAAGCGGTAAAGATGGGGTACTGTCTATGGAAGGCTGATGCGGATGCTAGGGAAAGACAGGCTGGCTACTAGAGGGAAGCGCAGGGTTAAGGAAAGTTCTAAACATGGAGAGAGCTGATCATGTTTACAGAGGTGTGAGAAGCGTGGCAGGGATAACAGACCAAGAGGCCCTGGGGGTATTAGAAAGATGGACTCCAGAATTGCTCTTTAGGAAGAAGGATACCCCGTCAGTAACTGCAGAAAAAGGACAGTAATGGAATCTATGTCAAATTGGTGAGGGCAAGAGTAGGGTCATGTAGACCAACTGTCCAGAGCCTTTAGTTTCTTACATTCCTCAGGAGAATTTATAAGACTGTCAATTTCAGATTACAAAGAAAAAGACCTGCTTAGAGAAACTGAAAATCTTGGTTCGGAGTTCCCCAGTTAATAGAGCACTGGGGCTTAAATCAGAATCCCAGACTCCAAGCTCCCTCTTTCTTCTGCATCTGGGCAGCCTGAGAAGCATTATATGGAGAGGTGATAGAGACCAGGTCAGGAAATGGCTCTGAGACAACTCTGGAGCCTTTGTTTTTTGCCAATGTGGAATGGTCTGTGGTCCAGACTTAAAACCCCAAATCCCAAAATGACTAGTGGCTGAGAATTTTGACAGGGAGAAGAGGTAGAATTGAATGAATATTTCTCTTGATGTTCTAAAAGCTTAAGAAAGGAGTCACTTCCATTTATAGAGGTTATGATTGAGGGGGTAAAAATACCTGTAACAGGAGTATTATAAGGGGCTGCCTTTCATGTGGTATCTGTATTGAGTGCCTGCAAATGCAGAAGATTGTGTGCTGGACATTGCTGAGATACAGGTTGTGAAGGACTTTTATAGTTTATTAATTTGGTGAGCTAACAGTCCATACAGTTAGCAGTGTGACTGGTAAGTGATGAGAGCTACAATGAAAGTGACCGTGTGCTTTCAATATTCTTGAGCTGTCTTGATATGAAATAGTCTCTAATGTTCTCATAAATCTGTACTGGAAGTTGTAGTATATCCTCTTCCAGACTGAGTTAATAGAGCAAAAAGAATGTCGGACAGTAGGTGTACCCTATGAAAACTGAAGAATAACCAGAGATGGAAAGGGAGAGCCAGGAGAAAGTGATTCCTGACTTAAGAATAGTTGAAGGATAAGATCTCAGAAAGATGCAGAGTAAGACAGACTTGAAGTATCAGTTGGATTTGGCAGCTAAAGTCATTAATTTGGGAGCAATTGTTTAATGTCTTTTGGGGAAAGGGGAGAGATTATAGTGCTAGCAGGATGTTGTGGATTGAGAGGATGAACAGGAGGTTAAATAAAGATCACATATTTTCAAGAAGGTTGGTAGTGTAGCAAAAGAAAGATGGCAGTGAATTGGGAGGATATTTTAAATCAAGGAAGGTGTGGTGGTTTTTTAAGGTGAAAGAGTCCTGAACATACTGACAAGCTGAAGGAGCGAGTGGAGAAGAGAGGAAAGTCAGGTGATGCAGGAAGAGTAGAGGAGATCTTGTATCTGTTGATGGATTTGTCTTTCTGATAGAGGAAGGAGGTGAAGACCTGTACCTTTATCTCATTTCATCCTGGTGAACTTTCTTGTCCAGCCCTGTTGGACTACTACCTTTTCTTGAATTTACTGTGTTCTGTATCCTCTCCGTGCTTATTATCTGTGTGTTTATGATCTTTCTCATGCCTGTTTATTGAAATTCTGTGTTTTCATTATTCTTTAGCCAAAATGTCTGAATTGTGAAGCCATTTTAGACACCTTGATTTATTCCTCTCTTCTGTAGTATTTTTTGCTTGTCTCCACTTAACTAGATTTGTTTCTTTTTCTTACCTAATTCTCCTGAGGGCAAGGATTGTTTTATATATATATGTAATCTCAACATCTAACCTAGTGGGTGGTCAGCATTTATGAAATAGTATTAGGTTGAACTATGTGAAATTGCCATTTTATTGGTTGAAAAAGGTAAAATATTGACAATTTCATATGGACCAATCTGATAAATTTTTATTCCTGACATTGTTGCATAGAAGACTTGAGGTAGCACAAAGGAGAAAGTTAAACACAGAGAAGCACCTGTCAGCAAACTATAGAGTCATTAAAGTAGAGCCAAAAACTTGGCTTTGAGTGAGCTGGTGACTAAAGTGAATAGAGAAATTTGGCTAGAAGACTTAATACTCTTCCATAAGGAAAACATATTCTTCATGGGAAGCTGTAGCATTTCCTAATCTGTGGTCTGAGTGACATTTTTCTAAGTGGATGCTCATATAAGGGCTCTTCAAAATTGTAATAAAGAGTATGCCCAAAATATTGAGTATCCGTGCTATAGAAATTTTATTTAGCTTTATTAGTGTAAAACTAAAGGCAGGCTGGGGCGGTGGCTCATGCCAGTAATCCCAGCACTTTGGGAGGCCTAGGCGGGGCAGATCACCTGAGGTCAGGAGTTTGAGACCAGCCTGGCCAACATGACAAAACCCCATCTCTACTAAAAATATAAAAAAAATAGATGGGTGTGGTGGCACGTGCCTGTAGTCCCAGCTACTCGGGAGGCTGAGGTATGAGAATTGCTTGAACCCAGGAGGCAGAGGTTGCGGTGAGCCGAAATTGCACCACTGCACTTCAGCCTGAGCGACAGAGCAAGACTCTGTTTCAAAAGAATAAAAATAGAAAAAATACTCTGGCAATTTGCCTTTTTTTATCTCAGCAGAACCAGTTCTTTGGAGCATCTAAGTATATTACTTTCTGCTCCTCTGGCTTAATTAAAAAACAAAGTCTAAATGTTCAAGACCAATGTGTTTAACTAAAAAACATCTGATTAAATGAAGAAAAATATTTTAGAAAAGTTTTTAGTGTGAACACATTTTTGTCAGGAGGATCACTACATTCCAATCCATGGGACCCCAGTTTTAGAACTCTCTCTGGAACAGTGCGTAAACCTTGGGCCCTTCAAACAGTCTTTTGTAAAGTTCTCAACTGGCTTTTAATGAATCAATTGTACATAATTAATAATAGTCTTGAAGGGGCCTTCACAGTTGGTATTACGTTGTTGATTAAAGGCAAAGTGAATAAAAATCAACCCAGAGATGGTAGTTGGCATTCATTTACGACAAGTGAGTATCCCCAAATCAGGATTTTAAGCTGCCAGAATGGCCATCCCATCACAATGCTGGGTCTTGGGAGTATGATATTTAAAGGCAAGGCCAAGGTTTCCAAATTAGACAATTGTACATTTCTTCTATACAAATAAGTATAAATTTTGGGGTTTTTATTTATCTAGCAAACATATCTACATAGCGTGGGTTCATATTTTTAAAGAAAAATTTATGAGTGATAATTTCCGAACCACAGATGGGAAAAAAATAAAAACACAGTTTTGTGCTAAAATGATTAAATAAGCTTCTTGTGGAACTTGGCTAGGGTGAATAAGTTGAAAACATGCCTCTGAGTAACAGTGATATAATTTAATAACCTGTGTGTAATTGGACATCTGTCACTAATAAGTTATTTATTGAGCATATCCATGTACTTTATGTATTTCTGACTACTACAAAGTCTGCAAAGTAGGTGCTACCCCCCCCCCCCCCTTTTTTTTAATACCTTTAGGTATCCAAGGCTCAGAGTGATACCTAAGTGGTAGACCTGGTGTTTTATTCCAAAGTGTATGTTCTTTCTGCTTTTCAAAACAATGATTCCCAGTTTTGAGGAGGAGGAGGGGAAGGATTTTCCTTTATGTAGTAGGGGAATGCTTTTCTTCAGACTATCTCCATCACCTTTGTTGTCCTAGTTGAGGATCATGGCTATAGGATAACAGTTTCATGATAGGAATATCAGCTCTGTGATCCCAGCTACTCTGAAGGCTGAGGCAGGAGAATTGCTTGAACCCGGGAGGCGGAGGTTGCAGTGAGCCGAGGTAGAGACATTGCACTCCAACGTGGTGACAAGAGCGAAACTGTGTCTCAAAATAACTTGTATTAGATGAGTTTCCTGAAAACCCATTCCTTCTAACAATAGATAGATAGCTAGAACTGGTTTTATCTTGAGGCCATTTGTCTTTATATCATCACATTAAACAATTGTTTTTAAATTAAATTTTTAAAATTAATTGTTTTTCTTTTCCAGCATTGCCAAGTAATTCTTCCTGTTGACTCCTGATTTTTGGTAGTGTTAAAGTTTGGGTTCTGTTAAGTCTCTGATTTATCTTAAAGCCTTCTTTCCCCTTGACAGTGAAAGACCAGCCAATGGTCAAAAAAAGCTACAAATGATCTCACTTTATGGCAAAATATGCCAAAAATAAGAGTAGGAACTGTCAGGCAATAGTAGAATAACCAAGAGAACATTTTTTCTCATGGCAAAACACCGGTCTGAATGCTGATCTATACATTGACGAAAGTTCAGATAGACTACACAAAGTAAATGGGTCTGTGAGTATGGGGTGGATAGTTGGTGTCTGTTTCAAAAATGAGCAACTATGAATTCATTTAACCTAGACAGTTTAAAAGGATCAGTACTGGCTAGGCATGGTGACTTATGCCTGTAATCCCAGCACTTTGAGAGGCTGAGGCAGGAGTAATGCTTGAGCCCAGGAATTCAAGACCAGTCTGGGCAACATAGCAAAACCTCTTCGTTGAGGGAGAAAAAAAAAAAGTTAAAAAAAAAAAAAAATTAGCTGGGCATGGTGATGGTGGTACATGTCTGTCAGCTACTTGGGAGGCTGAGGCAGAAGGATTGCTTGAGCCCAGGAGTTCAAGGCTGTAGTGAGCTATGATTGTACCACTGTGCTGGGGGGTGGGGGGGCAGAGCAAGACCCCATCTCTTAAAGAATGTATTCACACACCACACATGCACGGATGTGTACACACCCACACACCCACACACCCTGAGCAGCTCTAATCTGAAATGCCCCAAAATCTGAAAGTTTTGGAGCACCACCATGTTGTCACAAGTAGAAATTGCACACCTGAATTCTTGATGGGTGACAGTTAAAACACAGTCAAAATTTAATTTCATGTACAGAATAACTAAAAATATTGTATAAAATTGGCCAGGTGTGGTCCACATTCCTGTAATCCCAGCACTTTGGGAGGCTGAGGCAGGCAGATTGTCTGAGGTCAGGAGTTAGAGACCAGGCTGGCCAACATGGTGAAACCCTGTCTCTACTAAAAATACAAAAAAAAATTAGCTGGGCATGGTGGTGCAAGCTTGTAATCCCAGCTACTCAGGAGGCTGAGGCAGGGGAATCATTGAACTAGGGAGGTGGAGGTTGCAGTAAGCCAAGATTGCGCCACTGCACTCCAGCCTGGGTGTTCCGTCTCAGAAAAAAAACAAAAAACAACGGTATAAAATTACCTTCAGGCTATATGTATAAAGTATATATGAAAAATGAATTCTGTGTTTAGACTGGGGCACTATCCCCAAGATGGCTCGTTATGTGTATGCAAATATTCCAGAATCCAAAAAATCCAAATCTGAAACACTTCTTGGACCCAAGCATTTCAGATGAGGAATACTGAACCTGTAGGGGATTCAGCCCTTAGGTAGGTCTATTTGAATCATATCTGTTGTCTCTTAATTAAGCATTTTAAGTCCAAATGATTAGGAAGAGTTATGGGGTACCAGGAATAGAAGTTCTGGGGTCTTCAGAGAAATAGTTGCTGTAGGTCTTCGGTTCACTTAGCCAGTAGATCTTTACTCAGGGATCCCTGTGGTGGCCTCTGAACTGCTATAACAATAATGATACTTCTGATAGGATTCGTTGGTTCAGCACATAATTATATGCGAGGACCTATGCTGAGTAACTTTATGTGCATTAATTCACAAAAAGCCTCATGAGATAGTATTACTTTTATTCCTGTTGTACGCAAAGGAGAGTAGTAGATCTGTTCCCCATCTGACAGTCCTGGTTTTGATTTTTTTTTTTCCTTCTAAGTTGGTTAAGGCAAACATTGGCAGTTATAAGATCATACAGTTTGGAGTTTACATTGAATACCTCATTCACTTTTATTCTAATTATAAAGTCATCTTAAACTAGAGCTCTGGCTTGATGTATGTGAGAGAAGGGGAGAGAGGCATGTCAGATCTCATTTGCCTTGATTTTGGAAGTTGTATATTTTCCTAACAAGATTAGGAGTGGATCAGGGTGGCCAGACATACTCCTAAATTAGATTTTTTTTTCAGGCTCCTTGAAATGGTAAGGTTTCCTTCCTCTCCTAAGGAATACCTTTCTCCCAGACTCCCAAGTCTGCACCTGTCCCCTAGACTACAGTGGTACTTTCTCACTAATCCTTCTGCCACTTACCTTTCGTGTAGTTGCTGGCGGTCTCCTTCTAAGACTCTCTTTTTTATTTACTTGCCTTTAGATGTGGCCAGGATCTGGAATCCATATATATGGTACTTTTGTTACAGTAAATAAAAATGAGGTTAATTTTTGTGTATTGAAAAGACAATGTTGACTCCTTAATTTGGCATATGAGGCTTTTCCAATCTTCTCTCCTCTCCTATACCTAATGCTATACCATACTGGACCACTTTTGATAATGCCTCTCTACTTTCTGTGTTCTCCTGAACTTCCTGTTTACCCCCCATTTCCAGGCATATTGTCCCTCTGAGCCACCTTAGCTTACAGGACAATGTATGTTTATAGCACACTGTAGTCTGTGTTATGGATGTTTACAGGATCAGGTCTTAGTTCTTTTCTTTGCTTTTTTTTTGAGACAGAGTCTTGCTCTGTCACCCAGGCTGGCATGTGGTGGCACAATCTCTGCTCACTGCAACCTCTGCCTCCTGGGTTCAAGCATTCCTCCCACCTCAGCTTCATAAATAGCTGGGACTACAGGCATGCACCACCACACCTATATAATGTTTTGTATTTTTTGTGGAAACAGGGTTTTGTCATGTTGCCCAGGCTGGTCTTGAATTCCTGGCCTCAAGCAATCCACCCATCCTGGCCTCGAATTCCTGGCCTCAAGCAATCCACCCATCCTGGCCTCCCAAAAGTTCATTTTCCAAACTTAAAAACTTAATTTTGGTTTAGTCCATGTCTAATCTGCTGCTCCTTGGGGTGCTCACTATAGAGAGCAGTAAGTTGGCTAATGTTTATTAGGCAGTGAAGAATGAAGTGTGTAGCCTTAAGATACGTAGATTGTGCCAGGCAATGGCACAAGCTACTTGGGAGGCCGAGGTGAGAGGAGCACTTGAGCCCAGGACTTTGAAGTCCAGCCTGGGCAAAACAGCGAGACCTCCTCTCTGCAAATTGTAAATATTTGCATCTTAGCCTTTATGAAGTTGCTTTCATGAGGTTGAGAATCATCTTGGAAATCTACAGTTGTGAAAAAGGCCTTGTCACTGGATTTAACAGTTCTCAATGGCGCCACTCTAGAGAGCTTGGGAAAACAACCTGGTAGGATTGTGTATTTTGGTCGTCTTAACAGTTTGCAAAGGATACCAGTCTTTTCAAGAACTTGAGGCTGATATGAGGCTCAAGTTTGTCCCTTTAAGGTCATCCCGCAGAGTTGATAAAACTGTAAATGCTCCTGGTCATTCTCATGCTTACTTGGATTTTAGTAGGCTAAACAAAGTGACATCAGGCCTGTTCTTGTTTTGTTTTGATGTGAATAGCTTACGAGATACTAAGTGCCAGTTTTTTTACTTGGTCTGTTTTTGTTTTCCCCAAGATAATTGAGGATGATAGAACTGATGAGGCAGGCTCCTCTTAAAAGACTCAGTCTGTTGGCTAAGCATGATGGTTTTTGCCTGTAATCCCAGCACGTTGGGAGGCCGAGGTGGGTGGATCACGAGGTCAAGAGATCGAGACTATCCTGGCCAACATGATGAAACCTTGTCTTTACTAAAAATACAAAAATTAGCCAGGTGGGGTGGCAGGTGCCTGTAGTCCCAGCTACTTGGGAAGCTGAGGCAGGAGAATTGCTTGAACCTGGGAAGCAGAGGTTGCAGTGAGCTGAGATTGAGCCACTGCACTTCAGCCTGGTGATAGAGCGAGACTCTGTCTTAAGAAAAAAAAAAAAGCTCTGTCAACCATTATTTCATTGCTTAGTTGGGCATTGGATGTGGAGAGTGAGGGAGACTAGAGTGTAGAATGGTACCTACATTTCTGCCTTGGGCATTGGGTGGATGGTAGTGTTATTTACCAAGATAGGGGAACACCAAAAGAATAGTTTTTGTGTAAGGGTTCATGATTTTTATACACATATACATTTACATATATGTGTGTGTGTGTATGTATATATATAAAAGTTCTTTTTTCATTCATTAATGGCTTATCCATCTTACCATGCCAGTTAACAAAGTTGTACATCCTTACAGTGACCACATAGAATTGTATAACTTAATCAGTTTGGGGTGCTTTACCACTCTTGGTACTTACCAGTCTTTAATAATTAATGTTTTCAGATACAAAAATAGCAGCTACTGTATGCCATGCAAAATGCTTTTTACATATGTTATCAAAAAATTGGTGTCTTTTTTCCATTTCATAAATGGGAAAACTGAGGCATGGAGGTTTAGTAACAGTGACATCACACAGCCAGTAAACAGCAGAAAAAAAAATTTAAACAGCTGTATTGACATAAATAAAATTTACGTACCCTAAAGTTCATCTTTAATGTACAATTCATGGGGTTTTAGTTCAGTTGACTCTTGTACAATGCGGGAGTTAGGAGCACCAACCCCCACAGTCAAAAATCTATGTATAATTTTTGACTCCCCTAAAACTTAATAGCTTACTGTTGACCAGAAGCCTTACCAATAACATAAACAGCTGATCACATATTTTGTATGTTACATGTATTATATACTGTATTCTTACAATAAAGTAAGCTAGAGAAAAGAAAATGTTACTAGGAAAATCATAAAGAGAAAATATATTTACTGTTCATTAAGTGGAAGCGAATCATCATAAAGATCTTCACATTTGCCGTCTTCACGTTGAGCAGGCTGAGGAAGAGGAGGGATCGATTGGTCTTGCTGTGCATCTAGTTATGTATAGCTATTTGCTATCTCAGGGGTGGCAGAGGTGGAAGGACGTGGAGGGGATGGAAGGAGAAGCAGACACAGTCAGTGTAACTTTACAGAAATAATTCGTAATTTCTGTGTGACTTTTTGCTTTTTCATTTCTCTAAAAATGTTTCTATACTGTACCAATCCTTCTTCCACTGTTTGTGTTAGTTTCAGTGCCTGTATTATAAAAGGGTACGCATTGCAAAAGAAGTCAAAAGCAGTCTTGAATAATTGGAACCCTTCTGCCAGATCATCAGATGTCAATTTGTTTTCTGACATTGGTACTTCAGCATCGTCTTCCTCGTCTGGCACTGGTTTGGAGCACTCATCTCTATCAAATTGTCTCTGTTAATTCCTCTGGTATGGTGTCTGTTAACTCTCGGATTTCTCCAAGGTCTGTGTAAACCTTCACTCTCAATCTTTTTTGTCATATCTATAGTCTCTTTCATGATTTCCTGTATTGGCTCTGTGGTAAATCCTATGAAGTCATGTGTAATATCTGGAAACCGTTTTCTCTCGCAGGATTTTATTGTTTTGGGCATGATGGCTTTCATGGATTTTTCTGTAACTATGATGGCATTGTCAATGGTGTAATCTTTCCAGACTTTCATGATGTTCTCTCTATTGGGGTTCTCTTCCACAGCGTTAATAATCCTTTCCATAGAGTAGCATGTGTAATGAGCCTTAAAGGTCCTTACGACCCCTTGATCTGGAGGCTGACATAGAGATGTTGTACTTTGGGGCATGTATACCTCTTTGTTAAATTCATAGCATTCTGGGTGGCCTGGGGCATTGTCCAATATTAAAAGAACTGAGTACCTTGCTGATCATAAATACTCATTAAGTGTTTTACTATATAAGCAAGTCCCTTTCTGGCAAGGTACTTGCTGACTTTAGGGACAAAACATCAATGGAACCAATCCAGAAAAAGGGTTCTTGTTATCCAGATCTTCTTGTTGTACAGCTGAAAGGCTGGCAGCTGGTGTTTATTTTTTTCCTTAAGGCCCAGATGTTAGCAGCTTTTTAGATAAAGGCAGTCCTGATCATAAACCTGACTATATTTGTAGAAAACTAGTATAGGTTAGCCTACCTCTTCTTGCCCTAAATCCTGGTGCTTGATTTGCTTCCTTAATAGTATCCTTTGTGGAATTTTTTCCAAGAATTGACCAAGAATATTATGGTTGTTTTTTTCTTACGGTTCTGAGTACTTAGCTCATAGTAAACACTTATTAAATATTTTAATGTATAAACAAGATACTTAAGTCCTTCCTACTTTATCTAACTCATAGTGTGGAGAGAAGAGGGTACAAAGTCTGTCATAAAGGCGTATAGAAAACCTAAATATCTTTTTTTTCTATGTCTAGGAAGAAGAAGCAGGAAGAATAAAAGATTGCTGGGACAACAAGGAAGCACCTGCTCTCTCCACGTGTAGCAATGCCAATATCTTTCGAAGGATAAATGCCATATTGGATAATTCTCTGGATTTCAGTAGAGTCTGCACTACACCTGTAAACCGAGGAATTCATGATCATTTGCCAGGTGATTTAGATTTGAAAACTTGGATGTGTTAGGGATCTGTACAGATCTGCTTCTAGGTAGTGCATGTAAGAGGTCTTCCTTGGAAAGCTTGTGAACAATGATGTTGAGTTGCTGGCAACACTGCCTTTTTGGTTTATGGATCGAATCCCTGTCTGAGTGAAGACTGCCTTTAATTAGGATGTGTAAACCTACTTTATGATACATAGGAAGATTAGGGGAAAAAAGAACAGGTCACAGGTTACATGAGTATTTATATAAAGAGATATAATGTGAATCACATATGTCATAGATTTTCTGGTAGCCATATTAAAATTAAGATATAGATGAAATTAATATTTTATTTAACCCAATATGTAATAGTATGGCAACATTTAATATAAAAACTATTAATGAGATTTTTTTTGTTAGTACTAAGACTTCAAAATCCAGTGTCGATTTTACAGGCATAGCTCAACATGGACATTTCAGGTGTTTAGTGGCTACTGCATTGGACAGTGTAGCTCTGGAATGTTTTAACAGCTTTTAAACAGGAGTCAGCACACATTTAGTTTTTATGATCTGTTGGATACTCCAAGGAATAGTGGAGTTAGAGGGCAGCATCTCCTAAAGTTGACCTTTCCAAGGAGATGAAGATGTCCTAGCGGTGTTTAATAATCTTCTGTGGGAGTTGCAACGCATTATAAGAATGTTGAAGTGTTTTTGTTTGAGTAATTTTATTTGTTTTATATTTTCTTTTTCTTTTTTCTTTTTTTCTTTTTTTTTTTTTTTTTGAGACAGAATCTTGCTTTGTTGCCCAGGCTGGAGTGCAGTGGTGCAATCTTGGCTCACTGCAACCTCCACCTCCTGGGTTCAAGCAATTCTTCTGCCTCAGCCTCCCAAGTAGCTGGGATTACAGGTGCCCGCCACAACACCTGGCTAATTTTTTGTGTTTTTAGTAGAGACAGGGTTTCACCATTTTTACCATGTTGGCCAGGCTAGTCTCAAACTCCCAACCTCAGGTGGTCCACCTACCATGGCCTCCCAAAGTGCTGGGTTTACAGGTGTGAGCCACTGCGCCTGGCCTTTTTGAGTTATTTTAGATGAAAGAATATAATTTTTGATATTTAAAAATGGACCTTGAAAAAAATTAGCAGCAATGGCAATTCTCAAAACAAAGACTGATAATTAGTCGACCCTTGAACATTATTTTGAACTGTACAGGTCCATGTTTATGCACGTGTTTTTCAAAGATGGAAAATACGGTATTCAAGGGATGTAAAACCCACATATATGGAGGGCTGACTTTTCTGGTATAAGTGGGTTCCTCAGGACCAAGTTCGAGACTTGAGTATGTGCGGATTTTGGTATACTCTTAAGGGTCCTGGAACCAATTCCCTACATACAACAAAGGACAACTACTGTTTGTAGTTGTAAATTCTTTCATTTATTTTTTAGCTTAGCCTTGGAAATAATTCCCAAACAATGCAGGAGTATGTGAGTATTAAATATCTTAATGTTTGAGGAAGAGGCATATTAAGGGAGAAACTAACTTGTGGCATTTGTTTCTGTTGTACAGGAAAGCAAATGAGAGAAGGGTATACTTGGGGTTGTGGGTAGTTTTGGTCTCTTTTGACTTCTACAAAAGAAAAATGTAAGTCATGAGCTAGTCCAATTTTCTTTTAGCTTACACTGAGTTAAAAATTAGGGAGTCGCCGGGCGCGGTGGCTCACGCCTGTAATCCCAGCACTTTGGGAGGCCAAGGCGGGTGGATCACGAGGTCAAGAGATGGAGACCATCCTGGCCAACATGATGAAACCCTGTCTCTACTAAAAATACAAAAAAAAAAAATTAGCTGGGCGTGGTGGCGCGCGCCTGTAGTCTCAGCTACTCGGGAGGCTGAGGCAGGAGAATTGCTTCAACCCAGGAGGTGGAGGTTGCAGTGAGCCGAGATCGCACCACTGCACTCCAGCCTAGCGCCTGGCGACGGACCAAGACTCTGTCTTAAAAAAAAAAAAAAAAAAATTCAGGGAGTCATCTCCTAATTCTAATAAATGTTCTGTTTTTCTCCTTTGAGAAAATTGCATGTATTGTGTCCCAGTAAGAATGACAGGCCAGGTGTGGTGACTTAACCCCTGTAATTAAGGCTGGAGCAGGTGGGCCACTTGAAGCCAGGAGTTTGAGACCAGCCTGGGCAACATGGTGAAACCCCATCTACAAAAAAATAGAAAAATTAGCCAGATGTGGTGGTGTGCACCTAGTCACAGCTACTTGGAGGGTGAGGTGGGAGGATCACTTGAGCCTGGGAGGTCGAGGCTGCAGTGAACCGTGGTCGTGTCACTATACTACAGCCTGGGTGACCTGCCGCCACGCCCGCCCCCCACCAAGAAAAAAGGCCTAACAGTTAGCAATTTAACAATGGCTTAAACCTCACTGAGTTGCTTCAGAAATGCTGAAAACTTTTCTAGTTTATATGAAAATATTTTCAGCTAATACTAGGTGTTAGACTGTCTAAGGGAAATGACCCATGATTGATGGGAGAGCAGCTTTCAGGAGTCTATGTTTGCGGCTGTCCAGGGAACCCAGTGACTTCTCTGGTAAAACGGAAGGGTCTGGTGAGGGGTGTTGTTACCATTATACTCTGCCCAGGGACAGTAGCCAAAGTACAAGGTGTAGACTTCTAGGCTCTTCAGATCCTTCACAGCCTCTTAGAAGCTGCTAAGAGGAACAGGAGGAAGATCTTGAGAAAACTGGGAAACCTGGGTTCTAAGTTTGACCCTGGGCAGTGAGATAAAGAGGTCAGATTGTTCAGCTGTAGGACAGAATGGTATCTGCTCAACTTGCCTCACAGGTTTCTTATGGAGCTCAGATGTTAAGATAATACTGCAGATTTAAGGGAACTCGTGGAATTCTAGGAAAGGTTCCTGTCAAAGGTAGCAGATGTTCTTGAACCCTTCACATATACCTAGCCCCTCCCTTGTGTGGTCAACTCTCTCCACTTTCCACCTGCGATTCAGTTCAGGGTTGTGGGCCTGTATTCTTGAGTGGTGAAATGAGGATGCCTGGCCTGCTGCAGAGAGCATTTTTCCTGTGTTTTCCAGCAAAAATACCAACCTTGTGATTAATGAGGAAGTAAACTAGGATATATATTTTTCTGTGAAGAACCTTATGAAATAACCCTATCTTGTAGCTTCTGATCAAAAGTAATTTTGTTACTTGAAAAAAATAATCAGAATTATGAGAACCTGAGATTATTTACGGACAGCATTATAACTAGGGACAATTTGGCAACAGAATATTAACTAAATGGTAGGAAAGCCATATCATGGAATATCATTTACCATTAAATATAATGTTTATAGAATACTACTTAATGGCAAAGAAAGATAACAACAGTATCTGAAACGAAAAAGACAAAATGTAAGACATGTAAAAAAGCAAAATGTAAAAAAGCAGTGTAAAAAGAATGGCCTTAAGTATACATGTACAGAAAAACACTAGAATGATACAGATGTGAGAGTGAAGGTGGGTAATACGGAAAAAAATTATGGGTAATTTTTGTTTCTTTAGACTTAATCTCATTCTGTTGTCCAGGCTGGAGTACAGTGGCGTGATCTTGGCTCACTGCAACATACAACTCCTGGGTTCAGGTGATTCTCCTGCCTCAGTCTCCTGAGTAGATGGGATCACAGGTGTGTGCTACCACACCCAGCTGATTTTTGTGTTTTTAGTAGAGATGGCATTTCACCACGTTGGCCAGGCTGGTCCTGAACTCCTGATCTCAAGTGATCCACCCACTTTGGCCTCTCAAACTACTGGGATTAAAGGCATGAGCCACTGCACCTGGCTGGGTAATTTTTTCTGTATACTTTTCCCCACTAGTTCTTCTGTAACAAACATTTTATAATAAATTTTCAAATTTCAAAGTGTTTCACATTGCTAGTTGCATGCAGATACCAGGTGATAAAGCATCGTTGGAAAAGTGCTGTGACAGGGTCAGGGTGAGGTTGCTTTGGTTAGGAAACTAGGAAACACTTCTGGTTAAGGCAGCATTTGAAATAGGCTTTGAAGAGAATTAAAATTACTTTAGTCTTAACTGAATGTTGAGTAGATTTTTTTTGTTATTGCCCCAGAATTGGCCATTAGGGCCCAAAGCTGAGAATGAAGAGTTCTTAAGTGACCTGTGGTATAATGAGAATCCCTAAGAGGTGGGACCAGATACCTCCTGCCAGGGCTTACCAAAAGGTCACAGAACTGTCCCTGCTACCAAAAACATTAGCTCAGCCCTTCCCTGGTCTATAAAGAGGATCACATAAGGAGGGTGGCATTTGAAGTGATTACCTCCACCTCAGTGGAGGAGGGTGGGGTAGAATGGGCTTTGTTGTTCAAGCCAGGCAAGAGGGTCTTCCAAGAGAAGTATTTGTATAGATGGAGAGTACTTCCAAAAGAAGACAAGGTTGAGCATCTGATTAGACAGCAGACTTGCTGTCTGTCCCTGACTGAATGGAGATTAATGAGAAACTAAGAGATATGGGCTGGGTACAGTGGCTCACACCTGTAATCCCAGCACTTTGGGAGGCCGAGGCAGGTGGATCACTTTAGGTCAGGAGTTCAAAACCAGCCTGACCAACATGGTGAAACCTTGTCTCTATTAAAAATAAAAAAAAATAACTGGGCATGGTGGTGTGTGCCTGTAGTCCCAGCTACTCAGGAGGCTGAGGCAGGAGAATTGCTTGAACCCAGGAGTTGGAGGTTGCAGTGAGCAGAGATCTCACCACCACACTCCAGCCTCAGTGACAGAGTGAGACTGGAGAGAGATGTGGTAGGGCAGGGAAAAAGACAGTAGCTGGAGCATCTGAATTCCCTGCTTATATACAAGGAAGTTGTGACAAACCATAGCAAGTGGTTTAGGAAAGTTGTGACTTCGTCAGGTTTTGCAAAGGCCTGAGCTTTTGGGCTAGTACCCCGCTAAGAAGGCCCTTGTTGCGCGATGGGTGGTAGGAGCTAGAGTAGGGCTGGAAGGTCAGGCCAGCTGGATTTCCTCCCCCAACAACTGTCTAGTGGAGATCAGAGGGATGCCTGCCACCTAGAGGGCCCTTTCCACATTCCCTAGTCCTTTAAGCCATAGATCTTTTGGAATCTGTGAGGAATGGAGAAAATGAGCTGCAAATGGACATGTGATTTAAGCATTAATGAATGAAGTTTTTAGTAACAGTGTCTGTAAAGATCTGGAAAGTGGTGAAACATCATTAAGGGACATCTTAACTGCTGTGTGAGTAGGGAGACTTAATATTTAATATGCCTGGCGACAATGATTGGAGGAAAAATTTAAGGTTAACTCACTGAGATGCCATTTCTCAATAACCAGTTAAAATAGCTTGGAGGCTTAGAAAGGAATTGATTAGCCAAAGCAGTTCAAAGTAAGGTATAGAACTGATATGTTGATTTAACAGTTTTTAAAAACTGAAATATAATACACATACAGGAAAGTACATGCTGTATCACATGTGAAGAGCTCCAACTTTCCCAAACTGAACACAACCATATAACCAACTCCCAGACCTAATTAGACTGCTAACTTTTAATGTAGGACCAAAGAATTGTATGGTTGTACCCTGATGGTGGATTTTTTTTTAAGAGACAAGGTCTCACTATGTTGCCCAGGCTGCTCTCGGACTCCTGGCCTCAAGCAATCCCAAATTGCCTCAGCCTCCCAAATTGCTGGGATTACTGGCATGACTGATGTTGAATTTTTGACTAAGATGGTTTCAATTCTTATTGTACTGGATGATAAACTGTATCATCCCTAAATTGTCTGAAAATCTATTCCAAAACAAAGTTTAATACTTTCAGTCCCAGCTTGCAGAAGATGATTGCAATTACTCTCATGAAATCTTGTTTTCCACAAAACAAACTTTTGTGGAACCTTACTATATGGCTGTAACAGTTAAGTGATAACAATTTAACTTGTGTTACTGAAGTTAACTTACAGAAAAGTATGAATGTACTGTCCACTGAATTTTTATATACTGAGCACATCTTTTATAACTACTCATATATAGAGGCAAAAATTAACAATACACTGGAAGTGCCCTTGCAACCCTTTCAGTCTCTAATTCACAAAGGGGAATCATGCTAACTTTTTATTTTTCTGAGATGGAGTATTACTCTGTCACCCAGGCTGCAGCACAGTGGCATGATCATAGCTCACTGCAGCCTTGAACTCCTGGGCTAAGTAATCCTCCCACCTTAGCCTCCTGAGTAGTTGGCACTGCAAGCATGTGACACCGTGCCCAACTAATTTTTTACGTTTTTGTAGAGACAGAATCTTGCTATGTTGATCAGGCTGGTCTCAAACTGTTGGGCTCAAGCATTTCCTTGCCTTGGCTTCCCATAGTGTTGGGATTAAAGGCATAAGCCGTCACACCCAGTTCATGCTGACTTTTAATTGTATAGATAAATTTTGCCTGATTCTGAATTTACATAAATGGAATCACAGATATGTACTCTTTATGTACTCTTTTTTTTTTTTTTTTGAGACGGAGTCTCACTCTGGCATCCAGGCTGGAGTGCAGTGATGCAATCTCAGCTCACTGCAACCTCTGCCTCCTGGGTTCAAGCAATTCTCCTGCCTCAGCCTCCCGAGTACCTGGGACTACAGGGGCGTACCACCACGCCTGGCTAATTTTTGTATTTTTAGTAGAGATGGGGTTTCACCATATTGAATTCCTGACCTGGTGATCTGCCTGCCTCGGCCTCCCAAAGTGCTGGGATTACAGGTGTGAGCCACTGCGCCTGGCCCAGATATGTACTCTTTAACTGTGAGTTTTGGGATTTTTTTGTTTTTTTTTTTTTTGAGACAGAGTCTTGCTCTTTTTGCCTAGGCTGGAGTGCAATGGCATGATCTCTGCTCACTGCAACCTCCGCCTCCCGGGTTCAAGTGATTTTCCTGGCTCGGCCTCCCAAGTTGCTGGGATTACAGGCATGCGCCACCATGCCCGGCCAAGTTTTGTATTTTTAGTAGAGACAGGGTTTCTCCATGTTGGTCAGGTTGGTCTCAAACTCGACCTCAGGTGATCTGCCTGCCTCGGCCTCCCAAAGTGCTGAGATTATAGGTGTGAGCCACCGCGCCTGGCCCAGCTGTGAGTTTCATCCATGTTGCCACTGGTGGTTGTGGGTCGTTCATTCCTGTTGCTGTACAGTATTCCATTGTATGAATGTACCAATGGGTATTCATTATACTGTTAATAGGCAATTGAGTTGTTTCCAGTTTGGGGCCATTGTGAATAGTGCTGCTGTTGTCTTTTGGTGAATTAATCTCTCTTGGGTTTCTTCCTAGGAGAGGGGTTGTTGGGTCATAGGGTATACATATGTTCATATTTGAGATGCTGTCTGTTTTTCTCAGTGGTTATACTAGTTTACACTTCCAGTAGTGTGTGATGGTTTGGGTGGTTCCATATCCTCAACAATAATTGTATTGTCTTTAATTTTAGCCATTTGGGGGAGTATGTTGCAATATATGTTGTGGTTTTAATTTTCATATTCTTGGTGACTAATGAAGTTGAGCAAATTTTCATGTTTATTGGCCTTTGGATATCCTCTTTCTTGAAGTGTCTCTTTAGGCCTTATACTCATTTTTCTTAGGGTTATCTATCTTTTTCTTGTTTGCTTATAGCAGTTCTTTATATAGGCTACTTATGAGTTCTGTGTCTGAAATATGTATTACTTTGAGTCCGTGATTTGCCTTTGTACTTTTTTTTTAATTTTATATATATATGTATATTTCGTTGCATTTTAGGTTCTGGGGTACATGTAAAGAACATGCAGGATTGTTGCATAGGTACATACATGGCAATGTGGTTTGCTGCCTCCATCCCCATCATCTATATCTGACTTTTCTCCCCCATGTTATCCCTCCCCAACTCCCTACCCTTCACTGTCCCTCCCCTAGGCGCCCCCCACAGACCTCAGTGTATGATGCTCCCCTCCCTGTGTCCATGTGTTCTCATTGTTCAACCCCCGCCTATGAGTGAGAACATGTGGTGCTTGATTCTCTGTTCCTGTGTCAGTTTGCAGAGAATGATGGTTTCCAGGTTCATCCATGTCCCTACAAAGGACACGAACTCATTGTTTTTTATGGCTGCATAGTATTCCATGGTGTATGTGTGCCACATTTTCCCTATCCAGTCTGTCATCCATGGGCATTTGGGTTGGTTCCAAGTCTTTGCTATCGTAAACAGTGCTGCAGTGAACATTTATGTGCATGTGTCCTTATAATAGAATGATTTATAATCCTTTGGATATATACCCAGTAATGGGATTGCTGGGTCAAATGGGATTTCTATTTCTACGTCCTTGAGGAATCGCCACACTGTCTTCCACGATGGTTGAACTAATTTACACTCCCACCAACAGTGTAAAAGTGTTCCTGTTTGTCCACATCCTCTCCAGCATCTGTTGTCTCCAGATTTTTTAATGATTGCCATTCTAACTGGCATGAGATGGTATCTCAATGTAGTTTTGATTCTCATTACTGTACTGACCAGTGATGATGAGCATTTTTTCATGTTTGTTGGCCTCATATATGTTGTCTTTTGTAAAGTGTCTGTTCATATCCTTCACCCACTTTTGAATGGGCTTTTTTTTTTCTTGTAAATCTTTTAGTTCTTTGTAGATTCTGGATATTAGCCCTTTGTCAGATGGGTAGATTGCAAAAAATTTTCCCATTCTGTTGGTTGCCCATTCACTTTAATGATTGTTTCTTTTGCTGTGCAGAAGCTCTGGAGTTTAATTAGGTCCCATTTGTCTATTTTGGCTTTTGTTGCCAATGCTTTTGGTGTTTTGGTCATGAAGTCCGTGCCTATGCCTATGTCCTGAATGGTTTGGCCTAGATTTTCTTCTAGAGTTTTTATAGTGTTAGGTCTTATGTTTAAGTCTTTAATCCATCTGGAGTTAATTTTAGTGTAAGGTGTCAGGAAGGGGTCCAGTTTCTGCTTTCTGCACATGGCTGGCCAGTTTTCCCAACACCATTTAGTAAACAGGGAATCCTTTCCCCATTGCTTGTTTTTGTCAGGTTTGTCAAAGATCAGATGGTTGTAGATGTGTGGCGTTGCCTCTGAGGCCTCTGTTCTGTTCCATTGGTCTATATCTCTGTTTTGGTACCAGTACCATGCTGTTTTGATTACTGTAGCCTTGTAGTATAGTTTGAAGTCAGGTAATGTGATGCCTCCAGCTTTGTTTTTTTTGCTTAGAATTGACTTGGATATGTGGGCTCTCTTTTGGTTCCATATGAAATTTAAGGTGATTTTTTCCCAGTTCTGTGAAGAAAGTCATTGGTAGCTTGATGGGGATAGCATTGAATCTATAAATTACTTTGGGCAGTATGGCCATTTTCACAATATTGATTCTTCCTAACCATGACCATGGAATGTTTCTCCATCTGTTTATGTCCTCCCTTATTTCCTTGAGCAGTGGTTTGTAGTTCTTGAAGAGGTCCTATACATCCTTTGTTAGTTGTATTCCTAGGTATTTTATTCTCTTCGTAGCAATTGTGAATGGCAGTTCGTTCTTGATTTGGCTCTCTTTAAGTCTGTTATTGGTATATAGGAATGCTTGTGATTTTTGCACATTGATTTTGTATCCTGAGACTTTGCTGAAGTTTCTTATCAGTTTCAGGAGATTTTGAGCTGAGACGATAGGGTCTTCTAAATATACAATCATATCTGCAAACAGAGACAATTTGACTTCCTCCTTTCCTAATTGAATACCCTTTATTTCTTTTTCTTGCTTGATTGCTCTGGCTAGAACTTCCAGTACTATATTGAATAGGAGTCGTGAGAGAGGGCATCCTTGTCTAGTGCCAGATTTCAAAGGGAATGCTGTCAGTTTTTGCCCGTTCAGTGTGATATTGGCTGTGGGTTTGTTGTAAATAGCTTTTATTATTTTGAGATATGTTCTGTCAATACCTAGTTTATTGAGAATTTTTAGCATAAAGGGCTGTTGAATTTTGTTGAAGGCTTTCTCTGCATCAATTGAGATAATCATGTGGTTTTTGTCTTTGGTTCTGTTTATGTGGTGAATTATGTTTATAGACTTGTGTATGTTGAACAAGCCTTGCATCCCCGGGATGAAGCCTACTTGATCATGATGGATAAGCTTTTTGATGTGCTGTTGCAATTGGTTTGCCAGTACTTTATTGAAGATTTTTGCATCTCTGTTCATCATGAATATTGGCCTGAAGTTTTCTTTTCTTGTTGAGTCTCTGCCAGATTTTGGTATCAGGATGTTGGTCTCATAAAAAGATTTGGGGAGGATTCCCTCTTGTTGGATTGTTCAGAATAGTTTCAGAAGGAGTGGTACTAGCTCCTCTTTGTATGTCTGGTAGAATTCGGCTGTGAACCCATCTGGACCTGGGCTTTTTTGGTTGGTAAGCTATTGATTGCTGCCTCAACTACAGCCCTTGTTATTGGTTTATTCAGGGTTTTCAGGGTTTGGACTTCTTCCTGGTTTAGGCTTAGGAGGATGCACGTGTCCAGGAATTTATCCATTTCTTCCAGGTTTACTGGTTTATGTGCATAGAGCTGTTTGTAGTAATCTCCGATGGTGGTTTGTATTTCTGTGGAATCTGTGGTCATATCCCCTTTATCGTTTTTTATTGCATCTATTTGGTTATTCTCTTGTCTTTTTTATTAATCTGGCTAGTGGTCTATTTCGTTGATCTTTTAAAAAAAATCAGCTCCCGGATTTATTGATTTTTTTTTTCAAGGGTTTTTTTGTGTCTCTGTCTACTTCAGTTCTCCTCTGATCTTAATTATTTCTTGTCTTCTGCTAGGTTTTGAGTTTTTTTTATCTTGCTTCTCTAGATCTTTCGATTTTGATGATAGGGTGTCGATTTTAGATCTTTTCTTCTCATGTGGGCATTTATTGCTATAAATTTTCCTCTAGACACTGCTTTAAATGTGTCCCAGAGATTCTGGTATGTTGTGTCTTCGTTCTAGTTGGTTTCAAAGAACATCTTTATTTCTGCCTTCATTTCATTGTTTATCCAGTCAACATTCAAGAGCCAGTTGTTCAGTTTCCATGAAGTTGTGCAGTTCTGAGTAAGTTTCTGAATTCTGAGTTCTAATTTGATTGCACTGTGGTCTGAGAGACTGTTGGTTATGATTTCCATTCCTTTGCATTTGCTGAGGAGTGATTTAATTCCAATTATGTGGTCAGTTTTAGAGTAGGTGCAATGTGGTGCTGAGAATAATGTATATTCTGTGGATTTAGGGTGGAAAGTTCTGTAAATGTCTATTAGGTTTGCTTGGTGCAGCTCTGAGTTCAAGTCCTGGATATTCTTGTTAATTTTCTGTCTTGTTGATCTGTCTAATATTGACAGTGGAGTGTTAAAGTCTTCCACTATTATTGTGTAGGAGTCTAAGTCTCTTTGTAGGTCATTAAGAACTTGCTTTATGTATCTGGGTGCTCCTGTGTTGGGCACGTATATATTTAGGATCGTTAGCTCTTCTTGTTGCATTAATCCTTTTACCATTATGTAATGCCCTTCTTTGTTTCTTTTGATCTTTGTTGGTTTAAAGTCTGTTTTATCAGAGACTAGGATTGTAACTCCTGCTTTTTTTGCTCTCCATTTGCTTGGTAGATCTTCTTCCATCCCTTTATTTTGAGCCTATGTGTATCCTTGCATGTGAGATGGGTTTCCTGGATACAGCACACCGATGGGTTTTAACTTCTTATCCAATTTGCCAGTCTGTGTCTTTTGATTGGAGCATTTAGCCCATTTATATTTAAGGTTAATATTGTTATGTGTGAATTTGATCCTGACATTTTGATGCTAGCTGGTTGTTTTGCCCATTAGTTGACACATTTTCTTCATCGTGTCAATGCTCTTTACCTTTTGGTATGTTTTTGGAGTGGCTGGTACTGGTTGTTCCTTTCTATGTTTAGTGCTTCTTTCAGGAGCTCTTATGAAGCAGACCTGGTGGTAATGGAATCTCTGAGCAATTGCTTGTTCATAAAGGGTTTTATTTCTCCTTCACTTACGAAGCTTAGTTTGGCTGGATATGAAATTCTAGGTTGAAAGTTCTTTTCTTTAAGGATGTTGAATATTGGCCCCCACTCTCTTCTGGCTTGTAGGGTTTCTGCTGAGAGATCTGCTGTGAGTCTGATGGGCTTCCCTTTGTGGGTAACCCGACCACCTTTCTCTCTGGCTGCCCTTAGCATTTTTTCCTTCATTTCAACCCTGGTGAATCTGATGATTATGTGCCTTGGGGTTGCTCTTCTTGAGGAATATCTTTGTGGTGTTCTCTGTATTTCCTGGACTTGAATGGTGGCCTGCCTTGCTAGGTGGGGAAGTTCTCCTGGATAATATCCTGAAGAGTGTTTTCCAGCTTGGATTCATTCTCTCCATCACATTCAGGTACACCTATCAAACGCAGATTAGGTCTTTCACATAATCCCATATTTCTTGGAGGCTTTGTTTGTTTCTTTTTACTCTTCTTTCTCTTGTCTTGCCTTCTCGTTGTATTTCATTGAGTTGATCTTCAGTCTCTGATATCCTTTCTTCTGCTGCTTGGTGGATTCGGCTGTTGAAACTTGTGTATGCTTCGTGAAGTTCTCATGATGTGCTTTTTAGCTCCATTAATTCATTCATATTCCTCTCTAAGCTGTTAATTCTCATTAGCATTTCATCAAACCTTTTTTCAGTGTTCTTAGATTCTTTGCATTGGATTAGAACATGATCTTTTAGCTCAGAGAAGTTTGTTATTACCCACCTTCTGAAGCCTGTTTCTGTCAATTCATTACACTCATTCTTCATCCAACCTTGTTCCCTTGCTTTTGAGGAGTTGTGATCCCTTGGAGGAGGAGAGGCATTCTGGTTTTGGGTATTTTCATCCTTTTTGCCCTGGTTTATTCCCATCTTTGTGGATTTATCTACCTGTAGTGTTTGTGGTTGGTGACTTTCAGATGGGGTCTCTGAGTGGACGTCCTTTTTGTTGCTGATGAAGTTACTTCTTTCTGTTTCTTAGTTTTCCTTCTGATAGGCCCTTCTGCTGTAGGACTGCTGGAGGTCCACTCCAGACCCTACTTGCCTGGGAATCACCTGCAGCAGCTGCAGAACAGTAAGGGTTGCTGCCAGTTTCTTCTTCTGTTAGCTTTGTCCCAGAAGGATACCCACCAGATGTCAGCCTGAGCTCTCCTTTATAAGGTATCTCTTTGGTTATATGGGGGTTGATGAGCTGCTTGAGGAGACAGTCTGTCCCTTTTAGGAGCTCAAGTGCAGAGCTGTGAGTTCCATTGTTCTGTTCAGATCTGCTGGGCAGATAAGTTTAAGTCTGCTGTAGCAGAACTCATAACCGCCTTCTTTCCCCAGGTGCTCTGTCCCTGGAAGGTGGGGTTTTATTTGTAAGTTCCTGTCATTCTGCTGCCTTTTTTCAGAGATGCCCTGCCCAGCGAGGAGGTAGCCTAGTCACAGTCTGCCAGCAGGTGCATTGCTGAGCTGCTGTGGGCTCTGCCCAGCTGCTGTGTGAACTTCCTTGCAGTTTTGTTTACAGGGGTATGGTTAGAACTGCCTCGGTAATGGCGGGCTGCCTTGGTAATGGTGGTCTGCCTCGGTAATGGCAGATGGTCTTCCCCCACAGAGCTGGACTGTCCCTGGTCCAGCTGTGCTTGCTGTGAAACTCTCAGTCCAAAGCGTTTCAGATTGCTGGTCTTTGTGGGGGTAGGACCATCACCTGGCTCCCTGTTTCAGCCCCCTTTTTTTTCAGTTGAACGAGTGACTCTGTCTCTCGGGCATTCCAGTAGCCAGTTGAAATGGCGCCCGGATTTGTGTGAGTTTTTGTGTGGAGACCCATTGCTCCAGCTGAAACAGCTGCGCCGGAGTCTCGTGGTGCTTTTGTGCTCGGGAATCTCCTGGTCTGTGGGCAGTAAAAATTCGTTTGGAAATGAGGTGATCACTCATCCTCTGTGTTTTCATTGGGAACGGCAATCCAGAGCTGTTCCTATTTGACTGTCTTGGATCCTCCCCGGGTTCAAGCTGCCTTTGTACTCTTAATTGTTGTCTTATGAATAACACAAAACTTCAATTGTAATGAAGTGTAATTTACTGACTTTATTCCATTATTCTTGATGCTTGTGGCCTGTTTAAGAAATGTTTGCCTTTTCCATGGTCATGAAGGTAGTATAATACTGTTTCTTTTCAAAAGTTGTTTCACCTTTCACACTTAGATTTGCAACCCATCTGGAATTTTGTTTTGTACATGGTATAAGCTAGAGGGGCAAGATTAATTTTCTTCTTTATGAATAGCCAGTTGACTCAGCATCATTTTGGTGAAAGAAATTCTTTTAAAAATTGTATTGCTATGTCACCTTTCTCATAAATCAGGTATCTGTAATATATGTGCAGATTTGTTTCTGGATACTCCTCTTCCATTGATCTATTTATCTGTCCTTGTGTCTTAATTATTGTAGCTTTCTAATTGGCATTGAGAGTTGGTAGTGAAGTCCTTCAACTTTATCTTTTTGGATTCTTGGCTTTTTTTTGGATCTTCACATTTCCATATAAATTTTAGATTCAGCTCATCAGTCCAAGCTCCCCCTACCCCACATACACAAAGTTATACTGGGATTTTGATTGGGATTGCATTGTGTCTATGAATCAATTTCTGGATGATGGATATGTTAACAAGTCTTCCAGTTCAAGAAGCTGGCATATCCCTTTGTTTATCTGGTCTTTAAAAATTTTCTCATCCTGAGGAATGGTCTATGATAAATAAAAATAAAAATAAATAAAAAATAAAAAATAAAATTTTCTCAGTGTTTGTGGATGTCTTGCACATTCTTTAAGTTAGGTTTTGATAAGTATTTAAGGCTATTGTAGAGGAGGGTTTTTTGGTTCTTTTGGTGCCATTTTCTGTTTGCTGCTGTGACAGCCCTATCTAGTGTGGGCTCCAGAAGTAGATATTCCAGGTTTTGGACATTTGAGCCCCTCTTATGTGCAAATTGTTTATGGTATCCTGTCTCCTAAATAGTCTATAGTTTTGAGATATGAGTGAGTTTTATTGCTTTAGTTCATCTGTGAGTTTTGGAGGCTATATGGAGAGATTTGAATCTAGGCAATTTCCTGTAGGCACCAGGAAGTCTGATCTTGCCTATCTTGTTTGAAAAATGTGTATACGTATTCTCTCTCATACATACATGTGTATTGTGCATTTGTCAGTGTGTATATGAGAGAGTATACATATGTGTATACATCATATATATTGACAAAATATCCACCAAAAAGTGAATGTTTTTGCCTATTAGAATGTCTAAAATTAAGAAGACTGACCTTACCAAGAATTGGCAAGGATGTTGAATAACTGAAACTGTCAAACTCAGCTCATTGTAACCTCTGCCTCCCAGGTTCAAGTGATTCTCCTGCCTCAGCTTCCCAAGGAGCTGGGATTACAGGTGCCCACCACTACTCCCAGCTAATTTTTGTATTTTTAGTAGAAATGGGGTTTCACCATGTTGGCCAGGCTGGTTAAAATTTTTAAAAGCAAAAGCCCCATAAAAGCAAATATATGCACTTAAATCCTACCATTCAGAGATAACTATATTTACAAAGGTTAACAGTTAAGATACTGATATGTTCGATTCAGACCTTTATTCAGACAATAAAATAAAAATTTTGCACTTAAGTATACTCTTGCCCTCATTTTCCTAGAGATAACTCTCCTGAAGTTGGTGTATTTCCTTTCCATCTGTTTTTTATGCTTCTCTCTGTATGTCCACAAACATCATTTTACCTATAAGAAGGTAAAACATAAATAAAACATACACTGAGGAAAATGTACAATTAAAGTATATAACTGGATAAATTGTCACAAAACAAATATACACTCATGCTCTAAAACTCAAATCAAGAAATAGAATACCAGCACCTGAGAAGATCCCTCAGGCCCCTCCTAATTGTCATATGTTTTAAATCTTTAGGCAAAGAATATGACATTATCGTCCTGGCATTTGCTTTTTTCCATGTATCAGATTTATAATGTGTACATATTGATATTTATAAGTAAAATCAGTACGTTTTAATTGCTTTGTAGTAATATTTTACATAAATGTATATAACATTTATCCCTCTACTGGTAAGTGTTTAGGTATATATTTTTTGCTATATTTAGGTAAATGTTTAGGCATATATATTTTTGCTATTATGCACAGTATTTTGGTGAACATCCTTGTTTATGTCTCCTGTGCACACATCACAGGAGTTTCCTTGAGTATGTACCTAGAAGTGAATTGCAGAGATTGGTATACTGTCTTCACACTTCAAGTTGCTGGGTACTTTTTCAAAATGAATGTACCAGTTTATAATCCTGCTAGGATTTCATGAGTTTTCAGTCACATTCCTTGTAGACTCTAGGTATTGTCATACTTCAAAATTCCAGTTGATATAGCTGTAAATCAAACTTGATTTTGTTTTCTTTATATTATAAAATACTGAAGTTAAAATAATGTATGTAACATATGTGATCTGGCATCAACCCAGAGAAAGTTTCTAGAATTGTATCCCAGGGGTCTTATCCTTTATGTCATTCTGTCTGATGTTTCTTGACATTCCATGCGTGTTATAAATTAAAATCATTAATTTAGATGAGGTCATGCAATGAGTGCTCTTCTGCTACATTGTTGGCAACTAAATTGACTTTGTCTTCCTAGAAAAATTCCTTTATTCAACGTTGGCTTGGTTGTCACTTCAGAAACTTTCTCACACTGTCCTGCCTCCCGTGTTCTGTAGTCTGCCAATCCATGAGATGAAGCAAGGTCCTTCTTGACTCTTCCTGTTTGTGGTTCCACCATGTGGTGTTGTAAGCATATACATTATTAAAATGGGAGGATAGGGTATAGTTTTGAAAAACATTGTTTGTCCATTTCATAATAAACCCACACAAAGGTAGAGTACAGGCTCTGGATGTAGATGACCTGAGAACAAATTCTGGTTGTGCTGCTTACTTGCTGTGACCTTGGCTTACACTCTGAGTTTAAATTTCCTCTTTAGACATATAGGTAGTAATAGTACCCATTTGTAGGGGTTTTGTGAAGCTTAAATAATATTTGTATTGAATACTACTTACAATGATGTACATAACTGCACTTACTAAATGGTGATAGTGATTGTGATAGTGTGGGTATATAAAGATGAAGTTGTGAGAGCATTACTGAGGTCATATATATATACACACACAAATATATACTTAAAGAGTTGAACTAGGTTTTCTGTTTAGACTGAAAGTCTCGAAGAATACTTAAGGACTAGGTTTTAAATATCCTTGAGTTTCATTTCTTTTCCTTTTTTTTTTTTTTTTTTTTAAGATTTTTTGAAATCCTTGGATTTCCAGTCCTCACTATTGGGCCCTGTGCATGTTATGTGACATTATACAATTGCTTAATGAACATTCTCTCAAACTGGGTCCCTAAGCTGAAAAAGGCCCTCATTTTATGTTCAAATTGTACTCCCCCAACATTTGGTACTGATAATATCTAGGAATTTACTTGCAGTTTTGTGTGTGTGTATGTTTACACAGTCAGTGTTTATTTAGACTTTAGTAATTTTTACCAATTACTTAGATTATCATTGTGTTTCGTTTAATTCTTGGACTTGTTTGCTGGACTTTTCCAAATTGTTAAATATAGAATTTATGCAAACTTCAGTAAAACACCTGTATATTTTAATCAGTTATTCAGCAGACACCCCACATAACCACTACCTAGGTCAAAAAATAGAATATTACAGCTGGTTACAGTGGCTTATGCCTGTAATCCCAGTAATCCCAGCACTTTGGGAAGTTAAGATGGGAAGAACCCTTGAGCCCAGGAGTTGGAGGCTTCAATGAGCTATGATCATGCTGCTATACTCCAGTTTGGGGAGCAAGACCCTGTCTGTAAAAAAACATATTTTTATATAGTTGTATATTTTTATTTTTATGTTTTTGTCCCCTCCTCCCCTTTTAAAATTATACTTTAAGTTCTGGGGTACATGTGTAGAACGTGCAGGTTTGTTACATAGGTATACACGTGCCATGGTGGTTTGCTGCATCCATCCCCCTGTCATCTACATTAGGTATTTTTCCTAATGTTAGCCATCCCCCAATCTCCCTACCCCCTGCTATCCCTCCCCTAGCTCCCCCTCAGCCCCTGAAAGGCCCCAGTGTGTGATGTTCCCCTCCCTGTGTCCATGTGTTCTCATTGTTCAACACCCACTTATAAGTGAGAACATGTGGTGTTTGGTTTTCTGTTCCGTGTCAGTTTGCTGAGAATGATGCTTTCCAGCTTTATCCATGTCCCTTCAAAGGTCATGAGCTCGTCGTTTTTTATGGCTGCATAGTATTCCATGGTATATATGTGCCACATTTTCTTTATCTAGTCTGTCTTTGATGGGCGTTTGGGTTGGTTCCAAGTCTTGCCATTGCAAACGGTGCCACAATAAACATGAATATATACATGTGTCTTTATAATAGAATAATTTATAATCCTTTGGGTATATACCCAGTAATGGGATTGCTGGGTCAAATGGTATTTCTAGTTCCAGATCCTTGAGGAATAGCCACACTGTCTTCCACAATGGTTGAACTAATTTACACTCCCACCAACAGTGTAAAAGCGTTCCTATTTTTCCACATCCTCTCCAGCATCTGTTGTCTCCTGATTTTTTAATGATCACCATACTAACTGGTGTGAGATGGTATCTCCGATTTGCATTTCTCTAATGACCGGTGATGATGAGCTTTTTTTCATGTTTGTTGGCTGCATAACTGTCTCCTTTTTTTTTTTTTTTTTTTTTTTTTTGAGACGGATTCTCACTCTGTCACCCAGGCCAGAGTGCAGTGGCACGATTTGAGCTCACGGCAACCTCTACCTCTCGGGTTCAAGCAATACTCCTGCCTCAGCCTGCTGACTAGCTGGGTGGTCAGGCTGGTCTCGAACTCCTGACGTCATGATCCGCTCACCTTGGCCTCCCAAAGTGCTGGGGTTACAGACATGAGCCACTGTGCCTGGCAAATGTCTCCTTTTGGGAAGTTCAAAAGGAGACTTCACCTACTTTTTGGTGGAGTTGTTTTTTTCTTGTAAATTTAAGTTCTTCGTGGATTCTGGTTGTTGGCCCTTTGTCAGATGGGTAGATTGCAAAAATTTTTTTTCCCATTCTGTTGGTTGCCCGTTCACTCTAATGATTGTTTCTTTTGCTGTACAGAAGCTCTTAAGTTTAATTAGATCCCATTTGTCTGTTTTGGCTTTTATTGCCATTGCTTTTGGTGTTTGAGTCATGAAGTCCTTGCCTATGCCTATGTCCTGAATGATATTGCCTAGGTTTTCTTCTAGGGTTTTTATGGTGTTAGGTCTTATGTTTAAATCTTTAATCCATCTGGAGTTAATTTTTGTTTAAAGTGTAAGGAAGGGATCCAGTTTCGGCTTTCTGCTTATGGCTAGCCAGTTTTCCCTACACCATTTATTAAATAGGGAATCCTTTTCCCATTGCTTGTTTTCATCAGGTTTGTCAAAGATCAGATGGTCGTAGATGTGTTGTGTTGCTTCTGAGGCCTCTGTTCCATTCCATTGGTCTGTATCTCTGTTTTGGTAGCAGTACCATGCTGTTTTGATTACTGTAGCTTTGTAGTATAATTTGAAGTCAGGTAGCATGATGCCTCCAGCTTTTTTTTTTTTTTTTTTTTTTTTTTTGCTTAGGACTGTCTTGGCTATGCAGGCTCTTTTGGTTGGTTGTATATTTTTTTATTGAGAGGATAACCATTATCCTCTTGTTTCTAGTCTTGGGGGGTGGGGTTGTGAGTGAACTTCTTAGCATTTCTCCATTAAATATGCTGAAGTTTTTGTGAATGTTCTTTATCTGATTAAGAAAAGTTCTTTTCAGACTTTGCCAAGAGGCTTTTAAAAAAGAAAATCTGCAGGGCACAGTGGCTCATGCCCGTAATCCCAGCACTTTGGAAGGTTGAGGTGGGTGGATCACTTCAACCCAGGACTTAGAGACCAGCCTAGACAATGTAGTGAAACTCCGCCTCTACAAAAGTACAAAAAGCCTGGTGTGGTGGCACATACCTGTAGTCCCTTTTACTTGGGACTGAGGTGGGAGGATCACTTGAGCTCAGGAGGCAGAGATTGCAGTGAGCCAAGATCGTGCCATTGCACTCCAGCCTCGATGACAGAGCCAGACCCTGTCTCCAAAAAAAAGAAATAAAAATAATAAAATCATGAATGGTTGTTAAATTATATCAGTTTTTCTGCATCTGTTTATTTAACTTTTCTCCTTTATTTTATAGACGTAGGAATAACATTCAGGAAAGAATACCAAAGTGAAGCCAACTTTGCATTCCTGGAATTAACTCAAGTTGTTCATAATATATTTTATTTAGTATACTGTTTATATTTGGTTTGTAAATGTTATCTTTAGGATTTTTGTATTCATGCGCATAAGAGATAAGCTTGTAATTTTCCTTCCTTAAAATATCCCTGGCATCAGAGTCGTTAGCTTCTTGAAGCAAATCGTTAGCTTCTTGAAAAGTTTGTTTTTTTTCCCTATTCTTGAGAAGAGCTTGTGTGAAATTTATATTCTTCCTTAAATTTTGGTATAATTCGTTGGTGAAACCACCTGGGACTGGTGTGTGTTTTTGTTTTTTTGAGGGACAGGCTGGAGTGCAGTGGCATGATCTCGGCTCACTGCAACATCCGCCACCCAAGTTCAAGCGATTCTCCTGCCTCAGCCTCCCGGGTAGCTGGGGTTACAGGTACCTGCTACCTCACCTGGCTAATTTTGTGTAATTTTAGTAGAGACGGGGTTTCACCATCTTGGCTAGGCTGGTCTTGAACATCTGACCTCATGATCCACCTGCCTTGGCCTCCCAGATTCTGGGATTACAGGCATGAGCCACTGTACCCGGCCAATTTATGTACTTTTCATAGGGACGGGGTTTCACCATCTTGGGCAGACTGGTCTTGAACTCCTGATCTCATGATTCCCCCAACCTTGGTCTCCCAAAGTGCTAGGATTACAAGCATGAGCCTCCACGCCCAGCCCAGTTTTAAAAATATAATTATCCAAATTTCTGTTTGGTTTTTTGTTTTGTTTTGCTTTTATGTGTTTGTTTTCTTTTTTTTGAGACGGCGTCTCACTCTGTTGCCTAGGCTGAAGTGCAGTGGCATGATCTCGGCTAACTGCAACCCTCTGCCTCCTGGGTTCAAGCGATTCTCCTGCCTCAGCCTCCCGAGTAGCTGGGACTAAATTAGCCAGGGGTACTCCACCACGCCTGGTTAATTTTTGTGTTTTTAGTAGAGATGGGGTTTCACAATATTAGCCAGGCTAGTCTCAAACTCCTGACCTCAGGCAATCTGCCCATCTCGGCCTCTCAAAGTGCTGGTGTTACAGGCATGAGCCACCAAGCTTGGCCCAGCTCTCTGTTTCTTCTTCTAAGTTTTGCTAAATTGTGTTTTTCTAGGAATTTCTTCATTTCATTTAAATTTTCAAATTCATGCATAAATGTTTATGTAAAAGCCTCTTCTAATGTTTTAGAATTTCCAGTATTTCTTGACATTAAATTTGCTTTTTTTTTTGTCTGTCTTACTAATCTTTTTTAAAAAATAAGCTTTTGGCTTTAATCCCACCCTCTTCTACTATACATTGCTTTTATGTGTCATTTATTTTTTTTTCCTTTGCTTTCTTTGGTTTTAATTTACTGTGTTTTTAAAACTTACTGAGATGAAAATTATTAGATCATTGTATTTTTGTTTTTTGGGTTTTTTGTTTGAGATGTGATCTCAAATGATCCTCCTGCCTCAGCCTCTTGAGTAGCAGGGACTGCAGGCATGTGCCACCATGGCTGGCTAATTTTTATTTTTATTTTTGTCTACAGATGGGGCCTTGCTATGTTGGTCAGGCTGGTCTTGAACTCCTGGCCTCAAAGGGCCCTCCTACCTCGGCCTCCCAAAGTGTTGAGATTATACGCCATGAGCCACTGTGCCTGGCCTACTGTTGCCATCTTAACACTATTAAGTCTTCTAAATACATGAATCAAGGTTGTCTCTCATTTAATTTCTTTCAATGATTACTTACAATTTTCAGTGTACAGGTCTTTCAATTTATTTGTAAGCATATTTATTTTTGATGCTACTGTAAGTGAAACTGTTCTCTTAATTTCATTTTCAGGTTGTTCATTGCTAGTGTATAGAAATATAGCTGGTTTTTGTACATGGATGTGTGTGCGCATGTATATGTGTGTGTGTGTGTGTGTGTGTATTTTTTAGGATTTGTTACATCCAAGATCATGCCTTCTGGGTGTATCATCTATAGTTTTGTTTTGTTTTGTTTTTTCGTCTAGACTCCCTCTGTTTCGTTTTCCTACCTAATTGTGCTGGCTAAAATCTTTAGTACAGTTTTGAATAAAAGTGAAGAGAGCAGACATCTTGTCTTGTTTCCAAAAACTTTGTCTTTCACCGTTAAATATGGTGTTAGATGTGGGTGTTTTTGTAGGAGCCCATTATCAAGTTGAGGATGTTTCTTTTCTTTTGACTGGAGTTTCGCTCTGTTGCCCAGGCTGCAGTTCAGTGGCGCAGTCTCGGCTCTCTGCAACCTCCGCCTCCCGGGATCAAGCAGTTCTCCTGCCTCAGCCTCCAGAGTAGCAGGGGTTACAGGTGCGTACCACCATGTCTGTCTAATTTTTGTATTTTTAGTAGAGACGGGGTTTCACCATGTTGGTCAGGTTGGACTCAAATTCTTGACCTTAGGTGATCCACCCGCCTTGGCTTCCCTAAGTGCTGGGATTACAGATATGAGCCACCGTGCCTGGCCAAGGATGTTTTTTCTATTCCTAGTTGATTGAATATTTTTATCATGCAAGGATATTGGATTTTCATGAAGTACTTGCCTGTGTCTATTGAGATAATCATGTGTTGTTGTTTTTTTATTACTTTTGTTCTATTAATATGATATTTTGGTTTTTTTTTTTTTTTTTTTTTTTAGTGATGAACCAACCTTGTCTTCTTGGGATAAAATCCCATTTGGTCATAGTGTATAATCCATCTTAGATGCCACTGCATTTAGATTAATGAACAGGTCTGTGATTTTCTTTTCTTATGGCTTGTCTGATTTTGGTATTAGGGAAATACCGGCTTCATGACTGAGTTGTAAAGTGTTCCCTGCTTATCTGTTTTTTGGAAGAGTTCATGTGAATAATTGATATTTATTCCTTTTTAGGTTTTTGGTAGAATTCAACAGTGAAGCTTGCTTATCCTGGGCTTTTCTTTGGGAATTTTGTAATACAGGCTTTTTGTTCATTACAAATGTATTCAGATTGTCTATTTCTTTGAGTTAGTTTTGGTAATTTGTGACTGTAGGATTTGTTCATTTCACTTATGTTTTCTAATTTGTTAGGCATATAATTATTGATAGTAATTCTTTATAGTCTTTTTTTTCCTTTCTGTAAGGTTGGTAGTAATGTTCCCACTTTCATTTCTTCTTGGTTGATCTAGCTCAAGGTTTATCCATTTTGCAGATGGTTTTCAAAGAACTTCTGTTTTTTTTTGTTTTTTTCCCCCTCTGTAGTTTTACTAGACGTTACTTATTTTGACTTTAATCTTTGTTGCTTCCTCAGCTTGCTTTGTGTTTATTTTACTTTTGCTAGTTTAGGTAGAATGTCAGGTTATCGATTTTTAATTTTGAGACAGGCTCTCCGTCTGTCACTCAGGCTGGAGTGCAGTGGCGTGATCACAATTCACTGCAGCCTCAACTTCCCAGGCTGAAGCAATCCTCCCACCTCAGCCTCCTGAGCAGCTGGGACTACAAGTGAGCACCACCATGCCTAATTTATATTTTTTTGTAGAGGCAGGGTCTTAGTATGTTACCTGGGCTGTTCTCAAACTCCTGGGCTCAAGTGATCCTCCCACCTCAGCCTCCTAAAGTTCTGGGATTACAGGTGTGAGCTACGACATCTGGCATAATCTTTTTTTTTTTTTAATTTTAATTTTAATTTTTTACTGAGACAGAGTCTTGCTCCGTCGCCAGGAGTGAGTGCAGTGGCGCAATCTCGGCTCACTGCAACCTCTGCCTCCTGGTTTCAAGCAATTCTCCTGCCTCAGCCTCCCGAGTAGCTGGGACTACAGGCGCGCACCACCACGCCCAGCTAATTTTTGCATTTTTAGTAGAGACGGGGTTTCACCATGTTGGCCAGGATGGTCTCGATCTCTTGATCTTGTGATCTGCCTGCCTTGGCCTCCCACCATAATCTTTAACATAAGATTTTACAACTTTTCAAGTATTATTTTCACTGCATGCCATAAGTTTTTGTATGGTGTGTTTCTTCATCTCAAAGTATTTTCTCATTCCCTTGTGATTTTTTCTTTGATCCATTAATGAAGAGTATGTTTTTTTAATTTCCACGTTTTGTGAATTTTCCAGTTTTCCTTCTGTTACTGACTTCTAATTCTATTCCTTTGTGGTTGCAGAGTGTACTTTGTATGATTTCAGCCATTTCACATTTATTGAGACTTTATGGCCTAACAGATGGTCTATCCTGGAGAATATTCCATATACAGTTAAGATTTTATATTCTCCTTTTTTTGATTGAAATATACGTGTCCGTTCTAGTTGGCTTATAGTGTCCAAGTGTACAGTTTTCTTCCTGATACTGTCATCTTGTTCTGTACATGACTGAAAGTGAGCTATTGATGTTTCCACCTGTTACTGTTGAAGTATCTGTTTCTCCTATCATTTTTGTCAGTTTTTGTTGCATATATTTTGGCAGTCTGTGTTAGGTTCATTAATGTTTATAATTGTTAAATTTTTTTGATGGATTAACCCTTAGTTATAAAATGTCCTCCTTTATCCTAGTAACAATTTTTGTCTTAAAGTCTGTTCTTTTAGCAGGCACAGGGTATGCTTTTTCCATCCTTTTACTTTCAACCTATTTGTGTCTTTTGTGGCTTTGCTTTTATTTATTTTTTTCCTTTTTTTTTTTTTTTTTTTGAGACTGGAGTCTCACTCTGTTGCCAGGCTAGAGTGCAGTGGTGTGATCTTGGCTCACTGTAACCTCTGCCTCCTGGTTCAAGCAGTTCTCCTGTCTCAGCCTCCCTAGTAGCTGGGACTACAGGTGTACGCCACCACTCCTGGGCACTTTTTGTATTTTTAGTAGGGACGGGGTTTCCCCATGTTGGCCAGGCTGGTCTTGAACTCCTGACCTCAGGCGATCCACCTGCCTCAGCCTCCTCCCAAAATGCTGGCATTACAGGCATGAGCCACCGTGCTGAGCCCTATTTGTGTCTTTGAATCTTAAAGTGTGTCTCTTGTTTTACAGTATATGTTTGGATCATGCTTTAAAAAAATCCATTCTGTCAGTCTCTGTCATTTGTGAGTTTGATCCATCTACATTTAATATAATTACTGTAAGGTATACACCTGCCATTTTTCTATTTGTTTTCCATATGTCTTGTGTCTTTTTCCCCAGTTCTTCCATTACTGCCTTCTTTTGTGTTAAATAAGATATTTTCTAGTATAAAATCCTATGACATTTTAATTTCCTTGTTTCTTTAATTTCCTTGTTATATATGTGTTTCTCTTTTTTTTTTTAAGAGATAAAGTCTTGCTCTGTCACTCAGGCTGGTCTCAAACTCCTGGCCTTAAGTGATCTTCCCACCGTGGCTTCCCAAAGTGTTGGGATTGCAGGCATAAACTACTGTGCCTAGTCTCTCTTACTGTGTATTTTTAAGTTAATTTTCTTAGCAGATGTAATGAGAAACTAGCTTTTTTTTTTTTTTTTTTTTCCCCTGTTTTTGAGACAGAGTCTTACTCTGTAACCCAGGCTGGAGTGCAATGGTGCCATCTCGACTTACTGCAACCTCCAGCTCCCAGGTTCAAGCAATTCTCCTGCCTCAGCCTCTGGAGTAGCTGGGATTACAGGTGCCCATCACCATGCCTGGCTAATTTTTTTTTTTTTTTTTTTTTTTTTTTTTTAAGTAGAGACGGGGTTTCACCATGTTGGCCAGGCTGGTCTCAAACTCCTGAACTCAAGTGATCCGCCTGCCTTGGCCTCCTAAAGTGCTGGGATTATAGCCGTGAGCCACCATGCCCAGCTGGAACTAGCATCTTAATTTATATTAACAATCTAGGTCCAATAATACTGATTTTATTTTCAGTAGTATGCAGAATCTTTGCTCCAGTATCACTTCATTTTCTCCTCCTTTTGTGCTGTTAATGTAATACAAATATGTCTTTACAGATGGTATGCCTATCAATACAGATTTATAATTACTACTTTATTTAGCTATCTTTTATCTTCCTCGCTGTAAGATATAATTGACAAATGAGAACTTTATGGCAATATATATATGTATAAATTGTGAAATGATTTTGCTAACGTATTCATCACCTCACATACTTACATTTTTGTGGTGAGAACATCTAAAATCTCTCTCAGCAAGTACAACTATACAACATATTTATAGTTGCATGCAGCTATACAACTGTAGTTACCATGATTCTATACAATGGTCTTCAGAACTTTTTCATCCTAATCAAAACTTTGTACCCTTTGACCAATACCTTTTTATCCTGCCCCAATTCAGTTATCTTCTAATTCTAAGTCTGATAGGAGAAAAAAAAATTTAGACAAAAATATACTGTCTTTTATATTTACCTATGTAGTTACCTTTTTTGGTCTTCTTTATTACTTTATGTGGATTAAAGTAACTGTCTAGCATTCTTTCACTTCAACGGGAAGGGACTCCCTTTAGTATTTGTTGTCTGCTATTAACAAACTCTTTTTATCTGGGAATGTCTTAATTTCTCCATTTTTGAAGGATCATGTTGCTGATATAAAATTCTAGGTTGAGTTTCTTTTTTTAACTCTCTCAATATGTCATCCCACCGCCTTCTGGCTCCATGGTTTCTGGTAAGAAATCAGCTATTAATGTTATTGAAAATCCCTTGTATGTGATATATGATGATCGGTCCTCTGTTGTAGCTTTCCCCATTCTGTCTTTGGCTTTTGACAGTTTAACGTGTCTTGGTGTAGGTCTCTTTGAGCTTATCCTACTTGCAGTTCATTGGATTTTTTGAATATGTAGATTCATGTTTTTCATACGTTTTCTGCCAATATTTCTTCACATATTCTTTCGATCTGTTTCCCTCATCTCCTTTGGGACTTCTAATATGTGTATCTTGGTATACTTGACTGTATCCCAGATATCCCTGAGGCTCTGTTCTTTCTCTTCCTCAGACTGGGTAATGTCAATGTCTCTATCTTCAGCCTTGCTGATTCTTTTCTTTTTAAGTCTGCTGTTGAGTCCTGTAGTGAATTTTTCATTTCAGTTATTGTACCTTTCAGCTCCAGAATTTCTAACTGGTTCTTTTTTATATGTAATTTCTGTCTCTGTAGTGATATTCTCTATTTGGTGAGACATTCTCATACTTTCCTTTAGTTCCTTAGATATGGTTTCTTGTTTCTGTTTTGTTTTTTGTAGCAATGGAATCTTACTATGTTACCCAGGCTTGCTTGAACTCATGGCCTCAAGTTATCCTTCCTTCCTTGGCTTCCCAAAGTGCTGGGATTACAGAGCCACTGTGCACAGCCAGATATGGTATCCTTTAGCTCTTCAAACATATTTAAAATAGGTAGTCTTTGTCTAATACATGTAATGTCTGGTCTTTGTCAGGGAGAATTTCTAATGATTTTTTCCCCATGAATGGGCCATACTTGTTTCCTTGAATGTCTTACAAATTTTGTCTTGAAAACTGGACGTTGGAAATGATGTGGCAAGTGTAGAAATTGTGTTATTCCTCCTCCACAGGCTGAAGAGTTCTTGTTTGTTGTTCATTTAGTGGCTTTTCTCAGCTAATTCTGTAAACTTTGGATTTTTTTTCATATGTGGCCACTGAAATCTCTACTTGGTTATCTGATGACAGGCAGAAATTGCCTTACGTGCTTAGAACCAGTAAGTTTCCCAGTCTTTGACAAAGGGCCCGGTATGCCCTCCACACTGAGCCAGACAGTTTACAACTCTGCAGTAGTCTTCACTTCCTGTTTGTACAGAGCCTCAAGGTTAACCAGAAGTGAGAGTTTAGGGCCTTCTAACGATTCTTTCAAGCATGCAGGATAGCCTAGATTCCCAAGAATATATGGAGTTTTTACTTTTTTTTTTCTTTTTCTTTCTTTTTTTTTTTTTTTTTAGCTCTCCACACTACAGAATTTATTTTTCTTTTTACTTAGAGTTTTTAATAAAGCCTCATATTTCATTCCCCAGCCTTTAAAGCTTTTTTGCTTAGCCTGTTGAGTTCCAAAACTGTTACGTACTGCCTCAGGCACCTGGGATATATAATAATTGTTTCTGATTTTTTTTTTTTTTAAACTTTCCCTAGGAAATGGCTGGTTGTACTTGGTGAGCTCTGAGGCAGGTCGAATAAAGACAACTGCGTAAGTGGGGCCTTATGTGTAACCCTCTAAAAGGTCAAGTAATGACAGTTCTTTGAGGATAGGACTTGAGCTTCAACTGTTTTGTCCCTTCAGTGGCTTCCAGGCTGCTAGTTTTCACTGTGATTGCAGGTTGCTGGTTTTCAGGGTTATAGTAGAGCTAGGGAGGAAGGTATGGGAATAGTGCAAGTTAAAAGACCACAAAGAATGTTCTTACCAAGATTCATCTGTCATGTTTTTATTTTTTAAAAAAAATACCCTCAGATTTCTGCAAGCTTTGGTTTAATTTCCAGAGGTCTGACAGTTTATTGTGACAATTTTTGCTAGTGTTTTCACTGGTTTTATGTAGGAAGAATTTCCAGAGGTTCTTACTCTGCCATTTCACTCTTACCCTGATCATTGATTTTATTTTAGTTTTATTTATTATTATTATTTGAGATAGAGTCTTGCTCTGTCGCCCAGGCTGGAGTGCAATTCAGAATCTCAGCTCAGTGCAACTTCTGCCTCCCGGGTTCAAGTGATTCTCCCGTCTCAGCCTCCTGAGTAGCTGGGACTGCAGGTACCTGCCACCATGCCCAGCCAATTTTTGTATTTTTAGTAGAGATGGGTTTTCATCATGTTGGCTAGGCTGGTCTCTGACTCCTGACTTCAGGTGATCCACCTGCCTCGGTCTCCCAAAGTGCTGAGATTACAGGCATGAGCCACTGTGCCCAGCGTAAAAATCTGTTTTTTTGTTTTTAAAGACCTCATATTAGAAGTGACAAGTTCTATGGTCGGGCATTGTGGCTCACGCCTGTAATCCCAGCACTTTGGGAGGCCGAGGCAGGTGGATCACCTGAGGTCAGGAGTTTGAGACCAGCCTAGCCAACATGGTGAAAACCCATCTCTACTAAAAATACAAAAATTAGCTGGATGTTGTGGTGCATGCCTGTAACCCCAGCTACTCGGGAGGCTGAGGGAGGAGAATTGCTTGAACCTGGGAGGTGAACATTGCAGTGAGCTAAGATGGCACCACTGCACTCCAGCTTGGGCGATAGAGCAAAACTGTCTTAAAAAAAAAAAAAAAAAAAAAGGGACAAGTTCTGGGTTCTTTTTTTTTTTTTTATGAGAGAGGATGAAGAACCCACTCAACCCTCCAAAACCATGTAGTTTAACTATTGTTGTGCTCAAACCTGTCATCTTTACTGAGTCTTCTTTGTTCTTCATGTTCTATTCCTTTTTCTTTCTTCCATGGCCTCCTTGTTTGACGAGTGAGTAAACATATTTATAGATCTTTTTGTGGCTACTCTAGGCATTACAACATGTTATCATTGACTTACTAGCATCTAACAAATTAGTGCTCTCATCACTCCTAGAAAATACAAGGACCTTATAGAACTTGTTATCCTGTCCTCACTGCTTTTGTGCTGTTGCTACTATACATTTTAATTGTGTATATATTTGAATCCCAGAAGAAAGCATCTTGTATGGTATTTACTTAGACTTAAATGTGTCTTCTTTTCATTGTTGTTTTTTTTTTTTTTCTGAATTTCTGTGCTTCCATGTGGGTTAACTTTGCTCAAGGAGCATATTTAATGTTAAAGATGAACATTTTTATTTTGAGTCTGCTGGGAGTGAGTGATCTTTATCTTCCTTGAAAGTATCTTTTCACGTTCGTTTCTTAGGATGTATTTCGTGATTATGCAGTTCTTAATTGGCGTTTATCATTTCACTCTTTATATACTGAACATGTTCAGGCCTCAGTGGTTTTGAAAAGTCATTCTTTTGAAACCTTTTTCTCTGTTTTGTTCCTTGTTTTAATTACGCCTTTGTTTTCTGATGTTTCACTCTTAGTTTAAATATGGTTATCTTTTTATTTTTCTTCTTTGGGAGTTTTTGGGTTTCTTATATGTACAGACTGGTATCTTTGATTACTCAATTTACAAACATTATCTTCTCATATATTTCCTGTGCGTCATTTTCCTTTCTTTTCTTCTGGGAGTCTGTAGTTAAATATTTATTCTACTTTGTCATTCTATTCATTGTCTCTTTGGTATTCTCTACTTTTTTGTGTCTCCCTTACTTATTGTATAAATTTTGGTTCTATATTCTAGTTCACTGCTTTTCCTCTATTGTACATCATTTAGTTATTAAACTCCATCTTTGAGGTTTTAAATTTTAGAGATCAGGGCAGGAGATTTGGGGCCCTGGTTTTATTCTGGTTGTAGGTAACTTGGGGGGTCCCAGCTTAATGTGGATAGGCTGTCTTATTAAATTCCCTTCTTGGGTATGTTTTGAACCTTGACTTCTTTTCCTTTGCTTCTTGGGACCATAGAACCAAAACCCAACTTTGCTGAGATGGGCAAAGAGAGTCCATCATAGACTAAAAATGACTTTGGTGTTCTGGTATTGTGCTTTTTTGAGGTAGAGGAGTGCTTGCCTGTTTTTGTTTTTGTTTTTTTTTTTTCATTGTTGTTGTTTGTTTTTGCTTTAAAGAATTTGGATTAGTAGTTCTATTCTGTAAGATTTCAGATGCTTTTAAGATGATGTCCCCTATTTATTGTTAGCACTTTTTTTTTTTTTTTTTTTTCAGAAAGAAGGTTAGTTTGAATAACTTTGCCAGCCTTTACTGGAAATAGAACTCAAATAGTTTAAAATTCTGATTTAAGCTTTATTTCAATTCTCCTCTAGTACTAGTACCTATTAAATTCTCCTCTAGTACTAGACACTAGGAACATGTCCAGTTGAGTGGTAGTGATGAGTGTTTCCAATCTTCTTTTATTTTTCAACATGGTTATTCTCCTGCATAATTTGAGAGAACTTTTTCTTTCCACCTCATTAGTTTTTCATTTGTGAACTTTATACCAATCAGACCATTTGTCAACTTTATTAAAATAATCAAATTTTAACTTCCAAGGTCTCCAGCAATCGTCTGGTATCTTTGGGGGAATTATTATCTTAAAGTCTTACTCTCTTGTCTTTATTATCCTTCATTTCCTCAGATATGAGTAAATTTTTTTTTTTACTTTTCATTTTTATGGGCACACAGTAGGTATATATATTTATGGGAAAGGTATAGGTTTATGTTAAGGTTGCTGCCACATTGTTGGTTTTCTGAAAATATTTGGTCAGTATTGGTTATAATTTGTATTTTTAAATGGCCTTTGGGTTTTTGTTTGTTTTGGTTTTTTATTGAGACAGAGTCTCACTCTGTTGCCCAGGCTGGAGTGCAGTGGTGTGATCTCAGCTCACGGCAACCTCTGCAGTTCAAGCGATTCTTCTACCTCAGCCTCTCAAGTAGTTGGGATTACAGGCGCTTGCCACCATGCCCAGCTAACTTTTGTATGTTTAGTAGAGAAGGGGTTTCACCATGTTGATCAGGCTGGTCTCAAACTCCTGACCTCAGATGATCCACCCGCCTCGGCTTCCCCAAAGTGCTGGGATTATAGGCGTGAGCCACTGTGCCCAGCCTGTTTTTTTTCTTGACAACGGAGTTTTTCCCTGTTGCCCAGGCTGGAGTGCATTGGCATGATCGCTCACTGCAGCCTTTACCTCCCAGGTTCAAGCAGTTCTTCTACCTCAGCCTCCCTGGTAGCTGGGACTGCAGGTGCATACCACCGTGCTTGGCTGATTTTTGTAGTTTTAGTAGAGATGAGTTGACATGTTGGCCAGACTGGTCTCGAATTCCTGACCTCAGGTGATCCACCCACTTCAGCCTCCAAAAGTGCTGGGATTACAGGCGTGAGCCACCATGCCTAGCCTAAATGCCATTTGTTTTTGAAATGCCTGAGAAACCTTGTGTGCAAATGATGTGTAGGTTTATTCTAGCCTGCTCTCAGGATGGGAAGTTACGAGGGAGAGATGTAATAGCAAAACTTCTGGGTATGTAGTCTCATCATCCCTCCTGGATATCATCAGGTTCCTGGTTCACAGGTGAAGTAGTAGAATCAGCCTGTCTGCTTCTACTGGGCTTCTCCAACTGAGTCATTGTCAATAGTCCTATAAGTAACTCCCTTTATACACCTCTCAAGCTGTGCAATATCTGGAGCAGCTCCTCTGTTTTGTAACAGTCTTCTTTAAATGTTTCCTCCTTCCAGTTTGAATCCATCTGTCTTGCTTGTTTGTATTTTCTTGGTTTTTGTTTTTTTGAGACAGGGTCTCATTCTTATCATGTAGGCTGGAGTTGAATGGTGTGATCACTTCTCACTGCATCCTTGACCTCCCAGGCCCAGTTGATTCTCCAACCTCAGCTTCCCAAGTAGCTGGGACTACAAGCATGTGCCACTATACCCCATTAATTTTTTTTTTCTTTTTTTTTTTTTTTTTTTTTTTTTTTATAGAGTTGGGGTCTCCCTGTGTTGCCCAGTCTGATCTTGAACTCCTGGGCTCAAGCAATCCACCTTCCTCAGCCTCCCAAGCGCTGGGATTACAGGTGTGAGCCACTGTATCCAGCCTTATATTTCTTGTTTTCAGGATTATTCGTGATTTTGGCACACCAAGGATATCTTTTTTTGTTTTCTAATATGGTTACAGGTTCTTTAAAATTGGCATTTTAGCATTGGAGAATGAAGGGGAAGCTATAGCATGTGTTCATCCTGGTATCTTAAGCCTGTCATGAGTATTTTTGCTTGTTGGTAGATTGTCTTCCATGTTAATGACTTAAATATGTCAAGAGGATGTATCAAAACTACATAACAGCTCTTATCCTCTTCTTGCCATGTAAATAAAACCACATGCTTCCTGGGTATCTTCTTGCTATAAATAATACTATAACGAACATTTTTTTTTTTTTTTTTTGAGACAGTGTCTCCCTCTGTTGCCCAGATTGGAGTGCAGTGGCACAATCTCGGCTCACTGTAACCAACCTCTGCTTCCTGGGTTCAAGTGATTTTCGTGCCTCAGCTTCATGGTGGAGTGTGCCACCATGCCCAGCTATTTTTTTGTATTTTTAGTAGAGATGGGGTTTCGCCATGTTGGCCAGGAGTTCCAAGTCCTGGCCTCAAGCAGTCTGCCTGCCTCGGTCTCCCAAAGTGCTAGGATTACAAATGTGAGATGCAGTGCCTGGCCTGTAATGAACATTTAAATGAACTTTTTAGTACATATGTTTTCCATATTTTGCTTTTTTTCTCAGATTAAAAGCTTATTAATACTTTTATTTGCAAGTTAAATCCTTTCATGTCAAAAGTTTATTTGCAAGTGAATTCGATCAGAATGTTATGCCATCTAGAGTGTGAATCAGTCCGTTTCACCACACATTTGCTAGTATTAACTGCTGTATTTTTTGTGAGCTTTAGTGAAAAATTAGGCCTAATTGTTTTTTGAATCTTTCAGGACTAGGATTGTGATTCTGTGATTGTTAGGATTGTGATTGTATTTTAGATTGTATTGTTTTTTCTCACATTGCTTTTAGTCTGGAGTTGCTTTCTCCATCTGCCTCCTGCTGTAATTTATTTTTTGAGAAAAGTAGGTCATGTGTTCTCTGGAATTATCTGCAGTATAGATTTTACTGACTGCATTCCCATGGCAGTCCTTAACATATCCATCGGCCCCCCTGTATTTTCTATTAATTGGTGATTATAGCTAGAGACTTGAGCAGAGTTAGGTTTGACTTTCTTAGCAAGAATACTTAGCAGGTGATGTTGAGTACTTCTGTCTAGTGATATCTAGGTAGTCACTACCTAGATACATACATTAGGGGTTGCCAAATAGCAGTTTTCTAATTCTCTCAGTTTTTCATTTATTAGTTGATATGCTTTTCTAAAAATAAACTTAATTTCATCAACTATTTGATAAACCAGAAGAGAAAGTTTCTTCAAATAATCAAGCACAATTAAATGCTTATTTTTCTTTACGTTCCTTCATAATATTGAGCTGATTCTGTAGCATTCTCCAAAGTTGACCAGTAAGTTGTTTTTTAGTATCATTGTGAACTCATGGATTTAATGTGTTTGATGTGTCTTGAACCATTGCAGTTACCCTTTTTTGTTTAGATTGTTTAATCTTTGAATAGTGGGGCCTCTTTACACCTGGTAGGATGCCTGTAGCAAAAAAGCAGTAACAATTGTTGATCAGGATGTAGAAAAAGTGAAACTCTCATATATTGCTAATGAGAAATGTTGCAGCTTCTTTGGGAAACAATTTGACAGTTACTCAAGGTTAAACAAAAAATCACCATGTGACCCAGAAATTCACTCCTAGGTATGTACTGAAATGAAAATGCATCTTCATACAAAAACTTGTACATGGTAACTTGGGGGTCCCAGCCTAATGTGGAATAGACTGTCCTATTAAATTCCCTTCTTGGGTATGTTGTTCATAATATCCCAAATGTGGAAACAACCCAAATGTCTTATCAACCGGTGATGAATGGATGAACAGAATGTGGTACTGGCATACCTCATATTACTGTGTTTTATTTTTATCACACCTCACAGATACGCCGTTTTATACAAATTGAAGGTTTGTGGTAATCCTGTGCTGGGCAAATCTGTTGGTGCCATTTTTCAAAAAGTATGTGCTTGCTTCATGTTTCTGTGCTACATTCTAGTAATTCTCCCAATATTTTCATCTTTTTTTTTTTTTTTTTTTTACTATTGCTTTGCCACTGTTGTAATTGTTTCGGTGTGCCACAAATGATTCCCATGTAAGATGCTGAACTTAATGGATAAATGTGTGTGCTGTGACTGCTCCACCGGTCGACCATTCTCCTCTCTCTCCCACTTTTCTTAGGCCTCCCTATTCCCTGAGACAAAATAAAATTGAAATTAGGCCAATTAATAACCCTACAGTGGTCTCTAAGTGTTCAAGTGAAGGGAAGAGTCACATGTCTCTCAGTTTAAATCAAAGACTGGAAATGATTAAGCTTAGTGAGGAAGGCATGTCGAAAGCCGTGGAAGGCTGAAAGTTAGGCCTCTTGTTCCAAATAGTCAAGTTGTGAATGCAAAGCACAAGTTCCTGCAGTAAACTAAAAGCGCTACTCCAGTAAGCACATAAATGATAAGAAAGTGAGACAGGCTTTTTGCTGATACGGGAAAGTTTGAGTGGTCTGGATAGAAGATCAGATCAGCCACAACATTCCCTTAAGCCAAAGCCTAATCCAGAGGAAAGCTCTAACACTCTTTTCTTCTATGAAGGCTGAGAGAGGTAAGGAAGCTGCAGAAGAAAATTTGGAAGCTAGCAGAGGTTGGTTCATGAGGTTTTTCTTTTCCTCCCTCCCTTCCATCCGTCCGTCCTGTCCGTCCATCTGTCTCCGTAACATAAATGTGCAAGATGAAGCAGCAAGTACTGTTGGAGAAGCTGCAGCAAGTTATTCAGAAGATCTAGCTAAGATCATTGGTAAGACGGCTACACTCAACAGCAGATTCTCAATGTAGATGAAAACAGTCTTCTCTTGGAAGGTGTAATCTAGGACTTTCCTAGCTAAAGAGGAAAAGTCCATTTCTGGCTTCAAAGCTTTGAAGAACAGGCTGAGTCTCTTGTTATAGGCTAATGAAGCTGGCATCTTAAAGTTGAGGCCAGTGCGTACTGACCATTCTAGGGCCGTTAAGAAACATGCTAAATCTGCTCTGCCTGTGCGCTATAAATGGAACAATAAAGTCATGACAGCACATCTGTTTGCAGTATGGCTAACTGAATGTTTAAAGCCCACTGTTGAGACTTACTGCTCAGAAAAACGGGATTCCTTTCATAGTATTAGTACTCATTAACAATGCTCCATCAGAGCTCGAGTAACATTGTCACTCAAGCTCTGAGGTGTACAAGGAGGTTAATGGTTTCATGCCTGCTAACACAAGATCAGTTCTGCAGCCTGTGGATCAAAGAGTAATTTTGACTTTCAAGTCTTACTGTTTAAGAAATACATTTCATAAGGCTAGAGCTACCATCGATAGTGATTCCTTTGATGGATCTGAGAAACCCTTCTGGAAAGGATTCATTATTCTAGATGCTGTTAAGAACATTTACGATTAATGGAAGAAGGTCAAAAGATTAACATGAACAGGAGTTTGGAAGAAGTTGATTCCAAACTTCATGGATGACTTTGAGGATTCAGTACTTTAGAGGAAGAAGTAACTACATAGGTGGTGGAAATAGCAAGAGAAGTAGAATGAAAAGTGGAGCCTGAAGATGTGACTGAATTGGCTGTAATCTCATAAAACTTGAACAGACGATAAATAGCCTCTTACAGATGAATGGTTTCTTGATAGAATCTACTCCTGGTGCAGATGGTGTGAACATTTTTGTTGATAAGACAACAAAGGACTTAGAATTTTATATAAACTTAGTTGATAAAGCAGAGGCAGAGTTTGAGAGGTTTGATTCCAATTTTGAAAATTCTCCTATGGTGGGTAAAATGCTGTCAAACAGCATCACGTGATACAGAGAAATCTTTCATGAAAGGAAGAATCCAACTATGCAGCAAACATCATGGTTGTCTTATTTTAAGAAATTGCCACAGCTAACCCAGCCTTCAGCAACCATCACCCTTATAAGTCAGCAGCCATACACATTGAGGCAAGACCCTCCGCCAGCATTGACTTCACTGAAGTCTCTGATAATCGTTAGGATTCTTCAGCAATAAAGTGTTTTAAAATTATGATATGTACTTCTTAAAGACATGCTATTACACATTTAATAGACTATAGTATAAAAATAACCTTTTTTTTTTTTTTTTTTTTTTGAGACCAGGTCTCGCTCTGTCACCTTGTTGCCTAGGCTGGTCTCAAACTTGTGAGCTCAAGCGATCTGCCCACCTTGGCCTCCCAAAGTGCTGGGATTACAGGCATGAGCCACCATACATGGCCTAAAAATAACTTGCATATGCACTGGGAAACCAAAAAGTTGTGAAACTCACTTTATGGGAATATTCACTTTGAGGTGGTCTGGAACTGAACCTGCAGTATCTCCAAGGTATACCCATATATCCATTCAATAAAATGTTATTTGGCAATAAAAAAGAAATGAAGTTCTGTCTAGGCATGGTGGCTCACGCCTGTAATCCAAGCACTTTGGGAGGCTGAGGCAGGCAGATCGCTTGAGCCAGAGTTCAAGACCAGCCTGGAAAACATGGCAAAACCCCATCTCTACAAAAAATATGAAAATTAGCCAGGCATAGGGGTACACATGTGTAGTGTCAACTAATAAGAAGGCTGAAGTGGGAGGATGGTTTGAACCTGGGAGGTAGAGGTTGCAGTGAGCCAAGATAATGCCACTGCACTCTAGCCTGGGTGACAGAGTGAGACCCTGTCACACACACACACACAAAAAAAGAAGTTCCAATATATGCTAAAACAATTACGAATTTAAAAACATGCTAAGTGAAAAAAAAATTTTTTAACATTGTATGATCTAATTTATGTGAAATATCCAGAATAGGTAAATAGACAGAAAATAGATTCATGGTTGCCTAGGGGTAGGAGAGGTTAGAGGGAAATGATAGTGTCCTAAAAAGGACATTAACAGACACTTTTCAAAATAAGATATATATGTGGACAATAAGCATATGAAAAAAGCTTTATTACTGATCATTAGATGAAACTCAAGCTGGGCGCAGTGGCTTATGCCTATAATTCCAGCACTGTGGGAGGCCGAGGTGGGCAGATCACCTGAGGTCAGGAGTTTGAGATCAGCCTGGCCAACATGGTGAAGCCCTGTCTCTACTAAAAACTACAAAAATTAGCTGGGCATGGTGGCGGGCACCTGTAATCCCAGCTACTTGGGAGGCTGAGGCATGAGAATCATTTGAACCTGGGAGGCAGAGATTGCAGTTAGCCAAGATCATGCCACTGCATTCCATCCTGGGTGACAGGGCAAGACTTTGTCTCAAAACAAAACAAAAAACAGAAATGAAAATCAAAGCCACAATAGGATACCATCTCACTCACACCAGAAGGTTGTTGGGGGGAAAGGGGAATGCTTACACACTGTTGGTTGGGAATATATAGTAGTTCAGCCATTGTGGAAAACAGTGTAGTGATTCCTCAAAAGAGTTAAAAACAGAACTACCGTTCAACCCAGCAATCCCATTACTGGGTATATACCCAAAGGAATATAAATTGTTCTACCATAAAAACACATACACACATATATTGTGAACAGTATTGCAGCAGTGTTCACAATAGTAGAGACATGCAATCAACCTAAATGCCCATCAGTAGTAGACTGGATAAGAAAATGTGGTACATACAAACCATGGAATGCAACACAGCCATGAAGAGGGAGGAGATCATGTCCTTTATAGGAACATGGATAGAGCTGGAGGCCATAATCCTTAGCATACTAACACAGGATCGGAAAATCAAAATACCACATGTTCTCACAAGTGGGAGCTAAATGATGAGGACATACAGACACAAAGAGGGGGAACGATAGATACTGGGGTCTATTTGAGGGTGGTGGGTGGGAGAAGAGAGAGGATCAGAAAAAAAAAACATGCATTGGGTACTGGACGTAATACCTGGATGGTAAAATAATCTGTACAACAAATTCCTGTGACATGAATTTACCCATGTAACAAAGCCTGCACATGTACCACTGAACTTAAATGTTTAAAAAAAAAAAAAAATTCCCAGAGAGCAACTGCTGAAAGGATACAGGTTTCTGTCTACAGCCATACCACACTGAGTGTGCCTGATCTCGTCTGAAAGGTTACAGGTTTCTTTTGGAGATGATGGAGTGCACTAAAATTGTAGTGATTCCAGAATTCTGAATGTATTAAAAACCATTGAATTATATAATTAGGTGAATATGTGACCAAGGAGGAAAAAAATCTGTGTAATGGGTAACAGTAGGTTAACTTTCTTAAAGAGTTTTCTTAGGAATTAATAAGACTAACAAGTTTTTCTTTTTAAAAAGTGGGGGACACATGAAAAGACTGTTCTGCAAAAAAAAAAAAAAAAAAAACTGTTCTGCACTTCTTTTAGTCAACACCTAATAAACTGTTCTAGGTGTTATGGATACAGATGTGAACAGGGCAGATACTGTGTCTTCTGTCCTGTAGAAAAGCTATGAATTTTATATTTCTAACTACAGACGTATAGTGGAGTAGAAACAGAAGTTTTCCCTGGTTATCTGTAGGGGATCCAGGACCTCCTGTGCATACCCAAATCCACAATGCTGAAGTCCCTGATGTAAAATGGTACAGTATTTGCATATAACCCGTATGTCCTCCTGTATATATACTTTAAATCATCTCTAGATTTCTTGCACCTAATGCAATGTAAATAGTTATACTGTATTGTTTAGGGAATACTGACAAATCTGTATGTGTGTAATACAGATGCATTTTAAAAATATTTTTGATATGCAGTTCCTTGAATCCACAGATGTGGAACCCACAAGTAGGGAGGGTCGACTTAATACAGTTTATTCCCTCCCTCCCTCCCTTCCTTACTTCCCTTTTTCTCTCTCTCTCTCCCTCTTTCCTCTCTCTCTCTCTCTCCTCTTTTCCTCTTTTCTTCTCTTTCTCTTTCTCTTTATCTCTCTTTTTCTCTTTCTTTTTGAAATGGAGTCTTGCTCTGTTGCCCAGACTAGAGTACAGTGGTATAGTCTCAGCTCACTGCAACCTCCACTTCCTGGGTTCAGGCGATTCTCCTGCCTCAGCTTCCTGAGTAGCTGGAAGTATGGGCGTGTGCCACTACACCCAGCTAATTTTTATTTTTAGTAGAGACAAGGTTTTACCATGTTGGCCAGGCTGGTCCCAAACTCCTGACTTCAAGTGATCAACCTGCCTTGGCCTCCCAAAGTGCTAGGATTACAGGTGTTAGCGACCATGCCAGGCCACAATTTTAAATTATACACAGTAATATGAAAACTAAGCAACGGGGGATGGTAAGGAATTACTGGGATGGGGATTAGTGGTTAAATTTCTGGCCCACATACAATTGAGGTCTCTCTCTCAGAAAGTAACATTTAAGCTGAAGACTGAATAACAAGTAGCTAACCATGCAGAGAAACTGGTTTAAGGCCGCAGAGCAGGACTATCATAAGCAGAGCAAACAGCAGGGCCTTGGTGTGGACCTGAATTTAGGATTTTTAAGGGGTACAGGGCTTTCCAGGGGGTAGGAAGTGTTGAGTGACAAAGCACAGATAACAGTAGGAAGCTATTGCAGTAGTTCAGATGGTAAGTGTGTTGGCTTGGACTAGTATGGTAATAATGGAGACAAAGTAATTAGACAGATTTTGTGTAAATTTTAAGGTTAGGTTCAACAAGACTTGATTGTGGGGAATGAGAGAGGAATCAAATTTTGTCTGGCACATTAATGTGGATCTGTTTTCTAAGATGGGGAACATGACGGGGGAAAGGGGGACAATTAACGTGAAAAAATACTCAGTCTTAAGAACATATGGTAGACTCCTTGCCCTTCAGCTCAGAATCCCGTCATTGATTTAAACAATGAATTAATTCTTTGTTTACCTGTCAGGTTCATAAAAAGTAAACTTTGGCAAGGGTGCAAAGAAATAGTTCGCATGTAGTTGGGAATTTAAACTGGTGTGGCTCTTGGGTCAATTGCGACCGATGTCTGTCTATTTTAAATATACTAGATTGTGAAGTGTATGCATTTATCAAGTATGCTTGCCCAAGTAAGTAAAGATCAGTGTTGAGAGATGTTCACTGCTTTATTTGTAGAATAAATAAAAGCTACCAGAAGCAGCCTGAATGCACATCAGTAGAGAAATGAGTCGAGATCACATAATTGCATTGCAGCCTGTGCAACAGAGCCAGACCCTGTCTCAAAACAAACAAAAATTGACCATTGTCCTTATAGTAGAATCTTAGAAGTACTGAACTACTTCTGAATGTTTGTACTTAGGTATAAACATACTCTTAAAACATATGACCAGATAGCATCCCAGAAAAGTTTTTTACTGAATTATTTTCTTAAAAGAAGACAGCTCATCTTTCTTTAAATGTACTACTTTAAATATATATTGTGAATTCCTTTGTCAGAGAGCCATATCCAGATTTTAATTTCTTAAAATTATCTGAATTTTTTTTCTGAGTAGTTTATATTTGCTATAAAAAATTTGAAAATACCATTAGAGAGTTATGCATGCTACTGTCTACTTCAGTTGTTTTTGATGACTTTCAGTTCTTCTCCATATTTCTTAATACCTTCATGCAACTGTAATCTTGCCTTATATACAGCTTACTCTCTTTCCCCAACTACTTAACATTCTCCTTTGTTGTATGCTGAGGTATGTATTTTAATGGCTAAGTTTGCAGTCGATTTTGAGGGAATTTTTACAATTAATTGCATTGTGACAGGCATCTTTGTAGGTAAATCTTTCTTAGCATTTATGAGTATTCAGAGAGATTCTTATAATACAATTACCAACTTGACAAGTTTTGATATTTTTAAAATTCTTGATGGTTAAATTCTTGACGGAGATACTATCCTTCTGTTGTTCCCTCAGCAGTTGGAGAGTCCTTTCTCACCATATACATAGAGAAGAAAAAAATTACCAAAATGACTCATCGCCATTGAATATTGTAACTGTAATTTTTCAGGTTTGGTAAGCAGAATTCTCATTTTAATTCCCATTTTCTTTATAAGTAGAACAATTACTTTTTCTATTAGTCTTTTAAATGTTTTTACTATGTTGAATTTCCTGATACCTTTCTCATAACTAGGGGGTGGAAACCGTTGAAACTGTCTTAAAGACAATTGCAGTTCCTTCCCCGTTGCAAAGTTAAAGATCTGTAGTGTGTTAATTCATTGTCAGCTAGTTCCTAATGAATAAAATTCCTTGGGGAAAATGCTTTAAGCCAGGCTTAGGGCAGCAGACATCCTTACTAGCAACTTTAACTCTTTAAAATGTTAATGAAGGCTAGGAATAGTAATCATCTTGAGTTCACACCTGTGCAATTCCCTGTCCCTAAGTACAGAGGGGGGAGTGTGTGTGCACAGTATGTGTTAATCTAAATTTGGAATAGCTGTGAAACCAGCCTGAACCTACAACTTCCTTACATTCTTTCCCAATGAACACAGAAATGCAAACTAACTGTAAGTGGTCTTTTCATGCAGATTGATTGAAGTTAGTTTTTACTAGCAACCTGGCTGTCCTGGACAAAATGTAGCTTAGGTAACTTTTTGTTCCTTTGCAGAAATGCAAAGGAGAGATCAGATTTATTTAATGTAATCTTTTTTTTTTAAAGGAAAATAACATTTTAAACTAGAGGCCTCTGTAAACAATCTAGAGTTTAAAGCACTTTAAGTGTAGTGCTTAGAAAAGTATAACAAAATTATTTTTAGAGCATTCTCTTTCTTTTAGCGTATTTCTCTTTCTAGAGGACAATTAGTACAGGCTTATTGATGTAATGGAAAAGCCACAGGATAAGAACTCATTCTTAAAGAGGGCAAAGGATATAAACTGAAAATTGATAGCTACTGGCTTTTTTTTTTCTATCTAAAAAAAATGTTTCAACCTTCTAATCAAATTAGATTAACCTTGCAAATTATATTAACAAATATCTGAAAAGCATACTTAACCCAAGGAAATTCTAACTACTGCTCCCCCATTAGTCCAGAAACCACCTTACAAACTTCTGTGTCCTGATTTCTCTTTCCTTCCTAGCACTTCACTCACAATTACACTTTATCACTTATACCATTATCAGATTTTTCTCTATCACTACACTAGTAAGCCCAAGAAGACAAGAGCTGTGGCTGTTTTTCTTTTTTTTCTTATACCGTGGTTGCCTAGCTAGTACCTGACACTCAAGATTCTCATTTATTAAGTAGCATGTATTTTAATCTATCATATTGGCAGAAGTTAAAGTTGAATAGTACCAGTGTTGGTAACAGTGTTCACAGATGCATCGAAAATGGTATAAAAAGGAGTATCTCAAACTGTTCAGAGAAGAGAGTAGGACTGAGGACAAGGAATGTTGCAGAGATGTAAAAAGTGATCGTCACTTACTTTTTACTTGTATTTGTATACCTATTTGAGATGGAGTTTCGCTCATGTTGCCCAAGCTGGAGTGCAGTTGCACAATCTCAGCTCACTGCAACCTCCGCCTCCTGGGTTCAAGTGATTCTCCTGCCTCAGCCTCCTGAGTAGCTGGGATCACAGTCATGCACCACCACACGTGGCTGATTTTCTGTTTTTGGTAGAGATGGGGTTTCTCCATGTTGGTCATGCTGGTCTCGAACTCCGTACCTCAGGTGATCTGCCCACCTCAGCCTCCCAAAGTGCTGGGATTACGGTCATGAGCCACTGCACCTGGCCAATACGTTTTTTTTTAAACAAAATGGAATTTTACAATATAATTGTATAAAGGGCATGGTGGGATAAGGGCTTGGGTTTTGAATGGGATCTGAGTGCTTAGCTGTGTGCCCTTGTTCAGATTGCTTCACCTCTTCTGTGCCATGACTTCAGTGCTTGTAAAATGGATGTAATGCCTGTCTTCTCCATGGGGTTGTTTTGAGGAATATGGTGATAGTTGTACGTTGCCTGGCTCCTCTTGGACTTCAGAAATAAGTTTCTGCTCTTTTTCTCCCTTGAAAAATAGAGAATGTGATTTTCATTTCAATTTTGAAAGTCTTATTCTGCATAGTACCATCCCCATCTGCTGGAATGTCCAGGCTTTGCCACTGAAAGGTTAACTGTTGGTTGTGTCTTGATCACAGTCTGGATTATTTCCACTTTGGAGAATGCGTTTTAGTTTCCAAACGTAGATATGTTGCATTATTTTGTCTGAAGAATAAATGAGTACATTTATGGGGGTAGAGGGAACTATGTAGAGATCAGCACTTAAGGCTTCTGGAATTAGCACTGGGGGAAAGGGTCTTTCTACTGTGAAATAAAGGGCTTGCACTAAATGGGCTCCAAAGTCCTTCTTATTTTTTAATGTTTTGTTGCTTATTTAAATGATCCAGATTTCATTTCATTGAATTCCTGATGTCAAATTACAAATATAATATGGGCTTTTAGCTGCAAAAAATATTTATTTAGGGAATGTTAAGTCACCTTGCCCAGTTGAATAGCTTGCATTTTTTTTTCTTGTTACAATATGTTCGCTGTAAAAAAAGGAAGAAACAGACAAATTGGGGGGGGGGGGGAAAATCATGTCATCTTACTACCCAGAAGTAACTATTGTTAACATTTTGGCATATCTTATCATGTGTATATTCAGTCTTTTTGAACACACTATTTGCCTCTTTATCTGTGTTAATTTTTATATCTTTTTTCAAGGCTACATAGCACTTTACTGTGTAGATAGATGCACTATGGGATTTTTTTTTTTTTTTTTTTTTTGAGACGGGGTCTCTCTCTCTCACCCCTTGCTGGAGTGCAGTGGCGCCATCTTGACTCACTGCAACCTCTGCCTTCCAGGGTCAAGCGATTCTCCTGCCTCAGCCTTCAGAGTAGGTGGGATTACAGGTGTCCGGCACCACCCCTGACTAATTTTTGCATTTTTAGTAGAGACGGGGTTTCACGATGTTGGCCAGGCTGGTCTCGAACTCTTGACCTCAGGTGATTTGTCCGCCTCTGCCTCATGAGCCACCACGCTCGGCCTGCACTGTGGGATTCTTACCCTGGATACATGGATAGAATTCAGGGGGTCCAATAATTTAGACAGGTAAAAACTTGTATCTTTTTTTTATTTTATTTTTTTTTCTGTTTTTTATTTTTATTTTTTATTTATTTATTTATTTATTTATTTTTTTAAGAGAAAAAGAAGGAAGAAAAAAAGAATGAAATAAAGAGAAAAGAAGAAAAAAAAAGGGAGAGAGAACGGGAATCTTGCTCTATTGCCCAGGCTAGAATGCAGTCTACAAATGGATATTAAAAGCTCTTTTATACTAATAATTGTGTTATACAATGGAGACAGGAAGGAGTAAGGGAGGAAAATAACAAACAGCCAACCAATATTTCATTTAAACCTATGAAATGCTATGCAATTGCTAGGGAGTGATTTACTCCCAACCATGTGGTCACTTTTAAAATAAATGTGATGTGTTACTGAAAAAAAAATGTATGTTTTGTGGATTTGGAGTAGAGAGTTCTGTAAATGTTATTAAGTTTACTTGTTCGAGGTTTAAGTTCAAGTCCCGGGTATCCTCCTTAACCTTCTGTCTCATTAATTTGTCCAATATTGACAATGTAATGTTAAAGTCTCCCACTATTATTTTGTGGGAGTCCAAGTCTCTTTGTAAGTCACCAAGAAGTTGCCCTATGTGTCTGGGTGCTCCTATATTGGGTGCGCATAGACTTAGGGTCGTTAGCTCTTCCCATTACATTGATCCCTCTACCACTATACAATGTCCTTCTTATCTCTTTCGGTTTCTATTACTTTAAAGTCTATTTTATCAGAGATGAGAATTGCAACTACTGCTTTTTTTTTTTTTTTTTTTTGCTCTCCATTTGGTTGGCAAATCTTCCTCCATCCCTTTGTTTTGAGTCTCTGTATATCCCTGCATGTGAGATGGGTCTGGATGCAGCTTACTGATGGGTTTTTTGAAGTGGCTGATACTGGTTGTTCCTTTCTATATATAGTGCCTCTTTCAGAAGCTCTTGTAAAGCAGGCCTGGTGGTAATGAAATCTCTGAGTACTTGCTTGTTCGTAAAAAATTGTATTTTTCCTTCACTTATGAAACTTAGTTTGGCTGGATATGAAATTCTGGGTTGAAAGTTCTTTTCTTTAAGGATGTTGAATATTGGCCCCCACTCTCTTCTTGGCTTGTAGGGTTTCTGCTGAGAGATCAGCTGTGAGTCTGATAGGCTTCCCCTTGTGGGTAACCTGACCTTTCTCTCTGGCCGCCCATAGTATTTTCTCCTTCGTTTCAACCCTGATGAATCTAATGATTATGTGCCTTGGGGTTGCTCTTTTGAGGAATATCTTTGTGGTGGTCTCTGTATCACCTGGAGTTGGGTATTGTCTTGCCTTGCTAGGTTAGGAAAGTTTTCCTGTATAATATCCTGAAAAATATTTTCCAACTTGGATTCATTCTCTTCGTCACATTCAGGTACACCTATCAAACGTAGATTAGGTCTTTTCACATAGTCCCGTATTTCTTGGAGACTTTGCTCATTTCTTTTTACCCTTTTTTCTCTAATCTTGTCTTCTCGTTTTATTTCGTTAAGTTGGCCTTCGACCTCTGAAATCCTTTCTTCTGCTTGATCAATTTGACTGTTAAAACTTGTGCATACTTCTCGAAGTTCTCATATTGTGTTTTTCAGCTCCATTAATTCACTTATATTCCTCTTTAAATTGTCCATTCTCATGAACATTTCGTGAAACCTTTTTTCAAGGTTCTTAGTTTCCTTGCATTGGGCTAGAACATGTTCTTTTAGCTCACAGAAGTTTCTCATTATTCACCTTCTGAAGCCTGATTCAGTTGATTCCTCACATTCATTTTCTATCAGGTCTTGTTCAATTGGTGATGAGGCACTGCAATCCTCTGTAGGAGGAAAAGCATTCTGATTTCGGGTGTTTTCAGCCTTTTTGCGCTGGTTTCTTCCCATCTTTGTGGATTTATCCACCTGTCGTCTGTGTAATTGCTGACTTTCAGATTAGGTCTCTGAGTGGACGTCCAGCTTGTTGGTGATGAAGTTTTTCCTATTTCTTAATTTTCCTTCGGCGGACGCCCCTCTCCCACAGAGCTGGACCTTCCCGGGTTCAGCTGTACTTGCTGTGAAACTCAATCCTCAGCAGTTCCAACTGCTGGTTTTATTATTTTTTTTTTTTTGTGGAGGCGGGTACCAGCCTTCCCCTGCAGCGACCCATTACGCCGGCTGAAAATAGCGGCGTTAAGATTCGTGGCGCTTTTCTGCTCGGGAATCTCCCGGTCTGGTTCCCCCACTTCAGTCCGCTTTTCAATCAGAGCTGAATGGGAGACTCTGCCTTCCCGGAGCTCCAAACGCCAACCAAAAGGGCACTCAGTCTCGTATAGGCCGGACTGAGAACCGCCGCGCCGGGGCGCCTGCAAAACGGCCGCGCCGGCCAAAAGAGTCGCACTGGCGACCCGTGGGGCTCCTCCGCTGGGAATCTCCTGGTCCGTGGGCAATGAAAATTCGTGTGAGAATGTGGCGTCCACTCACTCTCTGCGCTTTCAGTGGGAGCTACAATCCTGAGCTGCTGCTAATCGGCCATCTTGGATCTCTCTCAAAACTTGTATCTTTATATTCAGTGATGTTTAACTGAAACACAGCATTTCTTTCAACTGTAAGTTTAGGCAACAAATCACAATATTAGCAGGACCTAATAATTTGGTATCCATAGGATGATCAGATAATTTGCATTGATTCCTTTACAGTCATTGTACATATGTCGACATTATTTCAATATTATTACTATTTTATATGTTTTGAAACATTTCTTAGAATGTTTCTGTAGGTTTTAGCAGACTGCCAAATCGTTCAAGATACAAAAAAGGTTAACCTCTGGCATTCAGTCTTTATATTTTGGAGTTTGTTTAAATAGGTGTCTATTTCATACACCGGTAAGAAGTACTTGAAGTTAAAGCTTTTACCTACATCTGTGATTATTTGGACATGGGATACATTTCTAAAAGTAGAATTTATTTATCAAAGAATAACTATCTTTTGAAGCTTTCAATATTTTTGTCAGATTTCTCTCCAGAAATGTACCAATTTATATGAAAATACCCTGCCCTTCTGTTTTAAATAACTGATGGGATGGGTTTAGTACACAGCTCCGTGGGACCTGAGTGCAGAAAAGGGATACTTTGCTAACTTACTGATAAGACAGGTCTGAGTAGGGTTATGTATGAGTGCAGATCTGGGTCTAGAAAGTGTCCCATCGTGGGATAGAGGTTGGGGAGCAGGTTACTCCCTGGATTTGAGATGAACAAATTGAGATTTGGATCTCACCTCTGCCTTTTAGTAGCTTTGTTGCTTATGGCCATCTCTGAGCCTTGTGTGCTTTCTAGTGAAAAAAAAAAAAAAAATGCGAGGGGGTGGCTGGCAAGGAATTTCACAAGGTGGTATAAACTGCCTTCCTGATTTCTTTTGTGGCTGACTTTCTCATCTGGTGCCAGGACATTAAGGGCTTTTGTACCAGAGATTTTTATCCTGCATGCAGTAGTTACTTGTTTGGTCTATCCTTGCTAAAGGGCCTGAATTACACAGAACACTCTGATTTGTAAACAATCAAACACCCAGTTAGAACTTACTTTAGTGAAATATGGGATATGTTAGAAGACTGTTGATACAAAGCTCACAGAATAGGAAGGAATCACTGGAAAGCTGGGGATACTGAATTTGTGGCCTCCAGTTTTGTCTATTTCTGTCTTTCCTCTGCTCATTTCCCAGTGTGAGTTTCATTATCTTCCTTTACAGAGTTGCCTGTTAGGAGAAAGAGTAGATGCTCATATCCTTTGGCGTCATGGACAATACGGAAATAGTTCTTCCACTATCTACAGTTACAAAAATCTCAAGGAAAGATACCCAGCTAGGTTGGCTTAAGTCATACCCATACCTGGACTGGTCTCTGTAGTCATGGGGTTGGGTAGTTCTTGCCCAGCTTGAGTCAGATGCTTACCTATGGGACCATTACTGTAACCAAGGAGGTAGAATCCTGCATTGCCTTTAGGACCACTTGGATGGCAATTCAACAAAAGCAATTCAAAAAAAAAAAAACCTGGTGTTGGGGGAGATTTTTTAAAACATTGGGGATTCATGAATTAGGCAACAGGAATCTTCAAACATTTATGTACAACCTAATTTTTTAAAAAACATATGCCACAATTAGATACCAGTTTATACACTATTAGCATGGCCATTATTAAAACAAAATATAAATTGTAGGCAAGGATATGGAGAAATTAGAACATTTGTGCATTGCTGGTGGAAATGTAAAGTGGTGCTGCTGCTGGGGAAAATAGTATGGTGCTTCCAAAATAAGTAAACATAGAATTACCATATGATCCAGCAATTCTCCTTCAAGGTATACACAGAAAAGAATTGAAAGCAAGGACTTGAATGTATATTTGTATGTTAGTGTTCATAACAGTACTGTTCACAATAGTCAAAAGGTAGAAAAAGGAAACAACCCAAATGTCCATCAGTGGATGAATTGGATGGATGAACAAAATGTTATGAACAATGAAATATTAGCAACTTTATAAAGGAAACCTGGCACAGTGGTGCACACCTGTAGTCCCAGCTACTTGAGAGGTGAAGCAGGATAGAGTGAGGCAGGAGTCTGGTGCCAGCCTGGGCAACATGGCAAAATCCTGTCGATGAATGAATGAATACTGGGCAGTGGCTCATCCCTATAGTTCCAGCACTTTGGGTTGCCTAGGCAGGTGGATCGCTTGATCCCAGGAGTTCAGCAACAGCCTGGGCAATATAAGGAGACCTCCATCTCTAAAAATTTAGCCAGGCTGGTGACATGCACCTGTGGTCCCAGCTACTTGAGAGGCTGAGGTGGGAGGATTACTTGATGCTGGGGAAACCAAGGCTGCAGTGAGCTGTTACTGTGCCACTGCATCCTAGCCTGGGTGGCAGAAGGAGACCCTGTCTCAAAAAAAAAAAAAAAAAAAAATGAGGATGTACTCAACGTGAGTGTACCTTGAAGGTGTTACGCTAAATAAAATAAGCCTGATACAAAGGACAAATACTGTATGATTCCACATACGAGGTCGTGACGATAGTCAAATTTATAGAGACAAAGTAAAATAATGGTAACCAGGATCTAGGAGGAGAGGGTAGTGGGGAATTAATGTCTAATGGTATAAAGTTTTAGCTTAGGGTAAAAAAGCTCTCGAGGTGAATAGTGGTGATGGTTGCACAAAAATATGAATGTACTAATGTCTCTGAATTGTATGTGCAAAAATTATTAGAATGGTAAATTTCATGTATATTTTACCACAGTAAAATTTTTGGTACAGTGTACCTCTTGCATATTTAACTTGGTATCCACATTTTTATTATAAGTGGGAACAGATTTACAATAGTAGATTTGACACCTATTACCTATTTTAAAATTTGTAAACCAATTCCTTAATAGTGGGAAACTTTTTATTATTTCTTTTCTACTAGTATTTGTAGTCCACTTCTCTCACTGAGTTTTCTCCTAACGTAATATTTCATGCTTGAGAGTCTTGTTGATCACACGTCATACTTCTCGGTAACAACAAAAGTACATAAACTGAAATTTTAAATTATTTCCTGTATCTCAAAGGCGATAAGTATACTGGATTGCTATGACAATTGGTAGGGCAATTGATTAAGACAATTTAAGTGTTACAAATCTTGATAAAATTTTATTCTTTAATAATTGTTTATTGGAAATGCTTGCTTTTTTTGTTGTGGTTGTTTTAAGACAAGGTGTCTGTCACCTGAGCCAGAGTGCAGTGGCACAGTCACGGCTCATTGCAGCTTCAGCCTCCTAAGTAGCTGGGACCACAGACGCACGCTACCATGCCCTGCTATTTTTCTTATTTTTTGTAGATACAGGGTCTCCCTGTGTTGCCCAGGCTGCTCTTGAACTCCTGGGCTAAAGTGATCTTCCTGCCTTAGCCCCTAAAGTGTTGGGATTACAGATGTGAGCCACCACACCTAGTCTGAAAATGTTTTTTAATGACATAAATTGAGGCCTTTTAAAAACTCATATAATTTTATACTTACTTGGCAGGGGAGATACCATGATCACGAAGGTGATTTTCCCAGGGTGAGGCTTATCCATTGCACTGTGGATGTGCTGACCCCTCGATTTCCCCAAACGTGGGAAACTCGACTGCATAATTTGTGGGAGTGGGGGGACTGCATTCACGCTTTCCTCTGGTATTTTTTTATTTAAAAAAAAAAAAAACAACATGTAATTTTAAGACCGAGCACAGTGGCTCATGCCTGTAATCCCAGCACTTTGGGCGGCTGAGGCAGGTGGATCACCTGAGGTCAGGAGTTCAAGACCAGCCTGGCCAACATGGTGAAACCCTGTCTCTACTCAAAATACAAAAATTCAGCTGGGCATTGTGGCATCTGTGTGTAATCCCAGCTACTGGGGAAGCTGAAGCAGGAGAATTGTCTGAGGCCTGGGAGGTAGAGGTTTGAATAAGCAATAAGCCGAGATCTTGTCCAGCCTGGATGACAGAGTGAGGCTGTCTCAAAACAAATAACAACAACAACAACAAAGTAATTTTGGGTCACTGACCTATTGCTGGAATGACTTGGGATTTTCTTTTTTCTTTTCTTTCTTTCTTTCTTTCTTTCTTTTTTTTTTTTTTTTTTTGATACAGAGTCTCGCTCTGTCGCCCAGGCTGGAGTGCAGTGGCATGATCTTGGCTCACTGCAACCTCCGCCTCTCCGGCTCAAGCGAGCCTCCTGCCTCAGCCTCTTGACTAGCTGAGACTACAGGTGCATGCCACCACGCCCAGCTAATTTTTGTATTTTTAGTAGAGATGGAGTTTCACCATGGCTGGTCTCGGGCTCCTGACGTCCAGTGATCCACCTGCCTCGGCCTCCCAAAGTGCTGGGATTATAGGTGTGAGCCACTGTGCCTGGCCAGTTTTGGGATTTTTAACCCTGTATGTATACCTTTTGTTTCCATAGGTTTGTGCCCTGCATAAACTTGTTCACATAAAATAAGTAATTGGGCAATGAACTAGTTTTTACAATTATTTGATCTCTTTTAGTTCTGTGCAAAAAATTAGTCATGTATTACTGTTTTTAGTCATCTACTTGGTGATAGTTGCATTCTACTCCTCCTTCATATTTGTTGAAAATAAAGAACTGGAAACAAGCTAATTTGTGAAGATTTGTTAGGTAGTCATACCAGATAATGGAATTATTGAGTTTCTTGGAACTGTACCAAGAATGCTTTATCAAGATTTCAGATGAGGCTGAGTGCAGTGGCTCACGCCTGTAATCCCAGCACTTTGGGAGGCTGGAACAGGCAGATCATTTGAGCTCAAGAGTCTGAGAATGGCTTATATGTTGGGCAATACAGCAAGACCCTGTCTCTACAAAAATATACCAGACAAACAAAAAAAAATTAGCCAGGTATGGTGGCATGTACCTGCAGTCCCAGCTACTTGGGAGGTTGAGGTAGGAGAGTCACTTAAGCCTGGAAGTCTAGTCTGCAGTGAGCTGTATTTATTCCACTGCATTCCAGTCTGACAGAGCAAAATTCTGTTTCTAAAAGTTCGTCTCAAAAAGAAAAAACAAAACAAAACACAGATTTGAGATTACTACTAACTACGTCTCTTTGTCCTTCACTTAGATACATCTTAACTCAGTATACTTAAAGGACTGAGAAAACTAATAATAGTTTTGGTGCAACATTTGTAGGAAATTTAAGAATTTTAAGTTAGTTTAAAAATACACCTTTGTAGTCAGGACAGTGGCTCACACCTGTAATCGCAGCACTTTGAGAGGCTGAGGTGGGAGGATCCCTTGAGCCCAGGAATTCGAGACTAGCCTGGGCAACATAGTGAGATCCTGTCTCTACAGAAAAAAAAAAAAAAGTTGGTCATATTGGTGTGCCTATAGTCTCAGCTACAAAAACAAAACAAAGCACACTTTTGTCAATACGCCATTTTAAAATGATTTTATTTTACCATTTGCTTTAAGTATGTTTTGTCAAAACTATGGGCCTATAGACTTAACTTTATTGATAGAAAATGAGTTAGTTCTGTTTTTTGGAGACAGGGTCTCACTCTGTTACCCAGGCTGGAGGGCAGTGACGTGATCTCAGCTTACTCTGCATACTCTGCCTCCTAGGCTCAAGCCATCCTCCCACCTCAGCCACCCAGCTAGCTGACTACAGGTGCACAACACCATGCTCGACTAATTTTTTGTATTTTTATTAGATATGGGGGTTTTGCCATGTTGCCTAGGCTGGTCTCGAACTTGTTGGCTCAGCTGTCCATCTGAGTTCACCTCTTGAAGTGCTGGGACTACAGGTGTGAGCCACACCTAGCCTGGGGTCAGTTCTTATTGTCAAACCAATTAGTTCAGTCAGACTTTCTTTCAGAAAAAGTCTGACTTTATTTTTTTCTCAACATTTTATTAACATTTTCAAGCATACAGAAAAACTGAAAGAAATATAAAGTGAACACCTGTAATACTTACCACCCTTATACAATGAACATTTTATCGTATTTGCCTTATCACATCTCCATTCATATAGTTAGCCCCCTAACCACTTATCAATACATTTTACTTTTATAATTCAATTCATTAATGTAAATTGTAGACATTGGTACAGTTTACCTCAAAATCCTTCAGCATGCATATTGTTAACTACAGTTGTTTATAACTTTTTGAGGTAAAATTTATATGCAGTAAAGTCCACAAATCCTAAATGTATCATTAGATCCATTCTGACTGATGTATCCCCACTCTCATCAAAACTGTTAGTGTCACCTCAGCTAGTTCCCTTGTACCCCTTCCTAATCTACCCTGCTGCTTCCTGCCAGAGGCAACCACCAGATTTTTTTCACTGTATATTAGTTTTGTGTGTTCTAAAAATTGAAATAAGTGGAATTACATACATATGTAACTTACGTATGACTTTTTCACTCACCATAATTATCTTAAGATTCGCCCATATTGCCTGTATCAGTTTCCTTTTTATTGCTGAGTAATAGTATGGTATATGCATGTGCCACATTTTGTTCTGTTGATTCTCACATGGACTGAATCCAGGTTTGAGTGATTATGAATAAAGCTGCTATTACTATTCTTGCACAGGTGTTTTTATAGACATATACTTTTACTCCTTTCAGTTGAATTCGTAGGAGTATAATTTCCAGATCATAGGATAATATGTGTTTAGTTGTGTAAGAAATGGGCAGACCTATCCTCAAAGTGAATGTACCTTTTTCTTCCACTGAAAAGGAAGAAAATATATAAGAGTTTTCATAGGTACAAGGTGGATGTACCATTTATGGTAATGAAGCTTTGATTGACATCAAATGTTGGCAAGATGTGGTACAGTCTTTTTAATTTTAGCCGCCTAGTAGTTGTGCAGTAGTATCTCACTGTGGTTTTAACTTGGATTTCTTTGACTAATGATGTCGAGCAATTTTTGAAGTTCTTACTGGCCATTTATATAATCTTTTTGAAATGCTTCTCAGATTTTGTGCCTTTTAACAATTGGGATTTTGTTACTTTTCAGTTAATATTTCTTTAATGATTTGTCAGATACATTCGTGGGTATTTTCTCACATTTTCTGGCTTGCCTAATTATTTTCTTAATGGTGTCTTGATGAGCAGAAGTTTTTGATTTTGGTAAGTTCAGCTTATCAACTTTCTTCGTGATCATTGTTTTCTGTGCTCTACATAAAGAAACCCTTGCTTCTATGCACTCCCTCTCTCTTCTACCAAGTTACAAAGATAATTCTTAGAGAAGCTTTATAGTTATACTTAGCTTTCACTTTTAGGTCTCAGATATCTATTAAATTAATGTTTGTATATAGGTCAGAGTTTATTCCCTCCTCCCCATATGGTGTTCCAGCAACATTTTTAAAAATGTTTTCCCCAGTGAATTGCTCAAAGTCTGGTATATTGGGATTACACTGTGCAGATGGTCCCAGACTTAGGATGGTTCAACGTATGTTTTTTGACATGATGATGGTTCAAAAGTGATATGCATTCAGTTGAAACTGTACTTTGAGTATCCATATAACCATTCTGTTTTTCATTTTCATTACAGTATTCAATAAATTACATGAGATGTTCATCACTTTATTATAAAACAGGTTTGCTGTTAAATGATTTTGCCCAACTGTAGGCTAGTGACAGTTTTCAGAGCACAGTTAAGGTAGGCTAGGCTAAGCTATAGATTAGATGTATTTAAACGCATTTTCAATTTACAGTGTTTTCAACTTACAATGGGCTTATCAGACCATAACCCCACTGTATTTGAGGAACATCTGTATATTAATTTGGTGGGTATCACTTTTTAGCACTATTGAGTCTTCCAGTACATGAACATGGTTTATGATTTTCTTTTCTTTTCTTTTTTTTTGAGACTGAGTCTAGCTTTGTCACCCAGACTGGAGTGCAGTGGCATGATCTTGGTTCACTGCAACCTCTCCGCTACCCAGGCCCAAGCAATTCTCCTGCCTCAGCCTCCCGAGTAGCTGGGACTACAGGCCTGTGCCCCATGCCACCTAATGTTTTTTGTATTTTTAGTAGAGATGAGGTTTTACCATGTTGGCCAGACTGGTCTCGAACTCCTGACCTCAAGTGATCTGCCCACCTCAGCCTCCCGAAGTACTGGGATTACAGACGTGAGCCACCATGCCCGGCCTCAAGTATTTTCTTTAATTCTCACAAAACGCCTAAAAGGTGGCTACTGTTGCCTCTTAAAAAGGTGAAAAATGCTCAGGAAGATGCTCAGAAGGACACAGCGGCAGACCTAGTGAGCAGAGCAAGGTCTGTTAGTTGTCTAAAGCTGTTGATTTTTTCAGCCTGCCACAGTAACGGTTTTAACAGGTATGGCCTCCATTGATTAGGATCTAGTGAAGGAATCCTACAATGATAGTGAAAACCTTTATCTGGAGGAATGTCTGGATAAGGAGGAAAGTGAGGTCTGTGGTGGTGGGGTTTGTGCGGGTGAGGGTAGAGTTACACTGTGTGTAGCACTCCAGGCTCTTGGATGCATGTAGCCATTTGGTCCTCAAAGGGTTTAACAGACCTGTTGCTCAGGCCTGGGGTCTTTCAGCTTGGGGTGGGGAAGATTGTGTTAGTTGTATACATCAGTACTTTTCAAACTTTTGAGATGGGGACTGCTTTGTCGCCCAGGCTGGAGTACAGTGGTGCAATCATGGCTCACTGATGCCTTGAACTCCTGGGCTCAAGCAATCTTCCCAAAGTGCTGGGATTATAGGCATGAGCCACCATACCCAACTGCTCAAACTTTCTTTGCATACATATATATTAACTGGGAATCTTGTTAAAATGCAAATCTCAGTTCCATCGGTCGTGGGTGGGGCCTGAGACTCAGTATTTATAACAAACTCCTGGTGCTGCTCACATTGCTGGTCTGTCACACTGTACTTTGAATAGCAAGAGCATAGTTGATTGTCTCTGAGTGAGGGATGAGGGTAATCATATGCACAGTTACCCTGATTTTAATGGGTAGAGAATGGCTACTTGTAGACATAGATGCCCTCAGTTTGGGGTAGAGAGGATTATATAGATAACTTGATTTAGAGGGGAATAGATAAGTGTGGATGAAGGAAAGATTATGCTTTGGTAACTAATACATATGGGTGAAGTCTAAAGTATATGCGTAGCTGAGGGAAGGGTGAACATAGAGAAGCAGGAGGGTGTAGTCAGGGGTAGGGGCAACACTGTATGGGCAATTCTTGCTTTGTCTTTGCAGTGATGAACAAGGCTTTGACAAACAACAGATAGGGAACAAGCAGAGTATCTACAGCCAGCAGGAATAACGTGGATGGATGACACAGCAGCAAAGCTTTAAAAAAAATGTCTCCAATGGAAGGAGACTGATAATTTCCCCCCTCTAGGCTATGCCTGAGTGCCTGTGGACACAGGGTGTACTGCAGGAAGCTCTGAACAGCTAGTCCTATGGCAGCGTTATCCTCTTGTCCCTGCCATGGGAGGTCCCAGGTGGGAATGCTTCCTGTATCTGCTTGCTTCTCCTTGCAACAGGGGAGAACAAGCAGGTGGAGTGCTACCAGCTGAGTCCAGGTGTGAGCAGCCTGTCCACTGAATCTGGGCCTGTTACCCTACCCTCCTTTGTGAGAAAGAAGCACAGTGACCCGGGGCTCATGTTGGAAAAGGACTATTGTGGAAGGAGACGACAAAGAGGAAATGGCGGAGCTCCAGAAGCCGAACTTTTTTAGACTTTGTTACTGGGGCTGTGAGTGGCCACAGAAATAAAGCACTGGTCTTGTGCAGCACCTCTGAGAGAGGGCCTGGGCATTAGAGGCATCAGTGGCCTCAGGGCTGCCCAGTATCATGCTCAGGGCTCCTAAAAGGGCAAGAGAAGCAATATTGACAGAGCTGGGTGATGAAGCTTCAGAGTTTGGTGTTTCTAATAGGGCATAACAGTATTTTAGAGACTGTTTCTCTTGTTTTGGTTTGTCAGATGCTGCTTTGAGAGTGTTTCCTCAGTCTGTGCCTGCAGTTGCAGGAAGGAGGGGAGGAGTGCAGCTGGGCAACTATATCTGCTTATGACTAATACCCATCTTATTGGGGTGAGCGAGTCTGGGCACAGGGATTATCCTAGTCAGGGCAGGTCTCACTCTGGCATATGGGTTGTGGCCGTGTCCTGTGAGGTGTACCTGGAAAAGCCCAGTGACTGTCCCATCTGCCAACGCCGACCCCCTTTCTCTGTGATAAGCTCTTCTAGACAAGCCTGGAACACCAGGTGTTGTTCCCCAGGGTCCAAGTGTACAGTGTTTTTCTGAAGGTTATCTTGTTCCTCAGTGGTAAACACTGCTGTGTCAGGGTGCTGCTCAGGGGCCACTTGGAGCACACAGATTTTTGCTAGCAGGATTGTGAAGCTTTGCATTGGGCTGCAAAGCCAGGGCTTGAGCCAGCAGCTGGAGAGAGTCCAGGACTAGAGTGTTTTTGGGTTTGGGGGTGGAGAGCAGAGGGAGGGAAAGGGAGGGGCAGGAGGGCAGAGCCACACAAGCAGGCAGTCGGCTGCTTTGGCTTTGCTGTCAGCAGAGAGGACTTCAGTTGTGCCTGAGGGCTGCTTGGCCACCATTGCTGGAGATCGGAGGGCGCTGCCTTGCAACCCAGACTTACCGGCACTGCACCGGGACTATTCCAAGTAGCTGTTGTGCTGTCTTTCCCTGGGAGGCAAGTCTCCTCCCTGTTGTCCCCCTCCTGCTCCTCCCCCGTTCTGTGAGGGATGATGCTGCTCTCTATTGCACGGCTCAGCCGGCTGATGTCACTGGCAGCGGGAAGCATCAGCAGCCTGATCACATGCTGGCCCAGTCTGTAATGCAGACGGGATAGGGGTGTGTGTGTGGGGAGGGGGTCTATATGGCAACTGCTCTTGTTCCAACGCCCCCAAAAGTGCAGAGGCAGTGGCTGCAGCATCCAGCCAGCTTGGATGTCTGGCCCGTGAGCCTGGGGAAACTATTATTAATAATATTTACTGTTGATAATATTGGGAAAAACAGCCCTTAACTCTGAGGTTTCTGCTGTGCTCCTGTCCAACGCAGACTTCCAGGACTCTGAAGAAACAGTTACAAGCAGGATGCTTTTCCAACCTCTGCGCAAGAATCTTCCCGTGGCCTCCCAGATGCAAATGACTTGTGCCTTGGCCTACAGTCCCTCAGTCTGACGGGCTGGGACCGACCCTGGAGCACCCAGGACTCAGATTCCTCAGCCCAGAGCAGCACACACTCAGGTGAGTGCCAGAGAATGAGTTGGCTGGGGGAAGGGGGATGCATGGGGGTGGTGAACGAAGATATCCACAGCAACAGTTGTTCTGTTCCCCTTTGCATCACTCCCCACCATACACAAATACAACATGGAGCTGTTTTGCAAGAGACAGAAATGCTAGCTGTGAGTGTGGCAGGACAGATGGCTCCACGTAAAGGCAGGCATGCCGCTTCCACTTACCCTGATAAATCCCCTGGAGTTGTTAGCCTGCACCTGGAGTGCCCCTGAGGAGGGTCCCCAAGGTGATGGCCTTATACAGAAAAGATCCAGCTAACCCCCTGGTGCCCAGGCCTGTCTTGGAGATGATGAAGCAAAACACTTTAAGGTGGGGGAGGGGAGTTAAGGGGCTGAGTACTGGATGACCAGAATTACTTAGTGGCTTTAAAAACTAGGGAGTTATATGAAGGGTGGATGGTCTCTGAATCATGGCAAAGAAAGGATTTTAACCTCAGACGAGGCTGGATAATGTGCTGGGATATTGGAATTGACTTAACGTAAGGTTAAGAGCATTGATCCTGGAAAGGGGTAGGCAGGATAAGTGGGGTGGGGTAACTGCCAGCTACAGAGCCTTTTTTTTTTTTCCTTTGTGTTGAGAGTGACCAGCTGGATAAAAGAAGAGCCACTCCCCTTTAGAATCCCTTGTCTTCTTGGTAGGATTCAATGAGGACAAACTAAAGGGACTTTTTGGCAGCCCCCCTTGAACTGCTTCTGCTCAGACCTTTCGTTACCCATTTATTTCCCTCTTGTGGTACCAGGAGGAGGGGCAAGTCTTGGAGTATTCAGGAAGAAATGTGAACTTAAATACTACAGGTATACTTAAAACCTACATATTTTGCTTCATATAAATTGTATCATAATAAAGAGGTATTGGCAGCAGATACTCTAGGAAAATGAAAAGGTGGTAAGGGGCAGTGGGGGGGGTGGGTGCAACCATTTGTTGTTGGTGCTAACACTGGGAAACACCAAGCCTGCTCTCCTTCCCTTCCCTTCCTGGTCCAGCAACCGGCAGCCATGGCAGCAAGGTACCGTCTTGTTGATTTCTGTGGCCTCCACCCTGTTTGGCGCAAGTCTTTTTTTAGAATGCTTTGCAGAGCCTGGGCCTGTTGTGTCTGTTAGGCATTTTAATGCCCAGTTGTTTTGGTAAACCCCATTTAGGGGAGGGATATTGAAATTGTTTGATGTGGTTGTGGATGGAAAGAGCTTTACCTTAAGTAACTACTTCTGGGTTAAGATAGGGTTTCTTGAAGTACTGGCCTTCTGCTAACTCAGGTTTTTCCAGAAAGGTCAGTAACTGCCCTGTTCCCCTAGGCAAGGAAATATGGTGTCGCTGTTTGGTATCCTATGCCTGGAGACCTTGGCTTGGACACCACGATACTTTCTTCTGTGTATTCTTGAAGCCAACCTTGGTGGCCTATGAAGCCAACCTCACCTGTCCTCACTTCTACTGTATCAGAGCAAAAGATACAAGAGCTCACATAGGAGATGGGCACCTGTTTATGGGTGATCAATGTTTGACCAAGGCACTGTCTTTCACTGGTATCAGGTTGAAGTATAGCCCTTCTTTTGCTCTGGTTCTCTAAGCTACAGTGCTCTTTCTGAAGGCTTAGCTTGGTTTGAAAGTAGCTTGGATCTAGTCATAATATCCACAGCTTCCCCACCACCTGAAAGGCCTGTGCTTGTAGCTATTTGTCTCTGAAATGGAAATGGTTTTTCTTTTCCACTTTCCATCCCAAGCACTTTAGTGATAAATACTACGTGATTTTGTGGACCAGGGAGGGACTGCAGCCTGAGCCTCAGAATTCATAAGGACCAGAACCAGAATTGCTCCAGCAGCATGATCTGGCTGTGTGGGTATGTCTTCCTTTCTGAGGGTTGAGGACACACCCATCCCTAATTGTCATGTTGCCTTTGGTTTTGGAGCTGTGGTGACAGTGACAGCCATCGCTCTTCTTTCCCTGGGCTCTGGGCCTTCTTGGAAAGCCCACATGAGGGTACCGCCTCCTGGAGTAGGATACAGCCCTCCCACCAGCCAGCTGCAGTGCCAGATCGTGCACCCTCACCAGCAATGCGGGAACATGCAGCCCACATTCCAGTGCCTACACTGCCTTTCTGTCTGAAAACCAGCTAGCTCAGTTGCTTCAGTGAGGGAGGAGGCTTTCAACAGCTTTGGGCATTTGGGGAGTTATCCTTGCGGACAACCTGTTACACTGTTGCCTCTGTGTAGAGACCAAGATGCAAGCTTATTCCTTGAGCTCTGCTTGGTGATATATAGCCCAAGGCAGGCAGCTATGGCATCACATCTGACCATCTTCTACCACTCTTAAGTAATCAGCAAGGTTGGAGATAGTAGGGCTTCTGGCCAAATTCTTTCGGGAAACATTGAGCATTTGTTGTGTGCAGCACTGAAAGTACAACAATGAATAAGATAAAATTATTACCTTTAAGAATCTCCATGGCCGTCAAAGGAAAACAAATGAGAAAGTATATCAAGTGCTGCATGATAGCCGCTATGATAGGGGCTTCCATTTTTTCCTCTAAGGATTGTCTTCATTGTAACAACCTTTCATCGGATTCTCAGCTTGAGGCTGATACGTGGATACCATTCTCCAGGAGCCAGAGTACTTCTGCTGTCTAGATTTCCTTGGCCTCATAGTCCTGCAAGAGGACCCTGGGATAGTCTGTTTTTGAAATTGTACCTGCAAGGCCTGCATGAGCTTGGATGTAACACTTTGTGGGATCCTTCTCTTCTAGACTGTGCCTACTATGTGGCACCACCCTTTGCTGGGGAGGAAGCCTTTCAGGGCTAGATGAGTGTTATAAGTGCGTTTTCTCATACCCCAGTGGTACATGTCCAGGGCTGCTCTTGTCCTGCTTGCAATGTCTTAAGATCTATAATGGAACAGCAGGGCTGTAGAAGCTGTTCTCAGTATCCCAGAATGGGGGGATAGAATGACTAATAACCACCATTTATCGACTGCTTTTTGTGCTAAGTATATCACATGATTTTAATGCTTGCACAGATGAGGAAATAGGCTCACAGAGGTTACAAAGTGCCCAAAGTGACACTACTACTGGAAGACTCAGAATTCTAACCCAGGTCTCTCTGGTTATAAAACTCATGTGCTTCCTGTTACACCTGTGGTCCTGTTAGTAGATCCCTAACATATTGGACGAGAAAAGTTAAAGTAACCATATACTACATAGGCTATTCGGGTAGAGGTGGTGTGCTCCCTTGATGAGATCTCTGAAGGTAAGGGCTTATGGTAGACAATTCCAGCCCCCTCTAAGTCCCTGAGTCTTAGCTCATCAGCTGCACCACCCGCTGGGTATGTCTTCCTGCCTTCCCCCTTGTGACTCTTCTATGTGCAGCATTATTCAGCAGAAGAGTGAGACGACTGAGACTACTTTGGGGGACCTGGAAACAAGGACTCTCTTAATGATGTTTAGTGCAGAAGCCCAGTGGGCAGACCATATGTGCATTCTAAAGATACCAGTGTAAGAGGGCATTGTCTGTTTTTTCCCACTCCTCTTTAGAAGTCCCTTGAGCACTAACCCATTCACACTCTGTTTTTTCGTTTGTTTTTGAGATGGAGTCTTGCTCTGTCACCCAGGCTGGAGTGCGGTGGTGTGATCTTAGCTCACTGCAGTCTCCGCCTCCTGGATTCGAGCAGTTCTCTGCCTCAGCCTCCCGAGTAGCTGGGATTACAGGTGCCCGCCACCACGCCCGACTAATTTTTGTGTGTGTGTTTTTTGGTTTTTTTTTTTTTAGGAGAGATGGGGTTTCACCATCTTGGCCAGGCTGGTCTTTAACTCCTGACCTCGTGATCCACCCGCCTCAGCCTCCCAAAGTGCTAGGATTATAGGCATGAGCCACTGTGCCCAGCCCAGACTCTCATTTTCTAACCTAACTGCTAATAAGTGAATGGAATGTTCCCTTTGCTGTGTCACTTGCACACTCCTCATTGGTCTGCAGGCTAGATCAGCCTAAGATGAGGGGGGAGTCTTCAGCAGTTTGCACCTGAAGCTTCTTCCAAACAATCATGCTGAGGTGATATTCAGAACAGGATTCGGTCTGTCCTATGTAGAACATGGACTTCCTCAGCCCAACCAAGGTCTCTTGCAAAACTGCCTCAACTTCCATTTTTCCACTGCTGTATTCCCAGCAGTAGAACAGTGCCTGGTTAATGGCTAATACATATTTTTTGAATGAATGATGAGTGCTGAGCCACTATGTTTATCCTGGGTGTTTTTTAACTGCAGATTTCAGACAAGGTCTCTCCTATTCTTCTGCCTCCTGCTTGTGTTGATTTAGCTGGGTGGACAGATTCTTCAAAGATCAGTATCTTGGGCCCTGTAGCTTCTAGGGCATGGTGATGTATTTATATAAAGTTTTCATCATACAGTGGAGCATGAGTTCTATTGTGGAGTCAAGTAGTCTGTTTGGGAAAGCTTTCAGTGCAGAGAGGAGGGAGGACCTCAGAAGCAGTGTGGCCAGGGAGGCCTCCAATGTGAGAAAGAGGTTGGGGCGGGGGTTGATTGGTAACAGAAGCAGGATGTGTGCTGACCTTACAAGGGACATGAATATGTCTTTTCTGCAGGTAATGGAACTTGCCTGGTGATCAGGACTGGGTGTTGCACTGGGGAGGACTGTGTTTGTCACTAACTTGAACTTGTGGGATCCACAGTCAGCAGGGGGGGAGTCCACACTCTCATTACCGCCACGGTTGAGATGTGGTATAGAGTTGCAGATTTGGAGTCACAGGCAGAGTGGTCTGTTTTCATACCTAGAGTGAATACTTCTCTCCCCCTCTTCATGTGCCTTCAGAGATATCCTGAGCAAGCATCCTAGAACCAAGGATGGCGATAGGGAAGAGAGTTCCAGGTATACAGCCTTATATCACAGGCTAGAAATAATGGCTCCTGGTCTGGATTTTCTCCATTAGACTATTCCCATTAGGTAACAAGCATTTGACTATCATGTCTTGGGGCTAGTCTCTGCTTCAGCAAAGCTCAACCTCAGACGGTCTTATAATGCAGACATACAGTGCCAGGCCCTTGTTGCCATTGCAAATGCTGCCATCACATTCTAGGTGCCTTTGTACTCTTGGGGAAGCTTCCAAAAATTCGAACAGTGACTCAGCTGTAAAACCGACAGGAGCTGGCATAGAAGGGTGAAAGGAGAGAAAGTTAACAATCAGTCTAAAAATATTACTGCTGATTTGGTCTCTATACTCTCTGAGGTAGCATTAATGAACTGGAACACTCTGCCAGGTCCTCTCCTCCCCGTGACTTCTCTGAGAGATATCTGTGGCTGATGCTGATTCCTGCCAGCATGTGAGTGGGGATGGGTACTCCTGTTCTAGGAAGAGCACAATGTCTTACCCACTTCTAGAAGATGGAGATTTTCTGGACACATGGACACCAGAGCTGGAGGTACTTAGTGTACCTCAGACTTTCCATGATCCCTTGCATTCTAGAGGCCAGGAGAGAACAGAGCAAAGAGGTCAGGGCCTTGGCCATTATTGGGGGTTGACTCTAGGACTTCTCACCACCCCTCCCCTTCCTCTAATCCATCTAGGTTAATACTTGACATTTGGACTTACGAAGTTGTGTGCCCCATGATGGAGAGTGAACTTTGAGATGAGACACTGACTTGCATTATAAGGGATCTGTCATTTCCACTGGATTTTAGTTTCTGTGGCTTAAAGAGTACCTTTCCAGTTAGGTATACTCGTGGCTTTGAATGTAAAAGAGAACAGTCTAACACTAGCTGTTTTGTTCCTTTCCTCCTGATTCCCAGCTGGTGGAAATGGGTGCTGCTTACTCAGCAACCTTACATAGGGCAAGTATGGTCTCATGAGCTGGGAGCAAGACAGGCTTCCTTTCTTGAAGTCCCCTCACTTCCCTAGGAACCCAGTGTCATTGCTGCTTTCCCTCCTTTGATCTGTAGATACTCAGAGAACTGCCTAGCCAAGCCCTATGGAGGTATGGTCAGGTCACTCCAGGGCATCTTGACCATGGGTGGCAGTTTCGACAAAATTCACTTGGTCTGTGGGTTGAAGGAAATATCAAACCAGCTGGCAAGTTCTAGGCCTCTTGTCTTCTCAGTGTCTACTAGTCAAACTTACAGTGTATCCATTCTGATTTAATATTTGCAGAAAACTGATGCATGGAGATGCTGACATCCCACGTGTGTTAATTCTGGGGCACCCTGATCCTATTCTCTAGGATGGCATTACCCCTTTCTGAGCCATCAATCCAAGTCCTTTCCCTGTTTTTCTACATGGTTCGTATATAATTCAGTGAGACACTCTTCCTTGCCCTTGTACTTGAATGTAGGAGTGTAATTCAGTGGCCCTGAAGATCCCAGGAGAGTCTGGGGAGGATTGATCAGGACAGGGTGATTTCCACCCTGCCCCTGCTCAGGCAGAGCAGCTTTCTTTAGCCTTTTTCTCTTTGAAGAAATTGAGACTCAGGGAAGAAATACTGTCACAAATGTGATGTGGTGAGTCACTGTGGTTCTCTAAACCTCTGTTTTGGTGATGGGCTGGGTAGGGATGAGTTAAGGTTTATTCCCCTAAATCTGTATTACACTCTAAGTCAACATTGTGTCCTTAAATTGTATCCTTGATAGAAAAGGGTAGAGCCTCAGGGAGCATACTGGCTCTATGGAATACAGTACCCTCTATCTCTCAGTAGAATTCAGCAATCATTGTTCACCTACTTTTTGCCAGGTGTTGAGCAAATTGCTATTGGAGTAGGGTGGTAAAGATGGTTCTTGATATGCTTAGTTGAAAAGGCACAACTTCTTATACATGTGGGCCTGCAAATACCTATGCAAATTTTTTGAGACTTTAAAAAGCATAATTAAAAGCAGATTGTTTCTTCTACTAGAGAAAGACTCCAAAAGTACTCAATTACTGTCTTACCCTCTGGGATCCTAGTTCCTATTACTTGCGCTTGATTTCCCTTTGCTGATTAGGTAAGTTACCTTGAAAGGGGTAAAGAAAGCCAAATGGGAATTGACTTGTTTACTTTCCTGTCATTTAAAAAAATGGAAATAATTTCAAATTTATAGAAGTTGTAAAAATAGGCTGGGCACGGTGGCTCACACCTGTGATCTCAGCACTTTGGGAGGCTGAGGCAGGAGGATTGCTTGAGCCCAGGAGTTCAAGACCAGCCTGGGCAACATAGTGAAATCCTGTCTCTACAAAAAAAGAGAAAAAAATTAGCCAGACATGGTGGCATGTCCCTGGCTACTTGGGAGGCTGAGGTGGGAGGCTGAGACTGCAGTGAGCTGTAATTATTTACCTGCACTCTAGCCTGGGTTACAGAGGGAGACCCTTGCTCAAGAAAGAGAATAGAGATGATCTTACATTCATATGTAACAAAACAGTTAACTTCAGTCAATTTAAAGTTGATATACTACTTTGGTTAAACTGTCCTTCATATTCCAGTTTTGTCAAGTGACCCAGTAATGTCCTTAAATCCTTAATAACATTTTTCTCTTTCTGCTCTAAGTAGCCCTAGCTCCTTTTGGTGTTTTGCTCAGTATGAGCTTACAAAGTCCCTTGGTTGTCTTGAATGTTTTTCACAATGATCAACTTGTTGTGGCCATCACTTTTCCTGAAACTATGATAATCCTTACCACTCTTTTTTTATATTCTTATTTGTTCATGGTTACTGTGTCTGTCTTGCCTCTCTGTGTTGTCCTCCACTCCCACCCAGTGTTTTCAGAGAGAAGTAAAGTTAAGTAAATGTCCCATATAGCCATGTTGATTTCTTTATCTGATGCCTTTTTTTATCTTAAATATTTACCATTTTAGTGTGAGAACTGTATTTAAATTATAAACACCAGTCTTTTTTTTTTTTTCTTTCCCCTTAAGACAGGATTTTGTCCTGTTGCCCAGGCTGGAGTGCAGTGGCACAGTCATGGCTCACTGCAGCCTCAACCTCCTGGTCTTAAGTGATCCTCCTGCCTAAGCCTCTTGAGTAACTGGGACTATAGGTACATGCCATAATGCCTGGCTTTTTTTTTTTTTTTAAGAGATAGGCCTGCCCAGGCTGGTCTTGAGCTCCTGGCCTCAAGCAATGCTCCTGCCTCAGTCCCCCAAGTTGGTGGTATTACAGGTGTGAACCACTGCACTCAGCCATAACCTCTAGTCTTTAAGTCAGAGGAAATAATTATATATGAAAGATGTTTGGGTGTGATAAGGCAATTGATTAGGAATTTGAAGTAGCAAGCCTCAGGTTTGCATGGTTCAGTGCTTCTCAAACTTAATGTGTACACAAATCTCCTGGGATCTTTATAAAATGGAGATTCTGAATCAGGTCTCGGGTGGGACCCAAACTGCATTTTTAATGAGTTCCTATGGTGTCGAGGCCCTAGATAAGATTTAAGACCCAAATATTCTAGGTCCTAAAGCAGGAACTTCTGGTAGGTTAGATCACTAGTCTGTAGTTCATGGTCTTAAAGGATTCAGATAAAGGAAAGGTGCCAGGAACGTGAAGACAAACAGATGTGAAGTCCTAAAGATTTAAAAAAAAAAAAAAAAAAAAACCTAGCTAGTGAATGGTACTTGGAGTGGGAAAGAATCTAGTCTCACTCTGTCACTTATTAGCTGTTAACGTTTACAAACTTGACTGCCCCAAGTCTTGGTTTCCTTTTGTTAAGATGCAGTAATAATATCCGCTTCATAGGATTTGGTGAAGGCTGTTTACCTAAAATGCTTCTAACACAGTGCTTGGCGCATGCTAGAAGTTCAGTAAGTTGGTAGAAGCTTAACTGAACCTGGTCCAGATTTGTAGAACAGATGAACCATCATGAACTGTGAGCACTTAAGGAAGCAGAGTTCGTTAGTGACCAACGTGGGTTGTCATGCTATTTTCTACTTAGGCAGGTTTATTGTCAGATTAAAGGATCACTACAGAGATAATTCCTAGCTTTGGTACAGGAATTTGACAAAGCCTCAAGATATCTTCATAGACACACTAGAAAATTTTCAAATTAGTGGAGGTAAATGAGTTTGTGGCTGGTGAAACAGATGTGCCAACACAATAGTGAATACAAATTGACGTGAATGAGAAAAGGGGTCTGTAGTGCTTACCATGTTGCTTTTTTGACTCTTCCCAACATATGTTTAAAAAAAAAAACCTTGGGTGAGGACAGCTACCACAGCCCATACTTTGTCATCTTTGGTGTTTTCAGACACAAGGCTTTGGGGCAGCATCCTCTCTTGACTGTTTTTTCTGGCAGACTGCTTTATGCTGTTTCTCCCTTGACAACTCTCAGAGCTCTCTGCTGGACCACTTGAAACTTCCCTTTTCCAGGGTTAACAAACTGTCCTCCTTCTTGTCACTGGTGAATGCTCCCTCCGGCTTCTGCTTTAGCTGAAGACTTTTCCTTTAGGATACTGCTATGCCAAGTAGAGCCTACTCATTATCCCCCAGGTCTCTGAAAATCTCAGTGTTTGTTTAACTCCAGGCCCATTTATTACCATAGGTCTCTTTAGTGTCGACATGAATGACTTAACTAATATTTCAGACTTAACACATTCTAAGTCAGCCACCTCTAGTTCCATACTCTGGACCTTGCCATCCTCAGAACTCTTAATCTTCACTGTCCCACCTCTTCTATTTATCTTGTGTGCCACCTTCATTCTTCTTATAGCTATCAGCCTATTGAAATCTCTGGTTTTCCATTTATTTGTTCCCAATCTATTGACTTTGTTCTGCCTTTAGCCTATAATGCACAATCCATTCTTCATTTCCTTTGTTGCTGTTATCATCAACTCTGTTGTCCCATTTGTTCCTTCATACCCCCTTGGGGGAAGAAAATCATAGCTCTGTATCGGTCCAGTGTCCATCCAGGTACCTGAACTCTGCTGGAGAAAATCCTTTTAAGTCCAACTTAGTTTTCCTCTCTGCTAGGCACTGGTTCCTACTGGTACTCTTCCTTAGTTTCCGTGGTCAGCCTTCTTTGCTATCCTCACAGTAGTTCTGCAGACCACCTTTTCTGTGTCTCTCAGTTGCCCTTAAGATAAAATCAACTGGGTGCAGTGGTTCACACCTGTTATCCCAGGACTTTGTGAGACCGAGGCACAAGGATTGCTTGAGCTCAGGAGTTCAAGAACAGCCTGGGCAACATAGTAAGACCCTGTCTCTACTAAAAAAATTTTTTTAAATCAGTCGGGTGTGTTAGGTACCACATGCCTGTAGTCCCAGCTATTCTGGAGGCTGAGGTGGGAAGATCACTTGAGCCCAGGAAGATTGAGGTTGAAGTGGGCCACTGCACTCCAGCCTGGGTGACAGAGCTAGGCCCTGTCCCAAAAAAACAAATGACAATAAGATAAAATAGGCCGGGCATGGTGGCTCACGCCTGTAATCCAAGCACTTTGGAGGCCAAGGCGGGCGGATCACCTGAGGCCGGGAGTTCAAGACCAGCCTGACCAACATGGTGAAACCCCCGTCTTAAAAAAAAAAAAAAAAAAAAAAAGATAAAATAAAAACTCTTTAACCTGGGCGTCAAGGTTCTTTGTGATTTGAATTGTCACCTCATTGTTCATCACCCTAACTTGTTCTTGTGAAATATGGAAAAGGATGAGGCCCTCCAGGGCATTGGTAACACTTTTAAGACCCATGCATATGATCTGTTGATTTTTCACAGTCCCTCTTTGCCAGGCTTTGCAGCATTAGGGAGAAACCTAGAATAAAATATTCATCTATTCTGCCTTCTGAGGGCATGGACTCTATAGGCTTTGCTTTTGAATTTCTTTCAGGCAGGAGTTTGTCAAGGATTTTTTTTTTTTTTTTTTTTTTTTAAACAGAGTCTTGCTCTGTCTCCCAGGCTGGAGTGCAGTGGTGCAATCTCGGCTCACGGTAATCTCTGCCTTCCGGGTTCAAGCAATTCTCGTGCCTCAGCTTCCTGAGTAGCTGGGATTATAGGTGTGCGCCACCATGCCTGGCTAATTTTTGTATTTTTAGTAGAGACAGGGTTTCACCATGTTAGCCAGGCTGATTTCAAACTCCTGACCTCAGGTGATCCACCCACCTCAGCCTCCCAAAGTGTTGGGATTACAGGTGTGAGCCACCTATACCTGGCCTAATGGTTATTTGAGAAGTTTGTCAAAGATTATTTCTGATGGTTATCAGAATCCAAGCATTTTGAGACACTTAGTTTCAGCATACAGTTAGATGCTAGAGCTTTGAAAACTGCTTCAAAAGGCAATTTCAAAGTTAGGAATGTTTCCTTGAAAAACAAAATGCTAAACTAACTCCTTGCTGGATGTGGTGTGGCTCTACCCCACCTGCATCCCACAACATGCATATACAACTAGCTAGAAACAAAAAGACTGACCGAACCAGGTGTTGGCCTGGTTGTAGAGGGACTGAAACTTTCATCACTGCTGGTGGGAATGTAAAATAGTATAGTACATCTACTTTGGAAAACAGTATTATGACAGTCTCTTTAAAAATTAAAGATATTTTTACCACAATAAAATAATAACTAGATAAATACATGTACCCTGCATTAAATGTTAAGGATACACCTACCATATCTTATCCAAAAGGGGAAGTCATATACTAAAGGAGAGTGGGCTGCTCTGGTCCCATATTAACACACGTTTGGGATCTTGTGCATATGGTCCATCAATGGCATGTGTGTCTGGCACCCTGAAAGCATGCATTGACTTTGATTTCAGGCTTGAGAGATTTATTCCTGCTTCTTGGGACTCCAGCTCCAGACAAGCATTCAGACTGACTTAGAGGCCTGGGAGAAAACCAGCTCTGGGTGACCTGTTTAATTTCATTGCTAGTCAGGGCTGTAGTGGGACCAATCACAGCTAGTTACTGAGCATTTACACATATTATTTTGGTTTTACCTCAGCCATTTTGAGGTGAATGTTCTCATTCTTCAGATGAAAAAAAAAAAACATTAAGCCTTCTTCCCTAGAGTTAGCACCATAACTCCATGGCTAAGCCCTCTTATTCCTCATCCTCATGAATAGAGGGTGTGCTTTGCTTAGGTTCCCCAAGGACAAGTGTGGAAAATGTTGCTGTTTTTTTATGTTTCATATTTAAATATTTATTGTGTGCTGGGTGCTACTCTGCTGAGCTCTTTCCATCTGCTGTCTAATTATTGAACTGTCCTAACAATGTTATGAAATAGTTGGTACACCACCCTAGATGCCAGTGGGAAAATGGAGGGTCGGAGAAGCTAAGTGAGCTTCCCAGAGCTCATAGCCATATACAAGAGGTGTCAGACATGGAATTTCATCCCAAGTTTGTCTTAACTCAAATAATGGGCTTAACCACGTCATTCTGCTTCCATCCTAAACATTTTAAGTTTGGAGGTGCGTAGAAGAGAATCTGCATATGCTAGAAGTTTGTATAAGTGAACCTCTCACATGAGGTTGTATGCTATACCAGATTTCTGGGATGTGGCCTGAAATTCTTTATTTTAGCTATATAGCATCAGAAAGGTGGGAATTCTACTAATCAACAAATTGACAGGGAGTAAAGATGAAGTATGGTTTGGGATTTTTAACTGTGCTGTAGCTGTATTCAGGCATTAATAGCCGTGACCAGGGTTCCCAGTGACAGTTTCCCAAATGCTGGCATTGACCTTTAAGCCTGTGTAGCAGAACCCAGCAGTTTTGCTGCTACTGTAATAGCAGGAACTCTGGTCTTCAGTCAGCCTGTAACTTCCTCTCACAGTCCCTTGTGGCCAGGTCTCAGAGCCAGATACATATCTGTTCGTTATATTCTGTTTTGTTGGCATGCTTTTAGTGGTCTTGCCTTTGGTGTCTCTTGTTGGGTGGCTGTGGGAAAAGAAAGGGTGTTGGCTGCCAAGAAAACTTAAGAGGTCATGAGGTTTCCTTTTTTGTCCTCCTAGTACTGAGCATGCTGCATAACCCACTGGGAAATGTCCTAGGAAAACCCCCCTTGAGCTTCCTGCCTCTGGATCCCCTTGGGTCTGACTTGGTGGACAAGTTTCCAGCACCCTCTGTTAGAGGATCACGCCTGGACACCCCGGCCTATCCTGGACTCTCGATCTAGCAGTCCCTCTGACTCAGACACCAGTGGCTTCAGCTCTGGATCAGATCATCTCTCAGATTTGATTGTATGTAACTCATTTGGGAAAGGGGAGTTGTGGGTGGAGTTGCCTGTGTGTCTCCAAGGGGAAGGAGGGTACAATATCTGTGGAATGCCTGTCCCCTTGGAATGTAGACTGGGAGGTGGGATGAGGGGAGGATTGGAGGCCATTGTGGACATATGTAGAGTTTCTCATCCTTAACAGTATAAAGAATGCTTTGAAGACCCATTGAGCAATACATTTCAGGACCTGAGCTCAGGACTTTCATTTTGCTAGTTACTCCGAGAGTACTAACAACACTTAATTTTAAAAGTAAATTTGAGGGCCCTGGCAGTGTTCTGTTTATTTACCTACATGGAGTACTTTCTTTAGCCTTTAAACAGTGTCATTTATGTACTTTGATGTATGGTATCTCAAAATTAAGTAATAACTTAAAAATTTTTAAAGTAATTGGCAGAGGTAGGATTTTAATTCAGATCTGACTGACTGTAGCTCCTATGTTTTTTCCACTGAGCCATGCCATCTTTCAATTCATGCCATGATGAATCTATGAAATACTGCCTTAATTGTTGCATTTCACGTTCCTTATCTATAGCCATGTATGATGTGTGTGGTCTTCATGCTAAGTAGAGTTGGCAAATGGATTAGAATAGGTAGGGGACATTATAGATGGAGTAGTACAGATAATATAGACAGGGGATAGTAGAAGTAAATACAGGTGGAATTGGCAGTGAGAAATTACCCAAAATAAGAATACAGTTCAGATGCCTTGTAAGCATTTTTGTTGCCAAATCCCCCGAGCTGAATGTGCAGTGAATAGAATGGCTTATTTTTCTCACTCTCTTCTCTTCCCATACCCAGGACTGGCAACATTGGTTGTGATTGCCTGTCAGCCTGTCCTAGAATATGGAAGTTGGCGTTGGTGTTCTCACTGCCTGCCCATTGGTTTTATCTGTTTGGGCTGCATTTCTAAAAGGGCAGTCACAAGTGGGTCCCTTCGGTTCTCTGGGCTGCAGTTACCTCTTCTGTAAAATGGGGTCAGATACAGTGCTGGAGGTCTGTCTGTGTTACTTAGATTGGACTCAGTCTTGGAAATTTATCTCATGACTGATTAATATTTGGGGATTTAAAAATATTCTGTCAACGAGTTATTTTGATAATGTGGTATCATTTCACACGTTTAAATTAGAATTTTTAAAGCTTTGACACAAGCTTATAGTATTCTGATACATTTATGATATAACACAGAGCCCTCATAGATAGAACTTTTGGCATTTGACTTTCTAGAAATCTGACCAAAGAAAACACAAAATATGAAGAAGGTATGTCTTAATTTTTATTTATGGTTCTGAAAACTTGGAAAGTATATATGTAACAGGAAGAGTATGGGTCAGTGAGATGTACCTTGTTCCCTAAATAGAATATGATAAATGCATTTTAAATGGTTTTAAAGACTGGAAATATGGGGAAAAAAGGTTGAATGAGGAGAAAAGGAGAATTTGTTTAAATTATAGTATAGCTACAACTAATCAAAATTGCTCAGGAAGAAAGTCTAAAAGAATATATATCAAATGCTAAACGTCTTGGATATTTTTAATAATTTCTATAATGTGATTATTACTTTATAACGAAACTATCCTTTAAAACCCCCTATCTTCCTTTTTCCTCCCCTAGTCAAGCCTTCGCATTTCCCCACCCCTGCCCTTCCTGTCTCTGACAGGGGGTGGTCCCAGAGACCCTTTAAAGATGGGGGTAGGGTCTCGGATGGACCAAGAGCAAGCTGCTCTTGCTGCAGTCACTCCCTCCCCAACCAGTGCTTCAAAGAGATGGCCAGGAGCTTCTGTGTGGCCATCCTGGGACCTCCTTGAAGCTCCCAAAGACCCCTTCAGCATAGAGAGAGAGGCCAGGCTGCACCGACAAGCTGCAGGTGAGTGTGCCTTGAGCATATGTGGGGCCTGAGGCCTCATTCTGGGAGCAGAGAGGAAGTGACCTTAGTTCACACGCTTGTGAACCTTCTAGAGGAGGCTTGGTTGCATGGTGAAGTCTCCAGATCTGCAAATAATTATATTTCTGTGGAGTAAGTACTAATGGGAACAAACTCAGGAATTTCTTGAGGCTGAATGGAGAGGAAAGAAGCAGATAATCTGGCACACGCATGTGCCACAGCACAAGAGGCTGGCTCTGCCTCCCACTCGTGCCCTTCCATGGAGACTGGCTGTATGCTACTCTTGCTTTTACCTCTTCCACGGGGGGGATGTCCTCAAGAGAAACTCTGGAAGGGATGCCCAGAATTTTGTCTACCCTCTCCCCCATTCTAATTCAAAGACAGTCAGACACAAGTCATGCTGGAGCTTTCTTCCCTGAGGCTTTCTGATTGGTATACTCAGGGATACACTGGGGAGGGAGGGGTCTGTTTGTCAACCTCTAAGGTAAGGGATGTCACCAGATGTCCTGGTCTCTTAGGAATCCTTAAGGTTCTGACATTTAAATTATCTTAGGCTGGCCTGGGTGGCTCAGCACTTAAGCAGAGGCAGCAGGATGGCTTGAGCCCAGAAGTTGCCCAGCCTGGGAAACATAGCGAGACCCATCTCTGTATATTTTAAAAGGCTTAAAAAATAAATCATCTTAAATATGTATTAAATTTGTTGTTCATCTTTGTCTACTAATGCTTTAGGGAGGTATTCATTAACCACTGGCTCTTCTGAGGTCCTGAATTTGATGACTAAGTTAATGTTAGTTTCTCCATTCCATTTGTTTCCATAGGCTTCGTGTCTCTGTCTGTCTGCTCACAGAGTTGGGCTGGATCTCATTCTCCTCTGATGGTGCTGCTGCCCTGTTCACCTAATGATTTTGGCAGCCCATCTTTGTACTTTCTCTGGTACCATTGTTTTTCTATGAAATGACATTAACATGCTTTTGGAGGAGACCCCATCATATTTTGTTTTTGTCGTGAAAGATTGGTGACATTGCCCAATTTCTTGCTGTGTAGCAACACGTTGGGGCCTATTTCTTTTAGGAAATATCCTTCCATATCTTTGTCCTGAATGAAAATGATAGTTCCTTTCATTGGCTGTCTGCCTCTTTGCTGAAAGAGGAGGGTGAAATAAATGGGCAAGAACTAGCCAGTCCCCACTAAGGTCAGTCTCTGATTTGGAAAGGTACAGTGGGGACAGGATTGAAGACTGATAAAAAGCTAAACTGGTCGCCAAGAACCACCCTCTAGAAATAGGGGCAAATAGAAGATAGTTCCTAACCTATTCAGCAAGTAGGGGTTTTTGTTTGTTTTTAAGAGACAAGGTCTCTCTCTCAGCCAGGCTAGAGCGCAGTGGTGAAATTATAGCTCACTGTAGCCTCAAACTGCTGGGCTCAAGGGATCTGCCTGGGTATCTGGATCTACAGGTGCACATTCCTGCACCTGGCTAATTAAAAACAAAATTTGTGTGTGGAGACAGGGTCTCAGTTTGTTGCCCAGGCTGGTCTTCCAGCTCCTGGATTTAAGTGATAATCCTGTCTTGGCCTCCCAAAGTGCTGGGATTATGGGTGTGAGCCACCACACCCAGCCAAGAAGGGTTTCTTAATGTGGCCTTTGAGTCAGAGAAACGTCACAATAGGTTTGGACAAACTTGTGGTTGACATAAATAGAAAGTTTAGGGGTTCGGGGCTAATTCATTACCTTACCATGTTGGCATCAAGGAATGCCCATTGTCTGTCTGGATGCTATAAAGATGAATCTGGCTTGGAACAGTTGTGATACTCTTATCTTATTGGGTTGCTAGTGCTGGTTTTTATTGGCAGTGTCCTAACTTCTGTGCTTGATGAATTCAGAGCCAAGACAGGAAAACAGAATAGAATGTTTCTCATTTGAACACTGGGGAGAAGGCCCATTTGTACCAGTAAGCCCGTAGGATGTTGTATTGCTCTGTTCACTTTCAAGTGATTATGAATTAGTACTGTAAGCAATAACAAAATAAAACTACTTCGTGGTTAGCATATTAGTTGTATGTTTAAAAATAACATGGAAGAAAAAAAACAAAAAAAAGATAAAAAAAATTTTTTTAGAAAGAACAAGAAAAAAAAAAGATAAAAATAACATGGAGTATGAATTTTTACCCTACGCATCTGGTTTGGTATTCCTTTCAATTTTAGTGAGGACAGAATTAGCAAAATAGGATTATCATACTTGATTGAGTGGATCGATGAGACATAGGTTTCTTGCTTTTCAGAATAATCATGGATATTCTCTCAGGCATCTGGCCAAGGACTGTGGTCAGTGAGGGTTTTTTGTTTTGTTTTTTGACACAGAGTCTTGCTCTGTCACCCAGGCTGTAGTGAAGCGGCACGATCTCAGTTCACTACAACCTCTGCCTCCTGGGTTCAAGCAATTTTCCTGCCTCAGCCTCCCAAGTAGCTGGGACTACAGGCACAAGCCACCACACCCAGCTAATTTTTTTGTATTTTTAGTAGAGATGGAATTTCACCATATTGGCCAGGGTGGTCTGGAACTCCCGACCTCAAGTGATCCACCCACCTTGGCCTCCCAAAGTGCTGGGATTACAGGCATGAGCCACTGCACCCCAGCTGACAGGTTCTTGCTGGACAAGCTCACCTTAGGGAAGGGTGGTGGCTTTGTTGATTCTCTGACCCTTCCCTGTTTCCCTCTTTGTCTTCTACGAAAGCTGTGAATGAAGCCACCTGTACCTGGAGTGGCCAGCTTCCTCCCCGGAACTATAAGAACCCCATCTACTCTTGCAAGGTGTTTCTAGGAGGTGTTCCTTGGGATATTACAGAAGGTGAGCTGTCTCTAAGACATTCTGCTTCAAGAGTTGAAGGGTGGGGCATGTCTTTCAGGAGCATGAAACTTGGAATGAGGCCAGGGACTGAGTCTCTGACTGAGAACTCAGAGTACACTATTACATGAGCGTCTGAGGGGGAGAGGTGCATTTCATAGATTCCCATAGTGCTCCTGTCTGGAGCTTACACTTGTCACTGGAGATCAGCATTCATTTCTGAGTTGTTTGTCGTGGGGGGATGAGCCAGGAAGGAGAATTCTGGTGATTCTGTGTTTGTGTCTTTACTGAGGAGGATGGTTCCTCAGCTTCTGCCATTCTTTTCTGTCTCCTTACAGCTGGATTAGTTAACACCTTCCGTGTTTTTGGCTCTTTGAGTGTGGAGTGGCCTGGTAAGGATGGCAAGCACCCCCGGTGTCCTCCCAAAGGTAATATGCCTAAAGGTAATAAAGACATGGTAGGAGCTTTTTTCCCTTCCCTAGTACATAACTGCACCTAGGGGTGCTGGGATGTCACAGTTGCATGCTGGCAACATGGTGGGCACTCCAGGGCACAGATCTGTCATCTGTCAGCTCTTTTTCTTCAACCTAACAAGTCCATCTGTTTCTTCTGAACTAATGTTCCGTCTGTCCAGACTTACACAGCAGTGGGAGCTGCCTCTGAAACCCCTTCCTTGTACACTTCTCTCTAAACCTGAACCATAGCAGCACCCTTCCTCTCAAAACAAGGCGTTTGAAAAGCTTTCCATTGCCTGCCTGTCCTGCCCAGTTACGTTGTTGCCTGACCTAATTCTGAAGTCCCTTTGGAGTTGGCAGGAATGAGGACCAAGCATCTGATTCCTCACTGGTCTGAAATGAGATCCCTTCCCTGTAGAAAGGAGCAGGTGCTATTTTTCACCCTGCCCCATCTTCATTGAACTGAACCAATGGTTTAAGTAGGTGTTTAAAGCAATACCTGCCATCCTTCCTGCCCCCAGGAAGGCCTGGCTCTGCTGACCTGAACATGCTGTGTATTCTGGGATAGAGAGCTGTGGTAATGGTGGGATCCTCTGTCCCAGCTTGCCAATCCTTTCCTTTACCCAGGGTGGGAGGGATGCCCGCAACCCTGGGCATCTGCACAGCAAATGCTTCGACTCAACAAGACTTTTCAGGAGTAAAACAAAAATGTATCTAAACACAAGGCCTTCTTTCTTGGAAGAAACTCCCTGCTGCAAAGCCAAGGCTGAGGAGTGGGATAGTAATGTGATTTTTTTCCTCTCATTGGAAATAGGGTATGTGTATCTGGTGTTCGAACTAGAGAAGTCTGTCCGAGCCTTGCTTCAGGCTTGCTCTCATGACCCGCTGAGCCCAGATGGCCTGAGTGAATATTATTTCAAGATGTCCAGCCGAAGGATGCGCTGCAAGGAGGTGAGTTAACATGATATCCTTTCTGGATCAAGGTTCTTGGCATATTGAGGCACTGGATTCTCTTGGGTTAGGTGGCTAGGCAGGCTGCAGACAAGTATTCCTGCTGAGGCAAGAAGGCTCTTATTGTTCCATAATAAATATAGCAATATCCTCTCAATTACATAAAAAAAAAGAAGAAGAAGAAACCTTTGAGCCTTAATGGGTTGTGTGTGCATGCACACATGCGCGTGCCTGCCCACAGTGATCAAACTGTCTCCCAGCCTTTATTCTACTCTTCTTTCTTGTAGCCAACACTTTGGTTTTAAACCTTTTGTCTTAGAAATGAAATGGAGAAGAGTAAACTTCTCTACTTGATTTAACTGATAGACCTACAGCTGTTTTTCCCTGGTTCTGCCCTTTCTGTGCCTTCTGACTTCCTAGTCTTTGGGGGATGAATTTCTCTTCAGCCCACACCCACCTGTGGGTCACTTCATTCGCATTCAGGGCTTTATTTAGTTTTGTGGTTATTCCCCATAAGATTTTCTCTTCCTGTGCCTTTTCTAATATCAGCCTTGTGTGTCCTTGGCATCATGGGTCTCTAACGTGGAGTTTATCTCACCTGGGGATCTCATTGCAGATTCTTGGGCCTTATTCCGGATTTACTGAATCATTCTGGGTGAAATTCAGGAATCTCCAACTGAACAAAGATCCCGTAGTGGTTCTAGTCAGTGGTGTTTGAAAACCACTTGTCAAAGCAAGTTTTGAGCTCAGGAATCCGTGTGGTGGTAAAATCTGATTTGCGAGTACACAGCTTTTGTGAGATTGAACTAGCTATTTAATATCTCTGAAACTTTGTTTCCTCTTCTATAAAATGGGAAACTAAAATGCCTATTTTAGTAAAAAGATGAGTCGTTGCCAGGGGTTTAGCAGGAAGGGATGAATAGGCATAGCACAGAGGATTTTTAGGGCAGTGAAACTATTCTGTATATGGTAGATACATGTCATTATACTTTGGTCCAAACCATAGAATGTAAAACAAACACCAAGAGTGAACCCTGATGTAAACCATGGTTTTGGGTGGTGGTGATGTGTCAGTGTAGCTGCACCAGTGATAACAAATGTTCCACTCTCATGCAGGATCCTGATAGTGGGAAAGTCACACAAGTGTGGGAGCAGAGAGTATTTGGAAAATCCCTGTACTTTCTGCTCAGATTACTGTGAACCTTAAAGTTTCTCTTAAAAAATCTATAGGGTAAGATGGTAAATGCCTGTTTTATTGGGACGATCACATTAGATTTAAAATAAAATCCATGTAACAAAGCTGGCTCTTGTTCTGCATTAGTAAGAGGACATGCTCATCTTTCAGTTTCCCACAACGACCCACAGCTTCCCTACCTTCTCTGCTTCCTTACTGTGTGGAGCTTGTGCAGTCATCCCACCTTAGTATGTTCTAGGACTTACTTAACATGCTCCTCCTTCCTCCCCTCCTGCTTTCACAACCAGAGATGGCCATATGCATATCACAGAGTCCCTCCCCTTCCTCAGTGCCCCTGTTGAAACCATCCTGTCTCCCATTCCCTCCTCATCACTTTATAGGGATTTAATCGTGCTTTGATTCATTGGTTATAGGCTGATTCAGTTCTCCTTCCTCTCTTTTACTTTTGCTTTGTGTTCCCTTCCCTGCCAGCACTAATATAGTCAATCTTTGACTCCCTCCTATCTTCTTTTCCATTCAGTTAAATGACTCACTTTTGTGGCTCCTCTCAACTTTAGACCCAGATTCACCTTTCTAGCCTCATGTCCCACTTGAGCCCCACCTTCCTGTGAGACTCCCCTTTGGGATTTCCTGTAATCCCAAACTCTTTGTGGACAAAATGGGCTTTTTCATCTTACAGTGAAATTGGCTCCCCTTGTAACTTCTGCCAGGTCCTCTCATCTCAAGATGGTACAGGCCCAACACCCACCAGGCCTGATTCTTCCTTGCTTGCCCATCCTGCTAATGCAGTCTGAGTACTGCAGACTCTTCTCTTAAAGAATCTCCTTGATCTTGGCCTGTTCTCTGTTCATTGCCACCAGCCTTGTCCAGGTTTTAATCACCTGTCCTTCGAAACTACTGTTTTTCCTCCTTGCTGGTTTCTGTCTCAGATCTCCTCTTGCTTCAAGACATATTTTTAGATCTTTACTTCATTCTGGAGTCTTCTGCCTGCTCTACCAGGTTTTGTTCCATGTTCAAGAGATTCAGAGGCAAAGGACATGGTCAGCCCCAGCCCTACAAGACTCCAGGGATCTTGTATGTGACTTTCTACCCAACCTGTCTCCAGTCATTTCCACTGCTCTGGGTACAAACCCTGTGAAGCCTAGGTTGGGGCTAGTAACCATCTCATACAAATATCATAAGCACTGCCACCCCTCTGTCCTTCAGGATCCTAGCCTTTAAATTCTCTGTGAGTCCTTCCTTTCTTGAGGACTTCAGATTATGCTCTTTTCATCAGTGTCCACAGCCCTTTGTTGGAACCACACAGTTGGAGTTTAAATAGAATGCTGGGCTCTTTTGGTACATTTTTGCTTACTCTCCAGCATGAGTGAGTACTGTGTCCACTTATACCATTCTGGACACATGGACTCGGTGAAATTCAACTCCGGTTGGGGTGGAGTAAGGGTGGTTTACTGGATGGCTGTGTGCCTGAGACTGGGCAACAATGCCTTTTCACCCCTGAAAGGGCCTTAGCAGCCAGCTTCAGTATCTCCAGAGCATGCGTCTTGCCATGCAAGCACCTCTCTATCTGTGGTTCTCTGCCAGGGCTGATATACCTTTGGGTGGTTTTCAGGTACAGGTGATCCCCTGGGTATTAGCAGACAGTAACTTGTCCGGAGCCCATCTCAGAGGCTTGACCCCAGCAGGACGGTGTTTGTTGGTGCTCTGCATGGGATGCTCAATGCCGAGGCCCTGGCAGCCATCTTGAACGACCTATTTGGTGGAGTGGTGTATGCTGGGATTGACACAGATAAGCACAAGTATCCCATTGGTAAGTGTCCCACTTCTGTGTGCGAAAGCTTGGTTGGCCCCTGGGAGTAGACCAAGATTGTGATAATTCCCCATGGGAGTAGGGAGAGAGGCCTGACCCGGCTCTGCAGATCAGCACATACCAGCAGCAATATCTTCTAGTCAGGTCATGAGTACTGGCCCCTCTGCATCTAGCCCTCTACCCCCCTATCTCCCATGCAGGGAGAGAAAAAACGATTGGAGACTACAGGAGGTGATAAGAAGTAAGAGCGAGGTAGGAACTTTGTTGGAAGCTCAGAGTTCACAGCCAAACCAGTTTGGAACAGACAGCAGGTACTGTTTCATGAAAAGGCTGCAATTCTCTGAACTTGCCTGGTTTCCTTTATTAAAAGTTCTTGAAAAGCTCTGGCATTATCTAAGGTCAGAGACTAGGTCAGGCTGGAGGAGGACTTTCCGAATGAGTCACGCAACAGAGTGTGGTCATAGCCTGAGCTTTCCTAACTCAGAAGTCTGTGGGCCTAACCACTTGGTTTTGATCAGCTCCTCTGAGAAGGAGGTCAATTCACCAGTCCTGGCAAAATAATCTCAACAATGGGATATGGAGGTGGAGCAGAGCCTGAACTCTGTGATTAAGATGTGGCTAACCCACTTCCCCAAATGCTTAGTCTTCACACCCACACTGAATCTGGTCAGGAAGGAGCATCGTGTACTCACCAATGCTGTGCAGCAGATTAAGAACAGGGACTTCAGAAGCTGCAGGGGCAGAGGCGGCACTTGGCAGGATGAGGCTTCTTCCAGCTCCCCTAATAGGTCTCCAGAGTGCCTCCAGGCTAGGAGAGGTTCAGTTCAACTGCTGGGCTTACCCTTCAGAGAAGTGTTAGATCTGCTTCTACTTGGCTTCCACTCTGAACCCTTTAACCTTACCTATGCTTCTACCTACACTGAAGGAGTCCCTTCCCCTTCCCATCTTGATCTGCAGATTCTTCCCCTGTTCGTGCGTGGTTCCTGCGAACATGATCTCGAATATGGTAGCCATCAGCTAAATGTGGCTACTGAGTTCTGAAAACACGGCTAGTGTCATATTTGGAAAGAGTATTTTTAACATATAGGGTTAAATAAAATATTAATGTCACTACTGTTTAAAATTTCAATGTGGCTACTAGAAAATTTAAAATTACATAAGGGCCAACCACGATGGCTCATGCCTATAATCCCAGCACTTTGGGAGGCTGAGGTGGGCAGATTACTTGAGTGCAGGAGTTCGAGACCAGCCTGGGCAATATGGTGAAACTTGTCTCTACAAAAAGTACAAAAATTAGCCAGGCATGGTGGCTTATGCCTGTAGTCCCAGTTACTTGGGAAGCTGAGGCAGGAGGATCGTTTGAGCCCGGATGCAGAGGTTGCAGTGAGCTCAAGCCATTATACTCCAGCCTGGGTGACAGAGGGAGATTCCGTCTCAAGAAATAAAGTTACATAGTAGCTCACATTATATTTCTGTTGGACAGCACTGGTATGTATAGTAGAGGGTTTCCTGCATGTTAAAAGAGTAGCATTTGGCAGAATTTGGTTAGAAGGGGAAGCTTGTGTCTGTTGTCCTAGGATCTGGTCGTGTGACTTTCAATAACCAACGGAGTTACCTGAAAGCAGTCAGTGCTGCTTTTGTCGAGATCAAAACCACCAAGTTCACAAAGAAGGTGAGTTGGCTGGTTTATGCTCTTACTCTGGGATATCTGAGAGGGGTTTGGGTGATTACTACCCAGGGTAGGCCCTGAGACCTGAAGCTGTGTTTATGCTGGGTGTGTTCAGGGAAGTGAGCCAGATTCCTGAGAATTAACATTGAGGTTAGGGTTTGGGAGTGGGCTTGGTCTTTGTAGGCTCAGGAGGAAGGGAACTGGGACTGTTGAGCCTCTTCAGTGTGTAGGGTGCCTCCCTCACTGTGGTTTTTCTCTGACATTGCTAAGTGGCCTGACTTAACTATTATCCAGCCTTTCAGGAATCCTCTCAACACTTGCCTATATTGCTAATTGATAGAGGGCTGAGGTACAGTTTGCTGAGAAGACCAGGCATTAAGATGTGTGGTTGCCCGAATCCTGGAGGCATCCAGCCTGGCTCTGCATGGTATATGAGTCTGTCCTCTAGAATCCCTTTCTGCACTTCTTGGCCCATAATTCTCTCCAAGCCTCCTTTAAAACAGGCAGATATCAGGCCAGGTGCGGTGGCTCACGCCTGTAATCCCCAACACTCTGGGAGGCCGAGGTGGGTGGATCACGAGGTCAAGAGATTGAAACCATCCTGGCCAACATGGTGAAACCCCCTCTCAACTAAAAAATACAAAAATTAGCTGGGCGTGGTGGTGTGCGCCTATAGTCCCAGCTACTCAGGAGGCTGAGGCAGGAGAATTGCTTGAACCCGGGAGGCGGCGGTTGCAGTGAGCCGAGATCGCGCCACTGCACTCTAGCCTGGCACCTGGCGACAGAGCAAGACTCTGTCTCAAAAAAAAAAAAAAAAAAAAAAGGCAGATAATCCTGCATTCAGATATCCCACATTCCTGTGTATAGCCCAGTAATGTGCCCTTCTATAACCTATCGATCCTCCTGGTGAGAAGAGACACTTCATCATCATCTTTTGCTTTTGTGCAGGTTCAGATTGACCCCTACTTAGAAGATTCTCTGTGTCATATCTGCAGTTCTCAGCCTGGTCCTTTCTTCTGTCGAGATCAGGTGGGTCTGATGTCTATGAAGTCCTTGCCCTCAATTAAAAATTGTTATGCCAAGATCATGACATGGAATGTTGGAGTTCTGAGGTACCTTGTGGTATCTGAAAGCATAGAGGAGGGAGCAGTAAGGTTTGCTGAGGGTCAGACCAGTGACACACTTTGGATGGCTTGACCCAGAACTCTTGGGAAAACATGTTGAATTGAGTCTTTATACTTTGGCCTTTTTCTTGCCTGGGATGTGCTATGCAGTATGCCACTATTTGTAGATGACAGAAGCCTGCCTGGGTTTGTTCAGCAGTACCTAGGAGCCAGGCTCAGCTGTTCTAACCCTGAGGCCTTCTAAGATTATTTTTCTCTACTCAAGGGCCTCCTCCTTTACATCTGAACTACTGGACTACTTTGATAATTGCACCTGGGCCGTTCCCACAGGTGTCGGCAACAGGCAGAAAGCAGTGAGGCGGCTTTCTGTTGACTCTTTCTGGGTGATGGAGATGGATCTGGATGTGTTTGGCAGTGCTTCTCAAACCTTAATTGCAGATACATCACCTGAGGATCTTGTTTAAATGCAGATTCTGATTTGGTGGGTTTCGGGTTGATCCTGAGATCCCATGTTTCCAACAAGTATCCAAGTGGTGTTGGTGCTGCTAGTCAGCATCATCCTTTGACAGGTGTTAGGGGAAGTTTGTCTTAGGATAAGGGTGTCTTAGGACACCACCTAGTCCCATCCATGCTTAGTGGGGGTGCTTTTTTAATTTTATTTTTAAAATTTTTGCAGTGATGCCATTGTTCAGATTTGGAGTCTCTGTACATGGTTAAACTGAGGCTCTGAAGTGACAGTTTGAGATTAAGTTTGGATTGTTAGGCAAAGCCTGAGAACAAGTATCTCTCTGATCAGCCACTTCTAGCAGGCTTTCATGGATCTGGATCTTTCACAGATAATCTTCATAGTCAGATAATTGCTCAGAGATTAGTGGCTTGCCTGAGGTTACACAACAAGCAAGAGATGGGACTAGACTGAGAAACCCAGTCACCTCTCCTCACTTAGTGGGAAGAAGGCAGCATGTTGCCTAGCATTAGAATTTGTAGTCAGTGTCTTTATACATTCTCCATGTGAGCAGCCATGTGATACAACTACTCTGTAGGAGGTGAGAAGGGCAGGGGAATAGGAGAGCAGCTGTCATGGTTAGAAGGGAGAAGAGAAACTAGCACGGTCTCTGTACATACTAGGAGCCCAACATGTTTAAGGGGACCTATAAGCAGGATGGTGGGTTTGCCATAGTTAATCAGGCTTTTGTGTTGGGATGAGAGTTCTCCTAGGGACCATCAGTTCTAACCCACAGAGGCCGTCAGGAGTTTCCCACCCCTTCTCCAAACAGAGCAAACAGCTCATGCCACAGCTCCTGTGTCCGGTGCTGACACAGGCATGGCATCCTTTTTTTGTTCTCCCACCCCAGGTCTGCTTCAAGTACTTCTGCCGGAGCTGCTGGCACTGGCGGCACAGCATGGAGGGCCTGCGCCATCACAGCCCCTTGATGCGGAACCAGAAGAACAGAGATTCCAGCTAGAGGAGCTGGCCTTGCCCAGTGGCCTGTGGCGCCCAAAGCTGGCAGGTCAGGCAAGCAGCCTGCACCACCCTGCCACTGGCGACCAGGGAGCTGGCTTCCCGAGGACAAGGGAAAATTGTAGTCACCTTTGCACTTGCTGAATCTGTCTTTGTTTCTGCACTAATTAATGCACAATGAGTTTTGTCGGGTTTTGTTTTCAGGGGGCGTGCCAAGGGCAGGGACCCTCTGGCTTATCCTTCAAGCGACTCTGTAGTTTTCCCAGATTTTAGTTCCTCATTTTGCCGATGAAAAGCAAACAAACAAAAAAAAAACTACGTGTCCAGAAAGTATTGACACGGATGCCTACACCTAGGTTTATTTATTAAAAGCGCTTTTTTACATTCCTTGCAATACTGATGGTGATGATGCGCAGGTCTCATTGGTTTCATTCTTGCAGTTGCCATACAGTGCCTTTCCATTTATTTAACCCCCACCTGAACGGCATAAACTGAGTGTTCAGCTGGTGTTTTTTACTGTAAACAACAAGGAGACTTTGCTCTTCATTTAAACCAAAATCATATTTCATATTTTACGCTCGAGGGTTTTTACCGGTTCCTTTTTACACTCCTTAAAACAGTTTTTAAGTCGTTTGGAACAAGAGATTTTTTTCTTTCCTGGCAGCTTTTAACATTATAGCAAATTTGTGTCTGGGGGACTGCTGGTCACTGTTTCTCACAGTTGCAAATCAAGGCATTTGCAACCAAGAAAAAAATTTTTGTTTTATTTGAAACTGGACCGGATAAACGGTGTTTGAGCGGCTGTTGTATATAGTTTTAAATGGTTTATTGCACCTCCTTAAGTTGCACTTATGTCGGGGAGGGGGTTGATAGAAGTTTTTAATCACGAAGTCACAGGACTTTTTTCTTTTGTAACTGAGCTAAAAAGGGCTGCTTTTTGATGGGGGCAGATGAAGGCTCACAGGAGCCCTTTCTCTAGGGGGGGGCAAGTACCCTTCCTTTATATCTTTAATTTGAGGAACGTATGAGATGACAGTTGCAGTTGACTGAAATGCCACTGGAATTTGAAAACTTGACTTTTTTCTTTCTTTCCTTTTTTTTTTTTTTTTTTTTAAATAGAAAAAACAAAAACTACTTGCCCCTCCTAGGGAAGCTGTGTGCCAAAGAACCAGTGTCATAACCCTCCCTCCTGCTGAGCTGATGTTGCATTGTTGCATATCCCAGCTACTCTGTGGGTTTTGTGAAGCTGTGTGTGAAGTCTCTACCTCATTGTAGTATATGCAGGCAAGACTGCACTCTCCTACAGATGTGTGGAGTAAGCTGTGGTGTAGTTTTTTTGGCACATAATAAACACGTTGCAGCAGAGTTCTGGTTTTGTCTGTGTTTGAGGTCTGGGAGCAAGGGGCTGACAGGGGGAATAAGAGGGTAATGGTGCAGCCACAGCTTGTTTCGTTGGACTTTCTGTGATGGGATCCTGGACCAGGATAATGGTGTGACCATGTGGGAGACCTGCCTTGTGAGTACTTCTTGGTCCCTTCCATGGTCTGTTATACTTTGGAGATGCCTCTCCAGTGGGTGGGTGCTTCTAGCCCAAATACAAAAAGTCCTCACATCTTAGCTTCTCGGGGGTCCTCGCAGCCTCCAGACCCAGCTTGGAGAATGCTGGAGGCGCAGCTGCTCATGTGCCAGCAGAAGCCACTTGTTCACAGCTTCTCCTGTAAGTCTTGGCCTATTACTTCTTGGGAGGCTGCACATCCTCTTCTACCCACCTATGATCACCCAGTTCCTTTCTGAGAGGAAGTGATTGGAATTTTGCTGTTAGAGAACCCTATCAACTGAACTTTCTCAAACTCCCAGGATTTGTGACAGGGTCTACTGCTGATTGTTTTTCAGTCAAGTTGGCCTAGGCCCAACTGTTGGACTGATTCTTAGGGAAACTCCAATTTAGTTTGAGGTAGAGGGAACCCTGCATACTGAAGCTGTCTCTTCTGAAAGAGGTGCAAGAACTATTGGGAAGGGTGGGGGAGTCTCCTTGCTAAAGGAAAGGCTAGACTGGGCACAATGGCTCACGCTTATAATCTTAGCACTGTGGGAAGCTGAGGCAGGAGGATCGCTTGAGCCCTAGGGGTTTGAGACCAGCCTGGGCAACATAAGAAAGACCCCATCTCTACAAAAAAACTAGCTGGACATGGTGGTGTGTGCCTGTAGTTCCAGCTACTGGGGAGACTGAGGCAGGAAGATCATGTGAGCCCAGGAAATTAAGGTGGCAGTGAACTATTAGCATATCACTTCACTAAAGCCTGGGCAACTGAGCAAGACCGTGTCTCAAAAAGGCTGGCCATCGAGGCGGGCAGATCACCTGATGGTCAGGAGTTGGAGACCAGCCTGGCCAACATGGCGAAACCCTGTCTCTACTAAAAAAAAAAAAAGAAAAATGTAGCCAGGTGTGGTCGCGCTCACCTGTAATCCCAGCTACTCAGGAGGCTGAGGCAGGAGAATCACTTGAACTCGGGAGGCCGAGGTTGCAGTGAACCGAGACGGCTCCATTGCACTCCAGCCTGGGCGACAGAGCAAGGCTCCATCTCACCAGAAAAAAGCCTGATCTTTCACTTCGAGCCTGACAGCAGCTTGACTGGAAGTTTGCTCCTGCAATTCTGAGATTGTGGCCTTTTCTTTCGTCTCAGTGCTACTTTTGGGGTGAGGGCTTCCTGTCCTTCAGGTTCCATCCTCAATCAGTTGAGAGTCTGACTGGAGAACCCAAGGTGCGTTGAGGAATGAGGCACAGCCCTGGGCTGCTTAACTCATCCAGCCTGGCCAGCCCAGACTTCCCCTGTCAGGTGTGGGACCTAGGTCAGCCCAGGGAGCAGAGTTGGAAGAAGGGGGCAGGGCCCTACCTAGGCTGCGACTCATCAGGGCAGCTTGCGCTGGTGGCTTCTGAAGGCCCTGGTTTGGGGATGGGTATGGCAGGAACAGCCTGAACACGGTGGGTGGAGAAGGTGCCTGAATTGTTGAGAGCTCTGCAGGTGACTTGGGCCCTTCATTTCAATATTGGAGAGACTGCTATGTGCTAGGCGCTATTCAAGCACTGGGAATTGGCTAAACAAAACGACCCTTACTGTCATGGAGCTCACCCCTAGTCGAAAAAACTAAGCCGAGTCACATGCCAAGTGCTAGGAAATAAGCGCAGGGATAGTGAGGGAGTTATTATACCTAAGCTTGAAGGGAAGGTCCTCTGATAAGGCGACATTTGAGCAAAGACCCGGAAATAAGATATGCCTCTCCCAGGCGCACCCTGTATCCTGGTTAGGCCTTACAAGTCTTTGGCCCGCGGACTCGCTGGGGGTCTGGGTGGCCGCCATCCCTGACTTCCTCATTGTTCCACGACCCTGGATCGCCTTCCTTTCTCGGTCCTCCCGAGGACCGGATGCCTCTCCTCTCCCTGGCATGTGTGGAAGAGATGGACCGCTCCTGAGATAGAGCACATCACACGGGCGGTCGGATTACAAATCAGAAGAGGGAGAGAAGCGAACAGGTCAACCAAGCGGGGGCGGGGAGCGGAAAGGGAGGAGCCGTCGGGGGCGGACAGATAACCCGCCCTCCGGAGGGGCGCGCCGCCGCCGCCGCTCCCGCCCCGCTCCGCCAGGGGCCGCTGTGAGGCTCCCAAGTAGGTTCAGCTCGCCCGGAGCCGGGCGGAAGCGGCTCTCTGGCCTAAGTTTTAATAGGCCTCGCTTGTGTTTCCGGCTTCCTCTTCACTAAGGATCCGCCAACATGGTAGGTATTTTGGCCCGGGGCCGCCATCCTCTTCAATCGTCCTCCATCTGCAGTTTCCCGCGGTCCCTAGCCCACAAAGAGAGGCCCTGGACCGGGCGGACGCGGGGCCCTGTCAGGCTGGAGCGCAGCGGACCGGCGGCTTCCGCATTGAGCCTGGCGCCCGCACTGCCCAACCGGGCCCTCTCCGGCTCAGCGCAGCCGGCAGCCTCCAACCACTCCCTCTGGAGCTCGGCGTCGCACTCTTGCCAGAAGGTTGCGATGACTCGTGAGTGATCCTGTCCTCTCCACCCGCAGGGCCGCGTTCGCACCAAAACCGTGAAGAAGGCGGCCCGGGTCATCATAGAAAAGTACTACACGCGCCTGGGCAACGACTTCCACACGAACAAGCGCGTGTGCGAGGAGATCGCCATTATCCCTAGCAAGAAGCTCCGCAACAAGATAGCAGGGTGAGTTGGGGCTCCCTCGGCCTCCAGGGCCTGGACGGTGGAGACCCGGGGTCCCGCGGCCTGTTTGTGTGCTCTGCCGCCCTCCGACTCGGGAAGAGAGCTGCCGTGGTGGTTTCGTTAGCCTGAGCCTCTCTAGTGCCCCGGAGAAGGGCTAGAACTTTGTGTGTGCAGGGTTTCTGTTGTGAAGTTAGGCTTGTGTCATGACTGGCCGCGGTGACACTGGGTCGAAGGTAGCCATCGTCAGACCTCTTGCCTTGAAGCTACGTTGCTTTTAGGTGTCAACTTTTATTTTTCTTTTTTTGAGACCGAGTCTTGCTCTGTTGTCCAGGCTGGAGTGCAGTGGCGCGATCGGGGCTCACTGCAACCTCCACCTCCCAGGTTCAAGCGATTCTTCTGCCTCATCGTCCCGAGTAGCTGGGATTACAGGCGCGCGCCACCACCCCCTGCTAACTTTTGTACTTTTAGTAGAGACGGGGTTTCACCGTGTTGGCCAGGCTGGTCTGGAACTCGTGACCTGAGGCGATGTGCCCGGCTAGGTGTCAACTTTTAATGCGTTTTTAACAGTTGCAGTTACTGTTGCAGAGATTTATAGGAATATGGCCCCGAAGAATAGTGCCAAGGTCAATGTATTAATTGCTAAGTTATGTGGATTTGAAATTGTAAGAAAAAAAATGAAGGCTGTGAAGGGTAGTGAAACTATGGTAGGGGGTGGTCTTGATAACGATGGAGAGTTTGAAGAGAGTGAGAAAACAAAGGGAAGGAATGCTCAGGCCATGCGTGGTTCTGTGTGCAGGAGGTCCCAGGATAGTGAATCCTCTCCCTTCTCACTGGAAAAGAATTAAAGCGGGTACTTATATCCACACGTGCTGGGTACCAGCTGGGAATTGATTCATCTTCTCACTGTTCTCTTGGCCATGTGTGCTTTGTAGCTATGTCACACATCTGATGAAGCGGATTCAGAGAGGCCCAGTAAGAGGTATCTCCATCAAGCTGCAGGAGGAGGAGAGAGAAAGGAGAGACAATTACGTTCCTGAGGTAAACTTTCTGGATATTTGGGCTTCTGGCTAATCCTCAAATGATAAAGCTGTGGGTTCCTGAGTTCCAAAGGGACTTCAGCTGAATCTGAGACCTCTTATCTATACATTCCATAATCAGCTGTAGGTGCCCATCGGCTCCCTGTCAGTTTTTTATCCTCCATTTTACTCTTTTCCAACCAGTTAAGTCTATAGTTCACGAGAACCGTTAATAATGTTGATTTGATGACGTCTGTTGTGTCACTTGTTTTGATTGTTTACCTCTAATACAGTATTTGATGTAAACACAGACTTAGTGTTGAGAATACTGAGTAGATGTAATGTGGGCGTAGGAAGGTAAGAACAGAAGAATGGGTCGTTGGGGTCTATAATACTGTAAGAGACTGCTCGCCTTGTGAGAGGAATGCTATATCCTTGTTTGCCCCCTCCCCCAGGTTTAAGAGACTGGGGAAAGGAGAGGTGAGCGATGACCTCATAGATTGGTATTTTTGAGCCTAACTCATTCCCTTCTAGGTCTCAGCCCTGGATCAGGAGATCATTGAAGTAGATCCTGACACTAAGGAAATGCTGAAGCTTTTGGTAAGTGTTTGCTGGATTCCTAAAATGCTATTTCCCTGGTCAAAACCCATTCAGTAGTTATTATCCAAGGGCACCCAGCTAGTAAGTGGCAGCAAAGTTGGAAATCCCACCTAACTTCTAGCCACTAAACTGGACTGCTTTCATAATGGGTGTAGCAAAAGTTGTGTGCATTGAGTTTGCTCACCACAAGATCATAATTCTCAAATCTAGTGGCTTCCAGGACGCCCTTTCTCTCTCAGCTGCTTCTGTTCTTGGTTTTATGGCTGGCTTATGTTGCCTGCCCCCCCTCGTGTCAGCCCTGGCTGTCCTTATTCTGCCAGCTTTTCTTCTGAAGTGGCATTCTTTGGTGTCGCCATGCTCACCACTCAGAAATGAGCTGTGGTCCCTTTCCAGATACATACAAGGCACTACTTAGGTAGTTGACGAGTATCTTCATTGCACTTTGATGTTTCTTCTGTAGCTTATTTTAGTCCTTTTGCATACTTGGGTGAAAGCATGGGCTTAAAAATCCAGTGGGCAGTTGCTGATTCTGAACAACTTCATTTTTCCTATTTTTATGGTCATTGAATTTTTAAGACATTCAAAGAGATAATAGCAAAATGAACTCCCATGTAGCTTCCCAGCTTCGGAAAAACGTCACCAGTACAGCTACAGCCCGCTGTGGATCTTTTCCTCCTGAAACAACCACTGTGCTGAATGCAGCTTTTTTGTTGAAACTAAAATGGGTTTTTGAGAACCAAATAGGAAAGTTCTGCGAACAAGTTGGGCCTTTTGGCTTCTTGCCCCGCCCACCAGCCTGAGCTGCTTGTGTGAGCAGCAGGGTCTGCTCTTGCCTCCCTCCTTTCTGCTTGGTGCCTTGTGTACTTGCCCCGCCCCAGTTTGATTAGATTAGTGATAGGTCTTACCTGGGGCTGGTCCTGAAAGTAGCACTGCGTATTCTCAAAGGGATAGAATTCTGCCTTAAAAGACATTTGGCAATGTCCAGATACATTTTTGGTTGTCATAACAAGGGGATACCTGATAAATTCTAATGGGTAGAGGCCAAGGATCTTGCTAAACTTTCTGCAATGCACAGGATAGCCCCCATAACAAAGAATGTCCATCCCAGGATGTCTACATTGCCAAGATTGAGAAATGGTGTTTTAGAGTGATTGATAGGAAGGGGTTGTGAAAACATGGAGAAAAAATGGCATGGTACGTTGGGTGAAAGTCATAGATGGAGTTGTAAGTGGGGGTGCCACATGGTCAGGTGTGTGTTGAAGCATTGAGGTCCCTGGTGGTTCTTAGAGTAAATGGTCCTTCAGGTCTCCTGTAGACCCCTTCAGAGTGCTGTGGCTCTAGGGGCAAGAAGGCTTTCTGTTTCTTCTGGGGTCCACTCACAGATCTCACCAGTAACTGCTCACACTGAATCCATTTTCTCGTTCCAGGATTTTGGCAGTCTATCCAACCTGCAGGTCACTCAGCCTACAGTTGGGATGAATTTCAAAACGCCTCGGGGACCTGTTTGAATCAATGCTATATTATTTTCAATAAACCTGGGACAACAGCCTTGCCTCTGTCATCTTTGCAGTTGTGTATGGGAAGAGGCAGGAGCTCTCAAGGTGACACATCAGCTGGCACTTGCCTGGGACTTGGGTGCTCCTTCATTTGGTCTGCGGAGAGTGGGTTCACCGGAGTTTTTAGTAAGGGAGCAAGGGCAAGCCTGGAACTGGGGAGTGGTCTGCAGTGTGAGCCTGGAAAGCTGCTTTGCTGACAGCTCCTCCCTGCTTCCCTGGGTCTTTGATCTTCAGCTCCTCCTGGGTGCACACAGTTTGGGCCAACTTGCCCTCCTTGAGAAGGTAACAACAGGATTATCACGTGTATTAGGGTAGGACTTTGTGTCAGTGGGAGGTATGATGAATGGTGTCTTTGTGTCTGTTCAGTGTTGAGTTCAGTGCCTAGAATAGAAGATCTCAACAAATGTGTGGGAAGATCAGTGATAACGGATGCTTCAGCCTAACCCGAGGCAGAGCTCACCCGCTGCAGCCTGGATAGACTGCCCTGGACTCAGCCCATGGACTCTGTGAAGGCCATGAGTTAAACTGCGTGTGTGCGTCAGAAGCTGAGCTGCCCTCGGTTGGTTCATGCCCTTGCATATGAGGAAAGTTGTGGGCTTCATGTGTGTGTGTGTGTGTTGTGTCTCTCAGAAGCTGGGATGCCCTTGGATATGAGGGACGTTGTGGGCCAAGGGAGGAGCTGTTGCAAGGCCAAGCTTAGCTGGACATGTGTCCAAGATAATGGGCGGGGCATGGTGGCTTACACATGTAATCCCAGCACTTTAGGAGATGGGCAGGAGGGATTGCTTGAGCCTGAGTTGGAGGCCAGCTTGGGCAGCATAGCAAGACCTTTCTACAAAAAAAAAAAGTAGAAAATTAGCTGGGCATGGTGGTGCACAAGTGTAGTCCAGCTACTCGGGAAGCTGAGGGCGGGGGCCAGGTGGCCTAAGCTTTGGAGGTGGAGGTGGCAATAAGCCGAGATCATGCTGCTTGCACTACAATCTAGCTAACAAAATGAGACCCTGTCTCAAGACAGCCAAGAAGGGGCAAAATGATTCTTGCATATCTACTTCTGTCGAGCAGATAAAGCAGACATTTTTAATGTGTTTTGTAACTTAATTTTTGTATAATTTCAAACAGAAGTTGCAGGAATAGTACAGAGAATACCCAGGTTTTCCAGTTCACATTTTGCCCCAATTGCTTTATCATATTCTCTCTCTATGTATATATATATACACACACACACCCCTTTTTTTCTGTTCCCCTTGAGATTAAGTTGGAGGTGTGCCCATTTACTCCCAAATATTTCAGTGTTATTTCCGGAACAACATTATTTTATGTAACCGTAATACAATGGTCAAAATCAGGAGACGTAGCATTGATACAATACTATATAATTCAGTCCTTGGTCACATTCACAAAATGAAAAGTTGTGGTTGATTTATTTTGTCCTTCAGTTTGGGCTTGAGTAGCTGGGACCACAGGTATGTACCACCATGCCTAAAGTTTTTGTAGACATATCTCCTATGTTGCCCAGGCTGGTCTTGAACTCCTGGCATCAAGTGATCCTCCCATCTGAGCCTCCCAGAGTGCTAGGATCACCACACTAGTGTGTGAACCATTGCACTCAGCCATGTACTCATATCTGTTAACCTGTTAGCCAATCTTTGGCTGTCCCCTCCCCCTTACCCTTTCTCACCTCTAGTAAACACTATTAGAGATCTTAAACGTTCTTACATACTAAGTATGTGAGGTGATGGAAATGTTAATTAACTGTTTAGTCACCCCACAACATATGCATATATCAAAACATCACACTGAACGCTGTAGATATACACGATTTTTATCAATTATACTTGAATAAAAATGGAGGAAGAATATAATGTTAAAACCAAAAAAAATTGCAAAACCTAAGGAAAATCATTAGTCCAAACTAGCCTTTTACAAATGAGGTCACTGAAGTGCAGAGAGGTGAACTGGCTTGTCTGATCTTACACAGCAAGTCAGCAGCAGAACTTGACCTGAAATCCAAAGCCAAACATTTTCTGTGACCTCCAGGTCCTTCATTCCAGCCCTCCTGGGGCTCTGCCTGGGGAATTGGTATTGGTGACAAAGGGAATACACAGGAACGTGCATAGAGCTCCCCATTTAGATTGACATTCACACTGTGCCAGGGCATCACAAGAAACAGTGCAAGGTCCAAGAGTGCTCGCCCTGACCCTTTCCCCCCTCCCCATCCTCCGTCATAACCAACTTCAGCTAAAAGGTCAGAAGAAAAGGGAATCTTAGATGACTCTCACCAGGGTGTAAATGACTCACAATATGATTTTTATTTTACCAAGACATAACTCCAAAAACAGTTTGACAGATTTTATCAGACAAATTATACTCAGTCATGCTTCATTTTCCTCGGAGACTTTTCCAGTTTACATAGAATTGAGATAATCTTCCCCATTCCCCGTCACCCCCCACAGACACTCCATGTTTCTGTTTACCGTCTTATATGGCTCAATATTAGATTTTCATGGTGCTCTTTGTGTTTTGCAACTATTGCTAAAGCTGGAGACCCAAAAAGAGCACCAGGTTCCAGTTTTCAGCTGATAAACGGTGAGCACATCACTAGCCCACTCCGAGCCTATATTCCAGTTGTATAATCACCTATTTCCCATCAATTGCGAGGCTGGAGAGTAAAGTGCCCACTATGTGCCCAGTACACAGTAGAAGCTTAGTATACTTAAGTTCTCTTGCTTTCCCACTATCCTAACGTATTAGGGGAAAGAGATGTGGGGAGTGGCACCCGGGAGGCTCCAGCTGTGTGCGCCACAATCCTACCCAAAGAAAATTCTGAATTAGGCCTCCATTTCCCATCTACAAAATGAGACAGGACAAGATTGGGTAAGAAAAGAGGAGGAACTTGGCTTTGTTGGTTTAAGCTGGGCCCCGTCTGATTCTGTAACGTCAGCTTCACTGCCTGGTCCGGCCCACTCCCCAGCCCGGGCTTCGCATGGTCTGAATGTCTTTTGGCCAAGTCCAAGGCTGTCCAGGGCCCGGGTGGGGAGGCGGGGTGGTGGGTAGAGGGATGGGGAGAAGCAGTTCCCCCATGTGACCTGCAGGTGGCAGCAGAGCAGCGCGAGAGCCGAGGGTTCCACTCCAGCCTTCTTGGAGACACGGGCAGGGCCGGGTAGGGCGAGGCAGAGGTGGTGCACACCGCTCAGCTGGGCAGAGGCACGAGCACAGCTGAGGATCAGCCTACATCCGTGTGAAATAGACACATGGGTCTTCTGGCTAATTTCCTCTCTTTGGTAGGGTGATCATGTGCAGACATTTCGGAGAGTGAAAGGGGCACTATAATAATTGCACTGGGACAGCAGACATAACCTTAGCTGTACCTTGCAAACCAGAACATATGGTCACCCTACCCTCTGGACACTTTTCCTTCCTTGTTTCCATTCTCTCTCTCTCTTTCTCTCCCCCTCTCCCTCTCTCTCTCCCTCTCTCTCTCCCTCTCTCTCCCTCTCTCTCTCCCTCTCTCTCTCTCCCTCCCTCTCCCTCTCTCTCTCTGCCTCTCTCTCTCTCTCCTCTCTCTCTCCCTCTCTCTCTCCCTCTCTCTCTCCCTCCCTCTCTCTCCCTCTCTCTCTCTCCCTCCCTCTCCCTCTCTCTCTCTCCCTCCATCTCTCCCCCTCTCCCTCTCTCTCTCCCCCTCTCTCCCTCTCTCCCTCCCTCCCTCTCCCTCCCTCCCTCTCCCTCTCTCTCTCCCTCTCTCTCTACTCCCTCTCTCTCTCTCTCTCTCTCTCTCTCTCTCTGACACAGAGTTTCGCCCTTGTTGCCCAGGCTGGAGTGCAATGGCACGATCTCAACTCACCACAACCTCCACCTCCTAGATTCAAGCTATTCTCCTGCCTCAGCCTCCCGAGTAGCTGGGATTACAGGCGCCTGCCATGACGCCCCAGGTTTTTCCTTCTAACTGCAAGAAAAAGATCATTGAAATTTTCTCTCTCAAACTCCTGGGTTCAAGTGATCCTCCCCTGTCTGCCTCCTAACTGGTATTACAGGTGTGCACCACTGTATACACACCCACATACACAAACATGCATGTAGACGCAGACACCCACATGTATACACACACAGAGAAACATACACATAGCCACACAAATTCATTAGATATACATCTACACACACCAACACACATGTGCACGTACATATACACACCTCCCTTCCATCTTCTGCTCAGGACTCGGGGCTCTTAGAGAGTGGAAAGAGTATTGCACCATGAGTCAAGGATCGACTGTGCAACTTTGCCCAAGTGTCTTTCCTTTTCAGGTCTTGTTTATAATAGTAAACATCCTTACCCCCCAATTAGGGTTATTTTGAAGACAAAACAGAAAAAAAAAAACAAAAACAGAATGATGGCATGTTGTATAGTAAAAAAAAAAAAAAAAAAATTAACCTTGACCACAAAGAGGTCTGATCTTCGTCCTAGGGAGGTAACCATCAACATATAATACCTGATAGGAATATCTTTGCCTGGGGATCTTGGGTCATGATGGATAGTCTAATAATGAGATGGGTGGGACTAGCCAGGCCAGGAAAACCGACTCTGTGATTTAGAGTCTGGGCTTTAGGTCACCCCTGGAAGGACTGGACCCTGGAAACTGAGAGGATCCACGTGGACAATCAAGCATGCCTCTGTGATGAAGTTCCAATAGAAACCCTGAACCCTGAGGCTCGAGGGAGCCTCACTGGCTGGGAACACTCCATGTGTATTGGTGCATATGAAAGCCAGGAGGGTAATGCACCCTGACTGCATGGGGAAGGGATAATGGCCGCTCGTGTCTGCTGCCTTCCTGGACGCAGCCCTACTATGCCTTCCTTCCCCTGGCTGATTTTAATCTGTATCCTTTCTGTGTAATCAAACCGTAACTGTAACAGCTTTGTGTGAGTTGTAGCCAGTTCTTAGAGGTAAGTAAGCAGAGCTTATCTACTCCCTGCTTGAAAAAAACTATTTTAGCTGGGCGTGATGGCTCACACCTGTAATCCCAGCACTTTGGGAGGCTGAGGCGGGTGGATCAGCTGAGGTCAGGAGTTCGAGACCATCCTGGCCACATGGTGAAACCCCGTCTCTATTAAAAAAAAAAAAAACTGTTTTAAAATCCCAAAACCAAGGAAGGCCAGACCTCTCATGAGTCTGATCCAGTAGACTTTGAAGCCAAAGTTGAGGGTATTTGAAGCCAAAGCCAGGCCAGGCAAAGATTAAGCTCTTGGGAGGGAACAGGTGCAGTCCTGCTCAGGCTGCAGTGTCCCTGGGCCACAGCTGGACAAGGGCTCCCTCTGGGTCACAGACTCTATAGGAACAGGGCTTTGGGACTGGTCAGCTATCTGATTTGTAGAACTCTGGTGATGAGCTCAGCTGAGAAACTGTGTGGTAATGGAAAGAGAATGTTTTGCTTTTCCAAATTATCTACCCCCTGAATGCTTTAATCCACATTGGAACTCAATGTGGAAACTGCCTTTGACCAGCCTAAGCCTGAACTCTGGGTCGTGGGTCCGGTTTCCCCGGCCTCCAACTTTGTTCATGCCTTCCCCCTACCCATCACTGATGCCAGATCCATCCTGCCAAATATCCCTTTCATCACGTTACCCTCCCCACCACCTCATGGCATCTTCTACACAACAGGCAATGTCTCCAACCTCAGCCTGGCACCCAAGGTTCTTTCTGATGTGGCCCACCTCTCATCATATCTCCCTGTGGGCGCTGCCACACTGGATCAATTTTTCCTATCCATGAGCTGAACTTTCCCCACCTCCAAACTGTTGCTTACACTGTGTCATTCCTCTGTTCTCTTCCTCTCTCTCCCCAAGTCCAAATGCTATAGACTGAATTTTGACTCCCCAAAATTCATACATTGGAGCCCTAACCCCCTATGTGGTTGTGTTTGGAAATAGGGCTCTTAGGAGGTAATGAAAGTTAAGTGAGGGAGGAGGAGCAGATTAAGATGGCTGAAGAGCAGCCTCCACCAATGATTCTCCTTGCAGGAAAATCAAATTTAACAACTGTCTACATAAAAAATGCATCTTCATAAGAACCAAAAATTAGGTGAGGACTCATAGTACTTGGCTTTAACTTCATAACACTGAAGGAGGCACTGAGGATGGGTAGGAAAGACAGTCTTGAAACACCGATGTCACTGGTCCGCCACCCCAAGCAGTGGCTGCTGTGGTGCTGAGAGGGGATCTGTGCATTTGGGGGAGGGAGAATGCAGCAACTGTGGGACTTGGCATTGACCTCAGCGCTGCCCTGTCACAGCGGAACTCACGTGCCACCTGCCCAGGGAGGGAGCATTTAGACCAGCCCTACCCGGAGGGGTTCACCCATCCCAGTAGTTAGATGGCTTGAGGCTTGTGTTTTGACAAGCCTTGGCATGCCAGGCTATCATGCTCTGGGGCCCTAACTAAACCTGAAAGGCAGTCTAGACCATAAGGACTTCAACTCCTAGGCAAGTCCTAATGCCATGCTGGGCTCAGAGCCAGTGGATTCAGGGGACACACGAGCTAGTGAGACACCAGCCAGGGCAGCCAAGGGAGTGCTTGCGCCCCCACCAAGCCAGGCAGTGCAGCTTGCAGCAACAAAAGCCACTTCCTCTTGCTTGAGGAGAGGACGGAAGAGTCAAGAGGACTTTGTCTTACATCTTGGATACCAGCTCAGCCACAGCAGGATAGAGCAGCAGTCAGAGCTGAGAGGCCCCCTTCCAGGACCTAGCTCCTGAATGACGTTTCTGGATACACCCTGCGCCAGAAGGGAATCTGCTGCCTTAAAGGAAAGAACGCAGTCCTGGCAGGATTCCTCACCTGCTGACTCAAGAGCCCTTGGCCCCTGAAGAGCCAACAGTGATAGCCAGGTGGCGTGCTATGGGCCTGCCGTAAGACTCTGAGACCTGCTGGCTTCAGGTGAGACCCAGCACATTCCCAGCCATGGTGGCTGTGGTGAGAGACTTCTGCTTGAGAAAAGCAGAGGGAAAGATCAAAGGGACTTTGTCTTGCAGCTTATATACCTGCCTGGCCACAACGAGGTAGAGCACCAAATGGGCTCTTGCGGTCGCTGATTCTAGGCCTTGGCTCTTAGACAGCAGTTCTGGACCTGCTCTGGGCCAAAGGGGGAGCCCACTGCCCTGAAGGGTGAGTCCCAGGCCTGGAGGCGTCCGCCATAGGCCTGGAAGCATGACGCAAGAGCCCTTGGGTTGTAAGTGAACATGGGCAGTGGCCTGGCAGTACTCCCTGTGGGCCTTTGTGGGTGGCCACAGGGTGAGGTTCCTCTGCCTGTGGAAAGGGAAAGGCAGAGTGGGAAGGATTTTTCTCATGGTTTTAGTGTCAGCTCAGCCGCCTTCGAATAAAGCATCAGGTAAATTTCTAAGGTTTTCGACTCCAGTCTCTGGCTCCCAGACAGCTTCTCTGGACCCAGCAGGGCCTGAGGGAACTTGTTGCCCTGAAGGGAAGGACACAAGCCTGGCTGGCTTTGCCACCTGCTGATTGTAGAGCTTCAGGGCCTTGAGTGAACACGGGAGATAGCCAGGTAGTGTTTACAGCAGGCCTTGAGTGATATAACCAGTGCTTTGCTGGCTGTAGGTCTGACCCAGGACAGTCCCAGTGGTGGTGGCCATAGGGATGTTGTGTCGGTCCACCCCAGCTCCAAGTGGCTCAGCAGAAAGACAGAGAGAGAGAGAGTGGGGAGAGAGAGAAACTGAGACTGTTTGTTGGGAGAAATTATGGGTAGAGGATAAGAGTCTCTGCCTGGTAGTCCAGAGTTCTTCTAGAGTTTATCCAAGACCACCAAGGCAGCACCTCTGTGAGTCCGCAGTAACCACAGCACTATTGGGCGTGGAGCGTCCCCTAATACAAACACAGTTTAGATCACAACACCCACATCCTTCAAATACCTGGAAAGCCTTCCCAAGGATGGGTACAAACAAGCCCAGACTGAGAAGACCACAGTAAATACCTAACTCTTCAATGCTCAGGTGCTGACAAACAGCCACAGGCATCTAGACCCTCCAGGAAAACATGACCTCATCAAACAAACACATTTACCAGGGACCAATCCTAGAGAAGTAGATATGTGACTTTCCAGACAGATAATTCAAAATAGCAGTTTTGGGGAAACTCAAAGAAATTAAAGATAACACACAGAAAGAATTCAGAATAATTATATCAGATAAATTTAACAATGAGATTGAAATAAAAAGAATCCAGCAGAAATTCTGGAGCTGAGGCCGGGCACGGTGGCTCAGGCCTGTAATCCAAGCACTTTGGAGGCCAAGGCGGGCAGATCACCTGAGGTCGGGAGTTCAAGACCAGCCTGACCAACATGGTGAAACCCCATCTTTAAAAAAAAAAAAGAAAGAAAAGAAACTCTGGAGTTGAAAAATGCAATTGACATAATAAAGAATGCATCAGAGTCTCTTCATTGTGGAATTGATCAAGCAGAAGAAAAAATTAGTGAGCTTGAAGACAAGCTATTTGAAAATACACAGTTAGAGAAGACAAGAACATTAAAAAGAATGAGGCATGCTCACAAAATCTAGAAAACAGCCTCAAAAGGGCAAAGCCAAGAGTTATTGGCCTTAAAGAGGAAATAGAGAAATACACAGAGGTAGAAAGTTTATTCAAAGGGATAATAACAGGGAACTTTCCAAACTTAGAGAAAGCTATAAATATTCAAGTGCAAGAAGGTTATAGAACATCAAGCAGATTTAACCCAAAAAAGACTGCCTGAAGGCATTTAATACTCAAACTCCCCAAAGGTCGAGGATGAAGAAAGGATCATAACACAGCAGAAAAGGAACAAATGACACAATGGAGCTCCAATACGTCGGGCAGCAGACTGTCAGTGGAAACCTCACAGGCCAGGAGTAACATGACATATTTTAAGTGCTGAAGGAAAAAACCTTTACCCTAGAATAATATATCCAGAGAAAATATCCTTCAAACACGAAGGAGAAATAAAAACTTTTCCAGACAAACAAAAGCTGAGGGATTTCATCAACACCCGACCTATCCTACAAGAAATGTTAAAGGGAGATCTTCAATCAGAAACGAAAGGAAAGTGATGAGCAATAAGACATCATCTGAAGGTACAGAACTCACTGGTAATAGTAAGCACACGGAAAGAAAAGTCGAGTGTTACAGCACTGTAATTGTGGTGCATAAATGACTCTGAAGCAGAACGACTAAAAGAGGAACCAAACGACAATAACAACTACAGCAACTTTTCAAGACAGAGCACAATAAGATGTCGGTAGAAACAACAGAAAACCAAAAAGCAGAAGAACAAAATAAAATATAGAGTTTTTATTAGTTTTATTTTATTTTATTTTTTTGAGATGGAGTTTTGCTCTGTTGTCCAGGTTGGAGTGCAGTGGCACGATCCCGGCTCACTGCAACCTCTGCCTCCCGGGTTCAAGCAATTCTCCTGCCTCAGCCTCCTGAGTAGATGGGACTACAGGTGCATGCCATCACACCCGGTTAATTTTGTTTTGTATTTTTAGTAGAGACGGGGGTTTCACCGTGTTAGCCAGAATGGTCTTGATCTCCTGACCTCGTGATCCCCCACCCTGGCCTCCCAAAGTGCTGGGATTACAGGTGTGAGCCACCGCGCCCGGCCTAGTTTCTTTTTACTTGTTTATTTGTTTGTTCCTTCATGCAAGCAGTGTAAAGTTGTCATCAGTTTAAAATAGTGGGTTATAAGATGGTATTTGCAAGTCTCGTGGTAATCTTAAATTTTAAAACACAAAAAGCAAAAAATAAAATCATACCACCAGAGAAAATCACCTTCACAAAAAGGAAGACAGGAAGAAAGGAAAGCAGCAAGAGAAGACCACAACCACCAGAAAGCAGGTCACAAAATGGCAAGAGTAAGTCCTTACTGACCAATAGTAACATCGAATGTCAATGGACTAAACTCTCCAGTCAAAACTGTTATGGAAGAACCGTTATGGAGTAGTTCTCCCTGTCCCCACCCATGTCATTTTTCATCAACTCTAGATGAGCTAAGGGCCCCCAAATGCCTTAGGCTGAGTATTCCTTGGGGTAAGGTCTCTCTTGCTCAGAGCCTAGAGACAAGTAGTGACACTGTTAACGCCTGTGCCGGTGTTTCCCATTAGGCCTTCAGTCTCCAGAGTGGAGAATCTGCCTTTGTGTGGGGTACTAGTAAGAAAAGCTAGGAGCCAGATCCAATCTTCTCTCACCTGCTGCGTACAGGGAATGTGCATGTGACTTAGACTCAACCAACCAAATGCTCTTTCCTTCCACGTGGAAATTTGAGTGAGAAAGACAGGGAAACAGAAATGGCTGTAGTACCACCAGAGGCCGTGGGGTGGGCAGGCTGAACTCTTTCTGCTAAGAGACTGTTATTGTGGTTCCTGGGGCCTTCCTCTTTTGTTTCTTGGTTCCTAACTGTTGTCAAGCCTGATTCATCAGCTCCTTCTACTCTGTCAGTTCCCTGACAGTCTTTCAGTAAGTCTCTTTTATTTAAATTAGCCAGATTAGTTCTTAGCTTTTAACCAAGAATGTTTCCTGGTGGAACGGAGCCTTTCTCACTCCTGTGGTTTGGCCAGTGGAGAAAGGAATCTCTTGGGGGGAGCAACCTTGAACTTGGCTATGTTTCTGGGCTTGCTTCGATGTAGCAGGCCAGTCTCAGGGTACTGTCTTGGCTACCAGGGCCCATCTCAGTAGAATCAGTATGCCATGAATTGGTCTTAAATGTGACTTTGTCTCATGTAAGATAGTTGACACTGGCAAAGACCAGCTTTCCAGAATCAGACACAGAGGAGACGGCCGCTCTGGGACTCTCCAGTGACAAGCTAGTGCCAGTTCTGTGATCAAAAGTTGACATGAGTTAGGAACAGAGGTAAATGAATTCTTGGGCTGCTGAAAAGTTCCAGCTGTGCATCCCTACCCTCCCCTGCATCGTTTCCCTTTTGTGTAAATTTCCATTCCTCGTAAGGATGGACACGTGGAGACACCCATCTTTGTTAATACAATGTTATACCCCCAAAAAAATCACGTGGAGGGGTGGTGGCCCAGAATTCTGCATCCTGGGGGCTTAGTTCTTAGTTCAGACTTCTCAGGTTGGCCTGGAGGTGGTGCTGTTTGCATGCGGTCAGTCTGGGCTAATGAAGATGTGACCAGGGTATTGGAGAACATTCAGTAGCTGAACTTCACTTCACATCTCTGCATTTGGATTAAAGAGGTTAATTAGTGAAAAAAAGGTGAATTTCACATAATCTTTGGCGTGGTGCGAAGGACTTTCTAATACAAAACTCAGACATTATAAAAAGACAAGATTAACAAATTTGACTGCATAAAACTTCAAATTTCTATATTTAATAAACCAGCAGAAAACAAACAGCAAACTGAGAAAGAGTAGCAACTGCTGTGACAAAGAGATAATTTTCTTAATATTCAAAGAGCTCTTACAAATAAATCTAATTTAAAAATGGGAAAAGGACTGGGCACATGGCTCATGCCGGTAATCCTAGCACTTTGGGAGGCCAAGGCGGGTGGATCACCAGAGGTCAGGAGTTCAAGACTAGCCTGGCCAACATGATGAAATCCCATCTCTGCTAAAAATACACAAAATTAGCCGGGCATGATGGCGCACATCTCTAATGCCAGCTACCCAGGAGGCTGAGGCAGGAGAATCACAATCACTTGTACCTGACCGGGGAGGATGCAGTGAGCCGAGATCTTGTCACTGCACTCCAGCCTGGGCTACAGAGCAAGACTCCGTCTCAAAAAACAAAAAATAAATAAATAAAATGCAGTCATTTCATTGCATGTGCCTCCAGTAATTGCTCTGTGCAAACATACACAACTATTCTATCCATTAAGGGTGTCTCTCTCCATTCTTAGATTTTCCACTTGAGTTTCCAGGCAGTTTCTCACCTGTTTTCAAGCAGGATTGGGGCAGCTATTTCTTCAACAGCACCAGTCCAAGGAACACAAATAGGCCAGCCTCCCATTCCCGAGCAACCTCCCCTTTCCCGGTACTGAGATTACCAAGTAAGCAACCCAGTGATCGAGTATTAAATGGAGACGTCAGCTGGGGTGCAGTGGCCCACACCTGTAATTCCAGCACTCTGGGAGGCTGAGGAGGAAGGACCGCTTGAGCCCAGGGGTTTGAGGCCAGCCTGGGCAACATATCGAGACCCTGTCTCTATGAAATATAGATCCTGTCTCTCTCTCTATGTATGTATGTGTATATATATATTCTTTTCTTTAATAGAGACGTCCAACAGGTGTGCCAGGGGCTGTATCTCTGCCTAGGGAAGCGACGATGATAGGGCAGGCTCCACCCAGGAGGAGCTGGAAGAATGGGAGTTCCACGGTAGAGAAGGCGGGGCAGGGCGTTCCTCCAAACACAGTAATACCACGTGCGAAAACAAAGGGGTGTGAGAAGGCCGGGTGCAGGTGTACAGCTGCAAACTGGGGGAGAGGCACCAGGCTTGGGCGATGAGGATTTGTTCCCGCATGGATTCCCTTCCTGCCCAGGGTCCGCTCTCGCTGGTCGGGGCTGCCTAACAATATTCCTTGCCGCATGGTTCGCAGCTGAAAAGGACCTTCAAGTCAGTCCATCCAACTTTCACTTTTTATAAACAAATATACAGAGGCCTCAGGTAAGTGAAACGCTTGTCTCGGGTTACAGCTCTGGCCAACACTGGGGACGTGACGGTCAGTCCGCGGATTTCCCTGTCTCTGTTCCGCTGGCACTGCCAAGCTATCAGCCCCAAACCCTGCTCCAGGGACTACAGTCCGGTTATGTCTCCGAGCGGACTACATCTCCCACAATGCCTTGGGCCCAGCCTCCCGCCCGCTGCCCAGCAGGGTGCCGTCTCCGCTAATAGAAAGGCAGAATTTCCAGGCTCGTTCTCGGCAGCCAATGAGCGCGGCGGTGGGCGGGCCTCTCCCGTCCATTGTTCTCGGTGCCCCACGGGCTTGAGCCGGGGTGAATCCGGAGGGGCCGGGCCGAGCCCGGGGGCGCTTTTGCACGCGGAGCATCCGCTAGAGCAGGACCTGGTCTCCCGAGAGGTGAGCCGGAGAGGCAGGCCTGGAGCCGCGCGGACTCCGGGCGATAGCTCGAGGCGAGGGAATAGAGGGCCTGGAGCCAGCCGCCGGCTGCCCTGCTGGGGGAGGGGCGTCGGGGTCGCGCTCCGTGTCCCGGGGCCCCGGCAGCCCGGATTTACGCGCCGGCTGCGCTCAGCGAACGGTTCCTGACGCGTCTCCCTGGCGGAGAGCTCCTTGCATTTCCCACTGGGAAGCGCAGGCTTTGGACGGGAAGGGGCATTCGACGACATCCCGCGCAGCCCACGCGTTTTACATATGGGGAAACTGAGGTTCAGAGGGGGCGTGTCGTGCCCCAAGACAGATGGCAAATTAGCTGACCGGGCACAGTTTTCCCCAACTCTGAAGTAGGAAGAGTTCTCATACCGTATGCCAGTGTTTCTTCTAGTCATTTGAGAAACACACGTTGAGAGCTTCGGTGTTCCCACTAGCTTTTGTTTTCTTTTTGTGTATTTTTTGTTTGTTTTGTTTTTAGCTTTTGTCAACTTCCCCCCCCCCTTTTTTATTGAGGGGGACTGTTATCTGAGTCTTTATGATGTAGTAATGATTTTTAATTTTTTTTTTTCTTTGTGTAGAGACGGGGTCTCACTCTGTTGCCCAGGCTGGTCATGAACTCCCAGCCTCCCAAAGTGCTGAGTGTACAGGAGTGAGCCACAGCGCCTGGCCTAAAAAATAATTTTGTATTGCTTTTATAATATTTATTTTAAGTTGTTTGCAGTTACACTGTTCTCAATATTTTGTAGCTGCCGTCCTGTTCTTTTTTCCTGTGAGTTCATTTTTATTTTTTGAGACGGAGTTTCGTGCTTGTTGCCCAGGCTGGAGTGCAGTGGAGTGATGTCCACTCACCGCAGCTTCCACCTCCGGGGTTCAAGCGATTCTTCTGCCTCAGCCTCCTGAGTAGCTGGAATTACAGGCATATGCCACCACGCACGGCTAATTTTGTATTTTTAGTAGAGACGGGGGTTTCTCCATGGTGGTCAAGCTGGTCTCAAGCTCCCTACCGCAGGTGATCCGCCCGCCTCACCCTCACAAAGTGCTGGGATTACAGGCACGAACCGCTGAGCCCGGCCATGAGTTCATTTTTAAAGGGAATTGGGGACTTACTATGTCTATGTTTTTTCTGCCCTGCTAATTTTGTTTATCCATTATTTTCATGTCAGAAGGATTATCTTGAATCATTAATGATTAATAATCTTTATATAATTTTTAAAATATTGAAAACATTCAGCATAATGCACAGGTCTTACATTTCATATGTTTGCTCTTGTGCCACCATTGCCAATCAAGATATTGAAAATTTCCATCATCCCAGAAGGCTCCTTTGAGTCCCTTCCCTGTCATGACCACCCAAAGGTAGCCATTATTATAGCACAGTTTCTTTTTTCTTTTTTTTTTTTTTTGAGACTGAGTTTCACTCTGTCGCCCAGGCTGGAGGGCAGTGGCACGATCTCGGCTCACTGCATCCTCCACCTCCCAGGTTCAAGCAATTCTCCTACCTCAGCCTCCTGAGTTGCTGGGATTACAGGTGCCCACCACCATGACCGGCTAATATTTGTATTTTTGGTAGAGATGGGGTTTCACCATGTTGGCCAGGCTGGTCTCGAACTCCGACCTCAAGTGATCTGCCTGCCCTGGCCTCCCAAAGTGCTGAGATTCCAGCTACCACACCCAGCCTATAGCACAGTTTCTGATACATGCTACTCTATGGATGTGTCATAGTTTATTAGCCATTCCCCAGCTGCTGGATTTTTAATGACTCAATTTTTTGGAATTAGAGATAATGTTTGGTTTTGTGTCTTTGCAAATAAATTTCTTTTTGCAAAGATGGTTATTAAGATAAATTACTGAGGGGCTGAGGCCGGATTGAGAGTATGGGCATGCTTTAAACTTCATACTTAAAAGTATGGTAATAATACTGCCTTTCTTCCAATGAAGCTCAAAGGGCTTTGACCTCTGATCCACTGCCAATCCCTAAGATGCCCCTGTAACAACAGAAACATGAATGTTATTATCTCTGTTCATTAGGTGGTCACTGAGATTGAGTGACTTAGTTGTTTGTTAGGTCTCGGTCACGCAGTGCAAGTCGGAACTGACTTATGAGAGTCCTCAGTATTTCAGTCAGGGGTTTTTCCAGGAACTTTGCATTTCTGATACTCGTTCTTTGGTGTTTTGGAAGGAACAATGCTGTATTTTATTGTGCTTGGGATACTTTTTTTTTTTGAGATGGAGTCTTGCTCTGTCGCCCAGGCTGGTGTGCAGTGGTGCAGTCTCAGCTCACTGTAACCACCACCTCCTGGGTTCAAGAGTTTCTCTTGCCTCAGCCTCCCAAGTAGCTGAGACTATAGGCACCCACCATCATGCCCGGCCATTTTTTTTTTTTTTTTTTTTTTGTATTTTTTAGTAGAGACACGGTTTCACTATGTTGGCCAGGCTGGTCTCGAACCCTTGACCTTGTGATCCACCCACCTCGGCCTCCCAAAGTGCTGGAATTACAGGCGTGAGCCACTGTGCCAGGCCACATGACTAATTTTTGTATTTTTAACAGAGACAGGGTTTCACCATACCTCAGGTGATCCGCCCAACTCGGCCACCGAAAGTGCTGGGAATTACAGGCGTGAGACACCTCTCAGTGTTAACTTCAGTGTTACTAGTGTTAACTCAGCCTTGTTAACTTCTCTTACCACAGAGAGATGTTTTCAGGAATAAGCCATTTTTCCTTTAAGAGGAACGGGAAACATCTGTTGATTATGTAAGGACCACTTGGTGGTCTGACCTGGGCTCTTTTTTTTTTTCTTTTAGAGACAGGGTCTCGCTATGTTGCCCAGGCTGGAGTGCAGTGGCTATTTACAGGCACAATCCCACTACTGATCAGCACGGGAGTTTCGACCTGCTCCGTTTCCGATTTGGGCCAGTTCACCCCCTCCTTAGGCAACCTGGTGGTCCCCCGCTCCCGGGAGGTCACCATATTGATGCCGAACTTAGTGCGGACACCTGATCGGCATAGCGCACTACAGCCCAGAACTGCTGGACTCGAGATCCTCCAGCCTCAGCCTCCTGAATAGCTGGGACTACAGGCACGCGCTACCGCGTCCGGCTGACCTGGGCTCTTGTGAGTTAGATTGCTTTAGGACAGTCTGTTATTGATTATGGTTCTCTTTTTTGTTTCTTAGCAGGACTACTTGTTGAGATTTGAGGAGGGAAGTGTCTTACCTGAGAGCCTGGCTGGGACTGAGGGTCAAGGCTTGAAGCCTAAAGTGATTGCCCCGGGACTGTGGATGATGGCTGCAGAGATGCCAAGAGTGACCACTCCGCTGAGCCCCTTGGTCCAGGTGCCTCAAGAGGAAGATAGACAGGAGGAGGAGGTCACCACCATGATCCTGGAGGATGACTCCTGGGTGCAGGAAGCTGTACTGCAGGAGGATGGCCCTGAGTCTGAGCCCTTTCCCCAGAGTGCCAGCAAGGGCAGCCCCCAGGAGGAGGCAACCGGGGGGACCGCAGGGTGCGCTCGGCCGCCTCCGAGAGCTCTGTCGGCGCTGGCTGAGGCCAGAGGTACACACCAAGGAGCAGATGTTGACCGTGCTGCCAAAGGAGATTCAGGCTTGGCTGCAAGAGCATCGGCCTGAAAGCAGTGAGGAGGCGGTGGCCCTGGTGGAAGACTTGACCCAGACCTTTCGGGACAGTGGTGAGATGCAGAACCTCATAGGGAGAGGGCGGGACGTGGAGGAGTACGGTGTTTCAGAGGAGGATACGGTGGTGTTCAGGACAGAGTGGGGGGCCAGCGCCATCCCTCTGCTCTGTCTGCAGGTAGTCAGCGTGTTTATCGGCCTTTTAGTGTCCTCACTGCGTGCAGTGTCAGCTCCTGAACTGCAGTAGCGGAGGGGCTTAGAGCTACATTTGCATAGTAAGCACAGTTTTTACTTCTGTGTTTATTAGGAGTGGTTGGGAAGCTGATGGAAGTTTCCATGGGGGAGGAGCTGGAGACTCATACGAGCCACCCCCTGGCACCTTCACTAGGTTGTGCGTGAAACATCCAAATCGTTCCTGCCACTAGAGAAAACAATCTGATGTTTTCAACGGGATTTTTTTTGGAGACTCCGTGTCGCTCTGTCACCCAGGCTGGGGTGCAGTGGCACGATCTTAGCTCACTGCAACCTCCGCCTCCTGGGTGCAAGCAGTTCTCCTGCCTCAGCCTCCTAAGTAGCTGGGATTACAGGCACGCGCCACCATGCTTGGCTAATTTTTGTATTTTTAGTAGAGACGGGGTTTCACCGTGTAAGCCAGGCTGGTCTCGAACTCCTGACTTTGTGATCTGCTCACCTCGGCCTCCCAAAGTGTTGGGATTACAGGCGTGAGCCACCTCACCCGGCCTCAATGTGATTATTTTTATGAAACCAAGAGAAATGACAAATAAACGAGCTAATAACTAGGGACTTTTTGTGGTATAAAGTCGTCCTGGGCTCTTAAAATAGTCATTTCAAACCTGAGCTCTTTGCAGTAGTTGCTCTGTTTGTCTCCGGTGTTATTCATAAGTGTTGGGGATCCTGGCATGCCATTTATCCGCTGTGTCTCTCTCCTGGTTTTCCCTTGTAAACTGGACTCACTTGATTACCAGATATTTGCTTCAGATGTGCCTGTGCCTTAAAAGCTCCTCAGGACTCATAGGATATGGCTGATGAGTCCTTTGTGCTGATAAGAACTACGGAAATTCAGAGAATGGAGTGTGGAGAGGAGAGGTCAGGTCAGAGAAGGCTTCCTGGAGGAGGTGACACCTAAGCAGGAGTTTGTAGAAGGGAGTAGGGTGTGGCAGCTGAGAGGGGCTGTGCTGAGCAGAGGCTCGGAAGGGCAGAGCCAAGGTAGTTTATACCTGTTGGTGACAGGAGGGCTGGCTGATTGGAGTGGCAAGTGTGTTTTTAGGAAGTGGTAGGAAGCAGAGTTTGGGGGAAGGGTGGGTGAGGGTGTGGACTGAATGTTATTGGCCTCAGCTGGTTCTTGACCTAGAGCCCAAGGGGCATGGGAGGAAGCAGAGTTTGGCAACAGGATGTAGGTTTGATTAGGGTAAGGAGAGGCTAGGGGCGGGAGAGCAACCAGGAAGCTGCCTTGTCATCGGGTGTGCAGTGATGGGGGTGGCCCCAGATGGGACACATGTGAGAAAGAACTGATAGTCACAATGGCCAGCATTCCCTAAGCTCGCTCTGCAAGCCGGGAAGTATGCTTAGCATCTAATACGGAAACTCATGTAATCGTCACCACCCTGGAAGATACGCAGGATTTTGATCACCAGAGATGCCTTAAGATCATGCGCCCTTGAACCAGGCAGAACCAAGATTTGAACTTACGTGTCTGAAGACATGGCCCATGTTTTTAAGCATTTTGTCACATGTATGATTCTAAGTGACAGTTCTTCGTGGGTGTTGAAAGGAGGGGGATGCAGTTGGAATTAAGACAGTGACTAACTCCAGAGCATCTGGCCTGGAGGATTCAGAAGACTGGGAAGAGAAGACAAGGAAACTGAAGGGGGTTTGGGGCGGAGACTATGACAACCGCCAGGGACTGGGAGAACTAGGAAAGCTGTCCTCTGGAGAAAGGGATTGACAGCGAAGGTCTGCAGTGACCCAGCCCTGCCCTGGGCACGCTCATGCCTGTCCATCTCACTAAGAATCCTGTGAGTGAGTGGCTTTGTCATTCACAGATAGGAAATGCAAGTCCAGGAAGTTCACACAGCCGAAGTGGCGGAGCCTGGATTCAAACTCAGATCTGTCTCTCTCTTTTTTTTTTTTTTTGAGATGGAGTCTTGCTCTGTCACCCAGGCTAGAGTGCAGTGGGGCGATCTCAGCTCACCGCAGCCTCTGGCTCCTGGGTTCAAGCAGTTCTCTGCCCCAGCCTCCTGAGTAGCTGGGATTACAGGCGCCCACCACCACACCTGGCTAATTTTTGTAGTTTTAGGAGAGATGGGGTTTCACCATGTTGGCCAGTCTGGTCTTGAATTCCTGACCTTGTGATCTGCCCTCCTCGGCCTCCCAAAGTTCTGAGATTACAGGCGTGAGCCACCATCCCCGGCCCAGAACTGTCTGTCTCTGCATAGAGATCTCAGTTTTGCTTGAAGCAAAGTACTTGATTTTCTTTGGCCCTGAAAAATAACTGAATTTTATTCCTCCTATTAGAATAAGCAAACCTGTCATCCTATTTTACAGCTGTCTTTGCGTGCCTCCGGGTGGAGGTGACCCGTTTATAATGAACTTGCGGATCTGCGGTCAGATGCTAAGGGGGAGAGAGTGGTAGAGGGCTGAGGAGAGGCCTCGGGCTGTTTGTTATTTGGTTGGGGCGGCACAGAGCAGAGGTTCAGTTCTCAGCAGGTGTCAGAGGTGATTACAGCCCTTCTCATCCGGTTTGCAGCAGGGGCTTTGTGCCTTTCATCTTTTTCTTTTTCTTTTTTTTTTTTTTTGAGAAGGTGTCTTGCTCTGTCACCCAGGCTGGAGTGCAGCGGTGTGATTTTGGCTCACTGCAACCTCCACCTCCCAGGTTCAAGCAATTCTCCTGCCTCAGCCTCCTGAGTAGCTGGGACTACAGGCACCCACCACCAAGCCTGGCTAATTTTTTGTATTTTTAGTAGAGATTGGGGTTCACTGTGTTAGCCAGGATGGTCTTGATCTCCTGACTTCGTGATCTGCCCGCCTCGGCCTCCCAAAGTGCTGGGATTACAGGTGTGAGCCACCACACCTGGCCTTGTGCCTTTCAGCTTTAACTGGGCACCTGAGATGGGGACCATCCCAGCCGTGTGGGTTTGTCTGTCCCCTGACTTCTGCCTCTGAGATTGTCTTAGCTGGTCTTTGTTTAACAAACGCCCCTGACCTTCCTCATGATTGTCACAGGAGTCCCTGCATTGTCTTCATGCCTTCTCAAACATTTACTCAACGTAAGGCTGTTTGACCTCTTCTGTTTGTCCAGCTTGGGACCTTTGGACACATTCATCCAGCACAGGATGTTTCCAGGCCTGGTTAGTCATTGGTTGTTTAATGTGTTTCTAACAGGAACCTCTAGGCACTCATGATTCAAGTATCTTCTAATTCTAATGAAGATCAGACCTATATTAATAGTTTAAGTGTCAGAGCTTCTCTCTCTGTGCTGACTGTTTCCTGAGGACGTTTTACTCCCCATACCCGGCCCTAATCCAGGTGCCTGGAATTTCTCACCTGAATTCTTGGAGCAGCTGCCAAACTGAACCTGTCTCTTCAGCCTCTGCCACTTCATCGCAGTTCTTCCACTCCTACCAGAGTGATGGGGTGCTCCTGCTTAAAAAACTTCATGAGCGGCCAGGCGCGATGGCTCACGCCTGTAATCCCAGCACTTTGGGAGGCCGAGGCAGGCAGATCACGAGGTCAGGAGATTGAGACCATCCTGGCCAACATGGTGAAACCCCGTTTCTACTAAAATACAAAAATTAGCTGGGCAAACCCTGTCTCTAGTAAAATACAAAAATTAGCTGGACGTGGTGGTGCACACCTGTAGTCCCAGCTACTCAGGAGGCTGAGGCAGGAGAATTGCTTGAACCCGGGAGGCAGAGGTTGCAGAGAGCCGAGATTGTGCCTCTGCACTCCAGCCTGGTGCCTGGCAACAGAGCGAGACTCTGTCTCAAAAAACAGAAACAAAAACCTTCATGAGTGTCCCAGTATCTACCAAATCAAGCATGACCTCTGTGTTCTGCTTGGAATCTGGGGCCCTGTGGGAACTGGCCCAGCCCTCCCCTGCAGCCTGCTCCCACCCTGACCCACCCCCCCCCCCCCCAACCAATGCTTTACCCCTACTCCATTCAGACCCAATCTTGCTGTTTCTTAAACACAGCCAGTGCTTTTTTTTTTTTTTTTTTTTTTTTTGAGACAGGGTCTTTCTCCATCACCCAGGCTGGAGTGGAACAGTGGCATGATCTGGGCTCACCACAACCTTTGCCTCCTGGGTTCAAGTGATTCTCCTGCTTCAGCCTTCCAGGTAGCTGGGATTACAGACATGTGCTACTACGCCCGGCTAATTTTTGTCTTTTTAGTAGACAGGGTTTCACCATGTTGGCCAGACTGGTCTCGAACTCCTGACCTCAGGTGATCTGCCCATCTCAGCTTCCCAGAGTGCTGGGATTACAGGCATGAGCCACTGCGCCTGGCCCTTGTTCCTGGATTTGTGGCCTGGAATAGCCTTGTCCCATATCTGTGTGATAAAATCCCAGTTCTTTGAGTGCCCACCCTTGGAGATCCTCTTCATAAAAGCTGTTCTTAAACTCTGTCCCTTCCCCCCCCCCAAACCTTCCCCAGTTCTACCTATCTGGAAGCACCTCTAATCACCTCTGCTAGAAGTCATCTCCCCCAGAACATTTGGATTCTCTCTATTGACTTTTATCATAGTTCATTTTGTTTTCCATTTATACGAATGCTTGTCTTATTTCTTCTAGGAACATGTAAAATCTCAGAAGACAAGGAACCTGTCTTTTTCTTTCCCCTTTCATTCCCCCCACCTCCTTCTCTCCCACCCTACTCCCTCTCCTTCTCTCTTCAATATCGTGAACCTCTGGGCCCCACCCTAGAACTCCTGAATCAGAAACTTTGAGGGTGTCTGGGCATGGTGGCTCACGCCTGTAATCCCAGCACTTTGGGAGGCTGAGGCGGTTAGATCACTCGAGGCCAGGAGTTCAAGACCAGCCTGGCTAACATAGCGAAACCCTGTCTCTACTAAAAATACAAAAAAATAGCCAGGCGTAGTGGTGTGCACCTATAATCACAAATACTTGGGAGGCTGAGGCAAGAGAATTGCTTGGACCTGGGAGGTGGAGGTTGCAGTGAGCCGAGATTGCGCCACTGCACTCCAGCCTGGGCAACAGACCTCTGTCTCAAAAAAAAAAAAAAAAAAGAAAGAAAGAAACTTTGAGGGCAATGTCCAGCATTTCTCTAAGTGATCCTGATTCAAACTCCAGTTTGACAACGTCTGCACGAGACCTCTGGTTCTCAAACTCAGCCGCACATTAAAATTACCTGGGGGCCTGGAGCCTACTCCCAGGTATTCTGATTTTCCAATTTAATTGGTATGGGGTATGGCCTGGGCAAAGGATTTTTGAAAGCACCCCAGGTGGTTCTGTTATGCAGCAAAGTGTAAAGATCACGTAGAGCTTTGTTCCTCAGGGTATGGTCAGTGGGCCAGCAAGCATCGGCCCAGGGCTCACCTGGGCATTTGTTAGATAGACGACAGACTGTCAATCTCACCCAGCCCCACTGAAGCAGATTTGCATTTGACAAGACCTCCAGGTGATTCCTATGCTCTGAAGTTTGAGAAGCACTACCCAGGAGAGGAATAGAGGTTACCAACTTCAAGCCTACTCTTGTCCAACAATTGAGGGAGTCATAGCTGACCTCTCCAGCCCTCCTCAGCATCATCTGGCTGTCAGAGGCAACAGGTGATTTGTTTTGAGCTTGCTGCCCCAGCAAAATGCTCTCTTAATGACTACAAATGAACACATACATTCATTGGTCTCAGCCAGAAAGGGAGCGGAAAGTGTTAGAGGGTTGCAAAAGTATATAAGCTACAATTCTTAGCTGCAAAACAAAATTACATATATATATATGTGTGTATATATGTATGTATGAGAGAGAGAGAGAGAGAAACAAAGTCTCACTCTGTCACCCAGGCTGAAGTATACTGATGTGATCATAGCTCACTATAACCTCGAACTCTTGGCCTCAAGCGATCCTTCTGTTTCAGCCACCCAAAGCACTGGGATTACAGGAGTGAGCCACTGTGCTCAGCCAGCCCCCAATTTTTTTTTTTTTTTTTTTTTGAGACGGAGTCTCGCTTTGTTGCCCAGGCTGGAGTGCAGTGGTGCGATCTCAGCTCACTGCAGCTTCCATGTCCCAGGATTCTCCTGCCTCAGCTTCCCAAGTAGCTGGGATTACAGGTGCCTGCCACCATGCCCAGCTAATTTTTGTATTTTTTAAATAGAGACGGGGTTTCACCATGCTGGCCAGGCTGGTCTTGAACTCCCGACCTTATCTGCCTGCCTCGGCCTCCCAAAGTGCTGGGATTACAGGCCCCCCAAAATTACTTTTAATTTACTCAAATATTTGAAAAGTATACCAGACAGAACTCTTAGGGAGAGATAATGTTATAACTCTGAAATGTTTGGCAGTCATTCATTTCACCTGATAACAAGTCCATTGCTGTTTTTATCAGCTGTTAGTCTTTCAAGCAGCCAGAGTTTAGGGGGACCAATGTTCCCAGTCCCTCAGGGACGTTTAGGTTTCCGCTGGGCTTGCCAAGGCAGCACTCTAATGCGGAGAGCCCCAGTAGGAGTGGAACTGGGCATAACCCGTATCGGAATCGCTTCTCTGTTTTAGACCTTTGGCTCTGGGTCACAATGAGGCAGGAAGGGGCTGGAGAAGAATTTTGAGCCAAATGCATCGAAGCACCAAAGATTGTGACTAGTTTATGTAATTGTTACAAATAAATTACAGCAAATTCAGGTCTATCCTCTTATTGACATGAGTCTTCCCCATGTTCATTCTGGTATGCTCTCTGGTACGGGAGAGAAGAGCAGGTCTGTGGCCAGGTGAGGATGCACAGGGCCCTGCGAATGGCCATGGGACTGTGTGCTATGCACGTGAGGCCAGAGCACACGCAGCAGGTGCGAGAAATACAAGGCCCGTTGGCTTAGATCGAGCTACGGTGGCAGCTCTTTGTCCACTGACATAAGGGGAGAGGTCCTGTGGCCCTTCAGGAGCTGTTCCAGTGAATGATTTTTGGACAGTAGTCAAATCATTTTGAAAAAACTAAAATTGGATACCTACTTTGTAGCTTACAAAAAATTGATCCCTGGTTTACAAGCTACACAGAAATAGATCGCAGATGGATTATAGATCTGTGCCAGGCAGGATCTGAAATGACATACGAGAGAATATTTTTATAATGTTAGCATGTGGGAAGGACTTCCATGGTTGTCTGACAGGAACCCCTAGGCACTCACAATTCAAGTACGAATTGTGAATCAGCAGTACAGAAATCATCAAAGCTGGCTTGGACTCATTAAAACAGAAGTCTTTCATATAAAAAATGATGCTGTGAATCAAATTAAAAGACAACATACTGGGCCAGGTGCGGTGGCTCACGCCTGTAATCCCAGCACTTTGGGAGGGCTGAGGTGGGTGGATCACGAGGGCAGGAGTTCAAGACCAGTCTGGTCAAGGTGGTGAAACCCCATCTTTATTAAAAATACAAAAATTAGCCAGGCGTGGTTGGTGGCAGGCATCTGTAATCCCAGCTACTCGGGAGGATGAGCCAGAGAATCACTTGAACCTGGGGGCGGAGGTTGCAGTGAGCCGAGATCACACCATTACACTCCAGCCTGGCAACAGGGCAAGACTCCGTCTCAAAAAAAACAACAACCAAAAACAAAACACAAGACAGCATACACGTTAGGAGGAAGTATTTGCATCCGAGTCTGTTATGTAGCAGATTGTGAGTCAAAATCCTTGGTCAACAATTGCCTCTGCAAATTCATAAGAAAAGTCAACTGAGTAGAATAAAAGGTAAAAGATATGAACAAGCAATTTAGAAATGAAGAATTAAAAATTATGAAAACATGTTCTACCTCAGGAATTATCAGGGAAATACCAATTAAAGCGAGATACTATCATTGTGCCTAGTAGACATAAGATTTAAGAGTGTTTCTAGACCAGGCATGGTGGCTCACGCCTGCAATCCTAGCACTTTAGGAGGCCAAGGCAGACAGATCACCCTGAGGTCAGGAGTTCAAAACCAGACAGGCCAACAGTGAAATCCCGTCTCTACTAAAAATACAAAAATTAGTTGGGCATGGTGGCATGTGCCTGTAGTCCCAGCTACTAAGGAGGCTAAGGCAGAGAATCTCTTGACCTGGGAGGCAGAGTTTGCAGTGAACAGAGATCATGCCACTGCACTCCAGCCTGGGCAACAGAGTGAGACTGTGTCTCAAAAACAAGACAAAAAGAGAAAGAGATGGGGGTCTCACTATGTTACTCAAGCTGGTCTTCAATTCCTGGCCTCTGCCTCTGCCTCCCAAAGTGCTGGGATTACAGACATAAGCCAACATGCCCAGCCCATATATTATTTTTTTATTGTGGCAAAATATAAGCTAAAACTTACTATTTTAACCATTTTTAGAATATAGGTCAGTAGCGTTAAGTACATTCACATTGTTGTGCAATCATCGCGAGTATCCATCTACAGAACTTTTTCCTCTCACGCCGAAACTCCGTGTCCATTCAACAAGAACGCTCCATTTCCTTTTCCCCCAACCCCTGGCAATGACCATTCCACCTTCTCTGATTTTGATGACTCTACATACCTTGTATAAGAGGAGTCATAATGTATTGTCTTTTTGTGTCTGGCTTTTTCACCTAGTATAATATCCTCAAGGTTGAGGCCATGTTGAAGCATGGGTCAGAATTTAATTCCTTTTGAAAGCTGAATAATATTTCACTGTATGTATATACCATATTTAGTTTATTCATCTGTTGATGGATAGTTGGGTTGTTTGCACCTTTGGCTATTGTGAATAATTCATGAACATGATACACAAATATCTGTTCTAGTCTGGGCTTTCAATTTTGGGGGGTTATATACCTACAATTAAAATTACTGGACCAGGCCAGGTGTGGTAGCTCACGCTTGTAATTCCAGCACTTTGGGAGGCCTTGGTGGGCAGATCACCTGAGGTCAGGAGTTCAAGACCAGCCTGGCCAACATGATGAAACACCATTTCTACTAAAATTACAAAAATTAGCTGGGTGTGGTGGTGTGCGCCTGTAATTCCAGCTACTCGGGAGGCTGAGGCAGAAGAATCGCTTGAACCTGGGAGGTGGAGGTTGCAGTGAGCTGAGATCGTGCCACTGCACTCCAGCCTGGGCAATAGAGTGAGACTTCTCAAAAAAAACAAAACAGAAAACAACAGCAACAAAAAAGTGGGTGTCTGGGCCATCCAACCTCTTGCTCACAAGCCTGCTTCCCCAGAAGCCGCCTCCCTGCATCCAGTCATATCCACAGAGTATGCTCCTCCTGGCATCCTGGAGTAGCCAGTGCCATTTCTACCAGTAAAATTCCTTTAAAAACGTTTCCAGCTGCCACCATCTCATCACATCTCCATTCACAACATGGTGAGAATATTGTTTTTGTATCTGCCCAAAACCAGTTCTGAGTTTTCATTTTCTTAACTGGCCACAGTAAATGAGGTACTCGTCTGCCATTGAACGTTCTGTGCTCTGTGCTCTGCATCTCATGGGGGCCAGCCTTGCTCAGGGAGCCTGGAGTGGGCCAGGGATTCCTCATTCTTCCCAGCTCAGTGACGTTTTCTCATTTGGAGACCCTTCTCAGGCAGATCACCTGAAGGGCCACTCTTTTCTGGCCAGTAGAATGGCTCCTGTGTCTCTCTGTTCTCAGAGGGCAACTCTCGAAGAACTGCCAACCCTCCTTTGGTCTTCGCTGGTTTACAGCGGTCTTCACAAGAATAGGATTGGTCTTTGGGCAGTACAGTGAGGGGGTTATTGGGCCTCAGTTCTACTTTTAGGGACCTCTGTAGTGAGCTTTATGATATTTATGTTATACAGCAGTGTAGAAATGCTATTCTAACTAAAATTGGGGTTGGGAGGAGTAAGGTGATTTATAGGATACGTTCATTGATTGTCTCGTCTGTAATACCTGGGAGTTCAAAGACTTAACATTTAAAAGAAGATAGCCCTACAGATTAAGTATCACACTTAAAGGCTCCAGATTTTAAAGAAATTCTTTCATATTTTCATGTAATAGTCTGATACTGCTATTTGGGTTTTTTTGTTTTGTTTTGTTTTTCATTTAAATCTTAGATCCATTTGAGATTTGTCCTTTTCTGAGGCCAGCTTGAATTTTTCCAATTTTTCCTAACTAGTTCTTCCAGCATAATTTATTGTATGTTGTGTCTTTCTCCATGGATTTAAGAGACCAACCGCATTGTATGCTAAATTTTCATTCTTATTATACACATTCTCTTTTCTGTTCTCCTGGCCTGTCTATCCATGTGCCACTTGTATTCTGAATTTACATGTCTATTGAATCTATTTCTGGAGTTTTTATTTTGTTTCTTTGGTCTGATTGTCTATTAATGTTTTAATTATTAAGATGTCACAATGGTTTTATTTTTGTTTTTGAGACAGAGTCTTGCTTTGTTGCCCAGGCTGGAGTGCAGTGGCACGATTTTGGCCCACTGCAACCTCTGTCTCCCAGGTTCAAGTGATTCTCCTGCCTCAGCCTCCCAAGTAGGTGGGATTACAGGTGCTCACCACCATGCCTGGCTAATTTTTGTATTTTTAGTAGAAATGGAGTTTCACCATGTTGGCCAGGCTGGTCTCGAACTCCTAACCTCAGGTGATCCACCTGCCTCAGGCTCCCAAAGTGCTGGGATTATAGGAGTGAGCCATGGTGTCCGGCCAAGATTCCATAATGTTTTAACATCTGACAGAGATAGTCCCGCTCCCTTCCAATTTTAGTCAATAATCTTATCTTTTTTTCCCACCCCCACCCCCCAGCCGAGACAGAGTATTGCTCTGTTGCCCCAGGTTGGAGAGCAGTGGTGCAAATCACAGCTCACCATGACCTCTGTCTCCTGGGTTCAAGCGATTCTCCTGCCTCAGCCTCCTGCGTAGCTGGAATTACAGGTGCCCACCACCGTGCCCAGCATGAATATAGAGAAATCTTGAAACCAGTTGATTTTCTTCCCCCCTTGTAAGTGATTTTATCCTTTTGCTGTTGGCCATTGGTCTCACTGTTAGCCACCCTGGGTTAGTTTTTGTTGGCCCATGGTATACCTTTCACAGGTTCTTATATCCTTATAGAGTATATCTTTAAGTATCAGTTCTATTGCTTTGTTTTAGTTTTCTTCTTGAGAACGCTGTCACCCAGGCTGGAGTGCGATGGCGTGATCTCAGCTCACTGCAACCTCCACCTCCTGAGTTCAGCCTCCCTAGTAGCTGGGATTACAGGCATGCGCCACCACACCCAGCTCATTTTTATATTTTTTAGTAGAGACGAGGTTTCACCATGTTGGCCAGGCTGGTCTTGAACTCCTGACCTCATGATCTGCCCTCCTCGGCCTCCTAAAGTGCTGGGATTACAGGCGCGCCCGACTGTGCCTGGCCTGTTTGTTTTTAAGACAGGGGCTCACTCTGTCATCCAGGCTGCAGTGCAGTGGTGCAAACACTCAGTGTGCAGAGGCTCACTGCAGCCTCTGCCTCCTGGGCTCAAGCAGTCCTCCTGCCTTGGCCTTCCAAGTAGCTGGGTCCACAGGTATGTGCAGCCACAGCTGGCTAATTTTTGTATTTTTTTGTAGAGATGAGGTTTTGTCATTTCCCAAGCTGTCTCAAACCCCTGGGCTCAAGTGATCTGCCTGTCTTGGCCTCCCAAAGTGCTGAGATTACAGACCTGAGCCAACACGCCGGCCCTCTGTCATTCTTTTTTTTATTTTTTATTTTTTATTTTTTTTTATTTTTTATTTTTTATTTTTCTTCAGTAGCTTTGAAGGATCTCTTGATGATCTCTGTCATTCTTTTTAATCCTTTTAACCTATTCCTTTGTTTCTGTTTCCTGCCATTGCTTTCTTATTTTGGTCCTCTTTTTCCCATTCTGTGCTTTCCAAGATGCCTGTTCCTGTTGTGCTGCTTCTTAGGCTGTCTTCATGTCCTGGGTGATTTTCCCTCCTTTCCTGAGTTCTTCCAGTGTGCATTTCATCTCTTCCTGTTGTCTCACCATCCGTTCCTCCAGCTCTACTCTGTGGTATTCCTTTACAAAGGCAGTTGCTTCATTTAATTATTTTTGTGGGTGGAAATGATCACTTTTCTCAGTAATAACAATTCCTCGGGCCGGGCACAGTGGTTCAGTCTGTGATCCCAGCACTTTCGGAGGCCAAGTTTGGTGGATCACTTGAGGTCAGGAGTTTGAGACCAGCCTGGCCAACATGGGGAAACCCCATCTCTATTAAAAATACAAAAAAATAAGACAGGCCTGATGGTGTGCACCTGTAATTCCAACTACTCAGGAGGCTGAGGCAGGAGAATCACCTGAACCCAGGAGGCAGAGGTTGCAGTGAGCTGAGATTGTGCCACTGCACTCCAGCCTGGGAAACAGAGCAAGACTCCATCTCAAAAAAACAAAACAAAACAGAACAAAACAAATCTTGGATTAATGTGCATGGGTCAAAGGCTCTTCTCTGCTTTCCAGAAACAGCTTCCCATATACATGGCTGCCCTGTGTGATTCCAGTGCAGCCTCACCTCTTTGCCTCTCTGAACCAAAGAAGCCAGCCCTGCTTACCCCAGTTCCCAAACACAGGAAGTGATTTTCTGCCTGAGCTTTCTGAGATCTGCTCCCTCGCACCCCGGGGCTCTCCATGCTTATTCATTGCAATTCCTTCCTCATTGCTTCTACCCAATCTGCTGTTTTGGGATGCCCTGACATGTATTTTGGTGTCTGCAAATTTTATCTTCTGATCTCACCGAAAATAAAACTGGATTTTTACTTGTTTTCCTTATTGCTTCCGAGTTCCTTCGAGAGCTAACCAGTTCTGATTTTAAAAGAGCAAAACTCCTTAGTAACTAATGTTACCTATTCAGAAGAGAAAATTACTAAAATCATCCCCCAAAAATGTTTTTAGGCATGTTAGTTTGCTGAAAACAAATCAGGGCCTTGGCCTGCAGGTCCTTCTAGAAGAGAGATGATAGCAGGGCTCTGTGCTCAAAACTTGCCAAAAAACTGTCTTCCAGGGCCAGGTACAGTAGCTCACTCCAGTAGTCCCAGCACTGTGGGAGGCTGAGGCAGGAGGATTGCTTGAGGTCAGGAGTTCGAGAGCAGCCTGGCCAACATGGTGAAATATCATCTCTACTAAAAATACAAAAATTAGCCAGGAGTCTTGGTGGGCACCTGTAATTCCAGCTACTCAGGAGGCCAAGGCAAGAGAATTGCTTGAACCCAGGAGACGGAGGTTGCACTGAGCTAAGATTGTACCACTGTACTCCAGCCTGAGTGACACAGTGAGACTCTGTCTCAGAGAAAAAAAAAAACAACACCAAAACTATCTTGCAGGACGTTGAGGAAGCACAGAATTCCTGGCCCTGCCAAGTCAGAGTATGTCTTGTGCCCTCATGCCTGTCTCTGTCCCCTAGGGATATGAGGGGTGGGGCTGGAGGGCAATTCTATGAACCCACAGATTACCAGCAGCATGTGTAAGCATGGAGTGTAATTATATCCCTGTTTTCAACTTTAAATGTGATCTTATGGCCAGGCACAGTGGCTCATGGCTGTCATCCCAGCACTTTGGGAGGTTGAGACAGGAGGATCACTTCAGCCCAGGAGTTTGAGACTAGCCTGGGCAACATGGCGAAACCCCATCTCTACAAAAATACATAAAAATTAGCTGGACGTGGTGCCTACAGCTGCGTAATCCCAGCTACCTTCGAGGGTAATGTGGGAGAGTCAGATGAGCCCAGAAAGTCAAAGCTGCTGGGAGCTGTGATCACACCACTGCACTCCCACCTCAGGGACAGACTGAGACCTTGTCTCAAAAAAAAAAAAAGATGTGATCTTAAATTAACTGAAGGCAAGAGTGGAGTCCAGGTCCTATCTGAGAGGGGCATGTCCAATTTTATCATGCTCGTATGTGGGAGTTTACATTAACTTACAGAAACTTAATTAATTGAGCATCTAACTTTAGTGTTTTATTTTTTAATTTTTTGAGACAGAGTTTCATTCTGTTGCCAGGCTGGAGTGCAGTGGGGTGATCCCAGCTTGCTGTAACCTCTGCCTCCAGAGTTCAAGTGATTCTTCTGCCTCAGCCTCCTGAGGAGGTGGGATTACAGGCGCCCACCACCACACTTGGCTAATTTTTGTATTTTTAATAGAGATGGGGTTTCACCATGTTGGCCAGGATGGTCTTGATCTCTTGACCTCATGATCCGCTCACCTTGGCCTCCCAAAGTGCTGGGATTATAGGCGTGAGCCACCTCGCCCGGCTGAGCATCTAACTTTAAATGAAGTTTATTAGCTTTAATAATAGAAATATCACTAAGAGGCCGGGCACGGTGGCTCACGCCTGTAATCCCAACACATTGGAGGCCCAGGCGGGTGGATCACCTGAGGTCAGGAGTTCGAGACCAGCCAGGCCAACATAGTGAAACCCGTCTCTACTAAAAATACAAAAATTAGCTGGGCATGGTGGTGCGTGCATATAGTCCCAGCTACTCGGGAGGCTGAGGCAGGAGAATCGCTTGAATCCAGGAGGTGGAGGTTGCAATGAGCTGAGGTCTTGCCACTGCTGTCCAAGCTGGGTGGCTGAGTGAGACTCTGTCTCAAAAAAAAAAAAAAAAAAAAAGGCTGGGCACAGTGGCTCACACCTATAATCCCAGCACTCATTCATTCAGTCATTACGTTGAATCAAGCATTAGGCACTATAGTGAGTGTTGGGGTAATTGGGTAGGTACTCTGGTGATGTCCTTTATAATTCCCACCTGACCTCATTTCCTGGTAAAAACACAGGTAGTGGGGGACATGGATCCCAGATCTTTAAGGCTTTGAAATTCTGGGTGATTGCCACAAAGATTATGAGACCTGACAATTAAATAACCAGTTAGAATGAAATAAGCCTGTTTTTCTTTTCCTCCAACTTTTAAGTTCAGGGGTACATGTGCAGGATGTGCAGGTTTGCCACGAAGGTAAATGTGTGCCATGGTGGTTTGCTGCCCTGATCATCCCCACCAGCTAGGTGTTCAGCCCACCATCCATTAGCTATTCTTCCTGATGCTCTTCCTCCATCTCCCCGACAGGCCCCAGTGTGTGTTGTTCCCCCCGTGTCTGTGTGTTCTCATCGTTCACCTCCTGCTTATAAGAGAGAACATGCAGTGTTTGGTTTCTGCTCCTGTGTTGGTTTACTGAGGATAATGGCTTCCAGCTCCATTCATGTCCCTGCAAAGGACATAATCTTGTTCCTTTTTATGGCTGCATAATATTCCATGGTGTATATGTACTCCATTTTCTTCAGTCTATCATTAATGGGCATTTGCATTGATTCTATGTCTTTGCTATTGTGAATAGTGCTGCAGTGAATATGCATGCATGTATCTGTATAATAGAATGATTTATATTCCTTTGGGTGTAATAAACCTGGGTATTAAAGGCTTTGAGGATTTCCTAGCCTCTTTGTGTTGACTTAAGTTTAATTTTTATACATTTCCCCCTTTTCTTTGTCCTCATGACAGGGAGTTGAGTAGAAATTGTATGTTTTTCTTCATTGTTTCAGATTTTGAGATACAGAGTGAAAATGGGGAGAACTGTAATCAAGACATGTTTGAGGATGAATCACATGAGATATTCTCAGAAATGCCTGAAGAGGAAAGCGCTCAGCACTCCGATGGGGAAATTGACTTTGAAAGAGATGCTGGCGCCCAGAGGCCCCAGGGGACACACCCTAGGCAAGGACCTCAGGGAGGTGCTCTCCCAGGACAAGGAAGTTGGCCAGCTCATAGGCCTGCAGGGCACCTACCTGGGCGAGAAGCCCTATGAATGTCCCCAGTGTGGGAAGACTTTCAGCCGGAAGTCCCACCTCATCACCCATGAGCGGACCCACACAGGAGAGAAATACTACAAATGTGACGAATGTGGAAAAAGCTTTAGTGACGGTTCAAACTTTAGTAGACACCAAACCACTCACACTGGGGAGAAGCCCTACAAATGCAGGGACTGTGGGAAGAGCTTTAGCCGGAGCGCCAACCTCATAACTCACCAGAGGATCCACACGGGGGGAGAAGCCCTTCCCAGTGTGCCGAGTGTGGCAAGAGCTTCAGCAGGAGCCCCAACCTCATTGCACATCAGCGCACCCACACGGGAGAGAAACCCTACTCGTGCCCCGAGTGTGGGAAGAGCTTTGGCAACCGGTCCAGCCTTAACACGCATCAGGGGATCCACACTGGAGAAAAGCCCTACGAATGTAAAGAATGCGGCGAAAGCTTTAGTTACAACTCCAACCTAATCAGGCACCAGAGAATCCACACAGGAGAGAAACCCTACAAATGTACCGACTGCGGGCAGAGGTTCAGCCAGAGTTCAGCCCTCATCACCCACCGGAGAACTCACACGGGAGAGAAACCCTACCAGTGCAGCGAGTGCGGGGAAGAGCTTCAGCCGCAGCTCCAACCTGGCCACGCACCGGAGAACCCACATGGTGGAGAAGCCCTATAAGTGTGGCGTGTGCGGGGAAGAGCTTCAGCCAGAGCTCCGAGTCTCATCGCACACCAGGGCATGCACACAGGCGAGAAACCCTACGAGTGCCTGACGTGTGGGGAGAGCTTCAGCTGGAGCTCCAACCTCCTCAAGCACCAGAGGATCCACACGGGCGAGAAGCCCTACAAGTGCGGCGAGTGTGGGAAATGCTTCAGCCAGCGCTCCCAGCTCGTAGTGCACCAGCGGACCCACACGGGCGAGAAGCCCTACAAATGCCTCATGTGCGGCAAGAGCTTCAGCCGGGGCTCCATTCTGGTCATGCACCAGAGAGCGCATTTGGGAGACAAGCCCTACCGGTGCCCCGAGTGTGGGAAAGGCTTTAGCTGGAACTCAGTCCTCATTATACATCAGCGAATCCACACAGGGGGAGAAGCCCTACAAATGCCCGGAGTGTGGCAAAGGCTTCAGCAACAGCTCTAACTTTATCACACATCAGAGAATTCACATGAAAGAGAAACTTTATTGACATGGCAAAGGGCGAAAGTGAGGGGGCTCGTTCTGGCGGAAGTTGCCACACTGCCCAGCAGTGATTGAAAGAGCCGTGCTTCCTAAACGCTCGGGGGGTTTTGCCAGAATCTTCCCCTTGCTCATCCTCATTTCCAGGACACTGTCATTTTAGTGGTCTGAGTCAAGACCCGTATATGTTCAAGAACAGGGCGTAGGAGTGGAAGGTCTGGAAAGTTGGGTTTTTTCCCTTGCATTGCGTGACTTGATTGGCCCCCTCTCTTGTGATTCCGCTGTGCCTCAGTTTCCTCTTTGGTAAAGTGGTGGTGGGGGGAGTGTTTCTCCATGTGGAATGGAAGACAGCATGGCCCACAATGTGGGCCAAGTCCTCAGAGAAGTACTGGAAATCCATTGGTGTGGTTCTTGTTTTGCTGCCACTGTGTTGGGCTCAGGTGCCTTCCCCCGCAAGCTGTTAGTGTTCCCGGGCTCCCTGCCCATGCTAGAATCTGCTCTTCTGGCTTTAGTGTCCTGGGCTTTGATTTCAGGTCAAGATGGAGGGGCTTCTCCAGTTCTGAGTCACCCACATGACGATACAGCCCCTTTCTGTTTCCAGAAAGTGTCAGGAGCACAGAAACATGAGGAAGTACGGCCTGGAGCCAGTACCCCAGTATCCTTTCCATTGACAAGAGTCAGGGCCTGCAGGAAAGGGGTAAACCAAGGACTTTCCAGTGCTTGCTTGTTCTGTCTAGTGTCCTGTGATAAGTCAGCTACCGGATAACACATTTGTTCTCGTGGGGGTCTCGTTCTGGAGTGTAGTGAAGTCTGAGAGCCCCAGCTGCCCATGGTGGATGGTAACTTCTGTCTCATCAAGAGTAAAATGGTCCTGCACACAGCAGGGTGGGCTCGTGCCTTCGCCCCAATGGATACATAGCCACATAACCATTTCTGAATTATTCTGTGCACTTATTTCCCTCTTCTATTTTTAACTTGACATATGCAGACCTAGAGTCCTGTCGGGGTAGCTTTTGTATATGAAGAACATTATTTTTAAAGAAGTGCTAACTTTGAGGACATATCTGTTTACTGGAGATACTTGGGTTTGAATCATGAGGTTGTCCTACAGGTGCCGCCCTTGATCTCGGGACACTATCAGGGCTTTGTACTCCAGATCCTTGCGCCTGGAGAGAGTGAAGATGGGAGTGACAGCAGGTGAAAGGCTTTGCTGTGAAGGAAAAAGAGATAAGGCGTTTCCAGGAAACGGGAAACTGCCTCCTCCTACACATGGGGCCTGTGCTCAGAATGGGCTTGGTTCTTATAGGATGGATGCTCAGTATTCCCTAATAAAGTTCCATTATTTTCCTGAGTCTGTCTTTTACTGTGTGTTAAAAACCTGAACTGACTGGGCCGGGCGCGGTGGCTCACACCTGTAATCCCAACACTTTGGGAGGCCAAGGTGGGCGGATCATTTGATGTCAGGAGTTCGAGACCAGCCTGGACAATGAGGTTAAACTCCACCTCTACTAAAAATACAAAAATTAGCCGGGTGTGGTGGCACATGCCCTGTTCCAGCTACTCAGGAGACTGAGGCAGGAGAATCGCCTTAACTTGGGAGGTGGAGATCGCAGTGAGCCAAGATGGCGCCACTGTACTCCAGCCTGGGCTCCATCTCAAAAAAAAAAAAAAAAAACTTACCAGAACCCAAAAGTCCCTCTTTGTATTCTCCTTCCAGGTAGTACCTTGTCTCCCTCTTAACCTGGCCCTGAAGTTTGTGGCATGGTAGACAGAGTATTGAGAACTTGGCAGGTCTGGTTCTAGACCAACTTCTGCCACTAACTACACCTTAACTTTTTTTTTTTTTTTTTTTAAAGATGGGGTTTCACCATGTTGGCCAGTCTGGTCTTGAACTCCTGACCTCAAGTGATCGCCCACCTTGGCCTCCTAAAGTGCTGGGATTACAGGCATGAGCCACCATGCCCGGCCTTCACCTTTACTTTCATTAGAGATTTTACATTTTGAGACAGGTCTTAATGAGATGACTTTGTTTCTTCATGGAATTTTGCTTCCCTTGGGTTGCATTATTTACTTTACTATAAACCAGAAGAGCTTATAGTGACAAAATGCACCGAGCAGTTACCATGCACCAGGCACTGTGCTAAGCTCTTTACGTGCCATCTCATTTAATCCTGACAGCTCTAGGAGGTAGTTAAATATCCTCACTCTACAGGTGAGAAAGTGGAGACTCAGGAGAGGTTTGGTCAGTTACCTGCCCCACACCTGTTGCTTAACCATGACCCTGGGAGTCCACTGTTAAAGCCATGAGAAATACCTAATAGGAACAAATGAATAAAAGAACAAAATACTAGGATAAAAAAATGATATATTAGTGGCCAGGCACGGTGGGCTCACTCCTGTAATCCTAGAACTTTGGGAGGCCGAGGTGGGTGGATCACTTGAGGTCAGGAGCAGCCTGACCAACATGGGGAAATCCCATCCCCAATAAAAATACAAAAAAAATTAGCTGGTCCTGTGGCGTGTACCTGTAGTCCCAGCTACTCGGGAGGCTGAGTCAGGAGGATTGCTTGAACTGGGAGGCGGAGGTTGCAGTGACCTGAGATGATGCCACTGCACTCCAACACAGGTGACAGAGCAAAGACTCCATCTTAAAAAAAAAAAAAGCTACAGTGTTTAGTCTTTTCTCTAGCTAATATCAGGACAGTCCACAACTGCGATTGGTCATTCCTTGCATGTGACTTATGATCGTCCTTCCCTGGCCCTTTATCCCTGAAGGGAGTCCTGTCTCATAACCAGAAAGTTCAGCAGGGACCCCATGTCCTGGGCTTGCTGCACCCATAGTCTCTCACAGACGGCCTTGGAGATGGTCACATGGAGGGCCGTTCTAGCCTCCCTGCTCCCTGGCCCTGTTAAGCTATTTCAGATCTTTGGACAAAAGACTCACTTTTGTCCTTTTTCTTTCTTCACCCTCTTGATACAATATCCCTTGATACAACAGCCATCATGGAAATGGAAGTAGAATTGTCTGCGTGATGAGATTTTCAAAGCAGAAGGTCTCAGAGCCTGGTGGAGAGGAAGGGCCTGTGAGCCGGAACTGGTGTGTCATTCTAAAGACCGGTAGGAGTGGTGGTTTCAGGAGTTTCACAAAACAAGAACATGCGGTTATCTTTGGCCTATTATCTAGGTGCAGCTGGTGGGACGGGGCCTTACGAGGAGCCTACAAGTCTGGCTACATCATAGTGCTACGAAGGGGTTTTAGGTCCTTGAGCACAATGTTTATGGTAACAGAGCCTAGGTCACCCTGCACTGGAACATGAGGCATAGAGAGGCCTTCCTCCTCAGAGGCCTCCTGCGGCCTTCCGCAGTTTGTTGTTCCTGGTTTATATGTTACTCATAACCAGTTTATGTAGGCACTCTGTAAGTCCTTTCTCTCTTTGCTGCTTCCCCCAACAGGAAGGTCTCATGCCAATGGAATACTTTGCCTGGGTCCTTCATAGCTCACAGGTGATGTAAAACATGTAAAAGCAGAGCTGTCCTGGAGACTGGAAGGTGGGAACCCAAGGACCTCTCCTGGGTTGGGCCTTTACTCTACATCTCTAGTCCCTGACATAGCTCTGGAATTTCTAGACTGGTCCAGGGGATAGGTTTGAAAGGTAGATGTGGCTGGGCGTGGTGGCTCATGCCTGTAATCCCAGTACTTTAGGAGGCTGAGGTGGGTGGATCACATGAGGTCAGGAGTTCAAGACCAGCCTGGCCAACATGGTGAAACCTCGTCTCTACTAAAAATACAAAAATTAGCCAGGTGTGGTGGTGGGTGCCTGTAATCCCCAACTACTTAGGAGGCTGAGGCAGGAGAATTGCTTGAAGCCAGGAGGCGGAGGTCACGGTGAGCTGAGATGGTGCCACTGCACTCCAGCCAGGGCAACAGAATAAGACTGTCTCAAAAAAAAAAAAAAAAGAGAAAAGAAAAGAAAAGGTAGATATGTGTACAGGCCAAGAGTGCTGGCCTGAGTTTCTGTGTTAGCCTTCTCAGAAGTCTTGTTCCTCATCTAAACCAAAAATAAAATTCATAGCCCCCCCAACTGATTGATGGACCTTCCCATTGGCCAAGGGCATTCCAAAGTCAACCCAAAAAACTCGTTCAGGCCATGATGGGAAGAGAAGCTGGACATGCCTCATTATACCCCCCCACTCCGCTGGAACTCAGGCACAGCTCACCACCATTCACATTAAAACGCATCTTAAGACTGACAAAGCAGATTCTCTGTAGCAATGACACCAAATTCCAGGCGGACTCTAGTACAGCATCACGTGACAGATAGCAGGCCCTGAAAGAGATAGAAGTATTTTACTTTAAATTATATATTCTTAACTGCCAGGCATGGTGGCTCACACCTGTAATCTCAGCACTTTTGGAGGCCTAGGCGGGTGGATCATGAGGTCAGGAGATCGAGACCATCCTGGCCAACATAGTGAAACCCTGTCTCTACTAAAAATACAAAAAAATTAGCTGGGCGTGGTCACGCACACCTGTGGTCCCAGCTACTCGGGAAGCTGAGGCAAGAGAATTGCTTGAACCCAGGAGGTGGAGATTGCAGTGAGCCGAGATTGCGCCACTGCACCACAGCCTGGGCAACAGTGCGAGACTCTGTCTCAAAAAAATAAAAATTAGCTGGGTGTGCTGGTGTGCACCTGTAACTCCAGCTACTACGGATGCTGAGGCAGGAGAATTGCTTGCACTTGGGAGGCAGAGGTTGCAGTGAGCTGAGATCCTATCACTGCACTCCAGCCTGGGCAACAGAGCAAGACTCCATCATAAAACGAAACAAAAAAAACAAGGTAGATTTCCTTGACGTATTTTTAAATGCCTCTGCAAAGCCGTCCCTGTGGGGAAGATCTACATTCTGCAGAGAATCCCCATTCCCTTCCAATTCTTCTCGCTGATCCAGGAGAGAAATAACTAAGAGTCTGGCAATTATTTTTGATCTGATAAGAGCTCTGAAGCCTGCTACCTGGAGCTTCATCTGCGTGATAAAACCTTGGCTTCCACAACCCCTTATCTTAACCCAGACATTCCTTGCTAATGATTCCAGGTCCTTTTTTTTTTTTTTTTTTTGAGATGGAGTCTCACTCTGTCATCCAGGCTGGAGTGCAGTGGTGCAACCTCAGCTCACTGCAACCTCTGCCTCCCGGGTTCAAGCAGTTCTCCTGCCTCAGCCTCCCCAAGTAGCTGGAATCACAGATGCGTGCCACTGCGCCTGGCTACTTTTTTTTTTGTATTTTTAGTAGAGACAGGTTTCACCATCTTGACTGGGCTGGTCTCAAAATCCTGACCTCAGGTAATCCGCCCGCCTTGGCCTCCCAAAGTGTTGGGATTACAGGCCAGAGCTACTGCCCCTGCCTTTTCTCTTTCTCTTTCTCTCTTCTTTCTTTCCTTTCTTCCTTTCTTTCTTTCCTTCCTTCCCTCTCTCCCTCCCTCCCTCCCTTCCTTCCTTCCTTTTTTTTCTTTCGATGGAGTCTCACTCTGTCGCCCAGGCTGGAGTGCAGTGGTGCAATCTCAGCTCACTGCAACCTCTGCCTCCTGGGTTCAAGCTATTCTCCTGCCTCAGCCTGCCGAGTAGCTGGGACTACAGGCGTGCGCCACCATGCCCAGCTAATTTTTGTGTTTTTAGTAGAGACGGGGTTTCACCATGTTGGTCAGGCTGGTCTTGAACTCCTGACCTCATAATCCGCCCGCCTAGGCCTCCTAAAGTGCTGGGATTACAGGCGTGAGCCACTGCGCCCGGCCTCGATTCCCTTTTTCTAAAACAAGGGAACGACTGCCTTTCAGGCACCCCATTTGGTTTCTAGTTTGAAAGTGCATTCTAAAGGGTCTTCTCCATGACTTTTTCTCCCCAAATTAAACTCAGTGGGTTTGTCTGCACTAAGACTTTTTGTCGACACTAAGTTAAGAGGGATAAAAGCAATTTCCATGGCCCAGCTTTGCAACTGATTCTCTGGAAAACCCTTCCTGTCATCCTGTCCTTCCCTCACCTAACCACAGGCTGCTCCTACTGTGTGGGGGCAATCACAGCTTCCCCCACCTTTATTACATTTGGACTTTTCATCTGTTAAATAGGAAGTGAAACCTATAATGCAGGGTTCCAGGATTCCTTCTCAGAACCAAACCAGAATAAATGTGTGAAGTAGGTCTTTTCCCCTAAGGCTGCACCATCCTGGGCCCTCCCAGCCCTTCCGTGGTATTTTTTATTTTGCTTTTTATTTTTTAAGAAGGGGTTTCACCATGTTGGCAGGCTGGCGTGGTTTCGGCTCACTGCACTCCCTGCCTCCCCAGTTCAATTGATTCTCTTCCCTCAGCCTCCTGAGTAGCTGGGATCACAGGTGTACGCCACCATGCCAGGCTAATTTTTTTGTATTTTTAGTAGAGTCAGGGTTTCACCATGTTGGCCAGGTTGGTCTCGAACTCCTGACCTTGTGACCCACCTGCCTTGGCCTCCCAGTGCTGGTATTACAGGTGTGAGCCACCACCCCCGGTCAGTCTCTGATATTTCTATGAAGTCATTTCCTTTGAACACACCTCCACTTAGCACATAGCATTTACCGAAGCATTTATTAATAGCACTGCATTGGAGTTAATCTGGGTTGCACATAACTCCGTGGCAGCATTTTAAAATGCACCCTCTGCTGGATTGCATTCCTTAAGAGGAAGGAGTGTTTCACTTTTTTTTCTTCCACCACAGCACACTTGCCACCTGGTGCTTGGCCCAAATTGCTCCACAGCTGTTGAATGAAAGTCAATGGTATTAATCTTAAATGACCCAGGACTGTGCAAGCAGGAAATGAGGAATTGTGTGTGTGGTAGGTGAGGGGAGGAACACAGTGGTAGAGCATCATTACAGCTAGCAACCATGGCAGAGAAAAGCGCTTTGAGTGGCAGAAAACCTTAACTGGAGTCCCATCTTCATAGGAGCAGAGACCTCAGTCCCATGCTATCTCGATTTAGTCATCTGTATAGTAGGGGCAAATAGGGACTAACAGGGTTAAACAGCTGCCCTCGGCCCTAAGTGAAAATATTTTATAAACCAGCGTTGCGGCTCACGCCTGTAATCTCAGCACTTTGGGAGGTCTAGGCAGGAGGATCGCTTGAGCCCAGGAGTTTGAGACCACCCTGAGCAACATAGTTAGACCTCGTTTCTTTTTTTTTTTTTTTTTAACGACAGGGTTTCACCATCTTGGCCAGGCTAGTCGTGAACTGCTGACCTCAGGTGATCCGCCTGCCTCGGCCTCCCTAAGTGCTATTACAGGCGTGAGCCACCACTCCAGGCCAAGACCTCGTTTCTATTAAAAACAAAACAAGGGCCTAGCACCGTGACTCACACCTGTAATCCCAGCACTTTGGGAGGCCGAGGCGGGTGGATCTCGAGGTCAGGAGTTTGAGACCAGCCTGGCCAAGATGGTGAAACCCCGGCTCTATTAAAAATACAAAAAATTAGCCGGGCATAGTGGCGCGCGCCTGTAATCCCAGCTACTCTGGAGGCTGAGGCAGGAGAATTGCTTGAACCCAGGAGGCGGAGGTTGCAGTGAGCCGAGATCGCGCCACTGCACTCCAGCCTGGGCAACAGAGCGAGGCTCCGTCTCAAAAAAATAAAATAATAAAATCAAATAAAACAAAAAACTGTAAAGAGCCTTTCGCTCAGTGCCACCAGGGCCACGCAGGGCAAGAGGTCTCCACCTCTCCCTGGGAAGCAGGACCCACACTCCCCCACAGTTGCGCGAGCTCTGGCTGCGGTTCTCGTTGATGACAGGTGGGACCTGTAGACAAGCTGGATAGGTGGGGCCGTTGATGACAGGTGGGACTTGTAGACAAGCTGGATAGGTGGGGCCGTTGATGACAGGTGGGACTTGTGGAGAAGCTGGATAGGGCCCCACCTATCCAACTCGTCTGCAAGTCCACCTGTCATCAATCATTCCGTCGGAAACCAATAGGAGCCTGAGACATTCTCATATTTTATTGGCTAACGCTGCTGTCTGTCTTCGGTGGCGACCACTGGGAAATGTAGTTCCAGCCAACACGGAGTCCTTCTGGGGCTCAGCTTTCCGCTTCCGGTGCTCAGCGGCAGTCCGAATACCTGGGCGTGGGGCGTGGGGCGTGGGGCGTGGGGCGTGGGGCGTGGGGCGTGGGCTTTTAGTGCCGTGTGGGAACGTTGCGTGGCTGCGGAGACAGTGTTGCGGGGCGGGGCTGTCCGTATTTTCAGGGCTTCGGCGGGCGGGAGCAGTTCACACCTCGGGCCTGGGCCGCGAGCCGGAGTCCGGTCGCCTCTGGCCCTGGCCCCAAGTCCCCGCGATCTGACTCGGAGCCAGGATACAATCCTCGTGATGGTGGCGCCCTGCTCCCCGATGCCCCCTGGGCCTGGAAGGAAGACCCGGCCCTGTAGCTGCCGAGACTCCCCTGGCCGCAAGGCTAGCGTTGCCCCATAAAGTTTCCAGAGAAGGTCTCCCGCGGAGCAGAGTAGCCTTCCAGTGTAAGTTACCCAGTCTGCAGTCGAAGGGCCAAGCCACTGTTCATTTTCCTGCCACAGACCAGCTATGTGACCTTGGGCAAGTCCCTTGAATTCTCCTAAGCCATGATTGTCTCAGCTCTTAAGAGATTTCAAGCCAGAGTATCTCTTAACTTTACAACTGTACCATTCCGTAAGAGTCCGTTTTTATTAGTATTTCTCTTTTAATTTTTTTTTTTTTTTTTTTGATACGGAATTTCACCCTTGTTACCCAGGCTGGAGTGCATGGCGCATCTCGGCTCACCTCAACTTCCGTCTCCCGGGTTCGAGCGATTCTCCTGCCTCAGCCTCCCGAGTAGCTGGGATGACAGGCGCCCGCCTCCACGTCCGGGTAATTTTTTTTTTTTTTTTTTTTTGCATTTTTAGTAGAGACCAGGTTTCTCAGGCTGGTCTTAAAGTCCCGACCTTAGATGATCCAGCTGCCTTGGCCTCCCAAAGTGCTGGGATTACAGGCTTGAGCCATCGCGCCCGGCCCTTATTATCCTTTCTCTTAAAGCTTGCAAGCTTAACCAGGATAAATGTCCCTCTCTGGGCTAGAATTAGGATGCCAGAGCTGAGAAATCCTCAACGGTGCGCCCGAGGCTGAGAATCCAGCCAGAGGCCAGGGCAGTTGAGCTGTTGGGGTATTTGAATCTTTGAAATTTAGAGCTGGCTCCACCCCGATGCTGCTCTTGAAGAAGCTGCTGTTTGTGTGACGTCTGACTTGTACCAGACAGTTACTGTGCAGCACCCTGTAGTTCTGCAGACCAGTGGTTTGGGTGGGCAGGCAATTTATTGTCGCATGTATAATCTCCATCAGCCCACCCACATTCTTCACTGGATAATTGGCGTTTCTCAGCCTTAATTAATTGCTATGTAAACACAGCTTCAGGCTCCTCTACTTTCCAACCAGATCATTAGCCCTTGACTCCTCTTACCAAACTTCTGGAACTGCCACCCCACCAGTGACTCCACAGGCACCAGGGCATGCAGCGGGGCAGGGACAGGAAGGCTCTCTTCTCCTCAAGCCTGCGGGACTAACACTTGAGATTTTTCCTGGAGTTCTCTCTTTAATGTGTGTCTCTGACTTTAGAATTTCAAGAGAAGTTTCCACTTAGTGACTCCTAACTGAAGATGGCTTCCCAGTGAGGTGATAGAAGAGGCTTGAGTTTCAGAGTGCAGTTGCAAGGTTCTTCTCTGACCTGAACAATGGCTGTAGCTGCGGACCAACAAATCCAAACTCTTTCAGTACAAGATCTCCAAATAGTGAAACTGGAAGATTCTCACTGGGAGCAGGAAATTTCCCTTCAAGGGATTGACTCTGTACCAGAGACATGCTGTCAGAGCTTTTGGCATTTCCATTACCAAGAAGCATCAGGACCCCGAGAGGCCCTCCTTCAGCTCCGGAGCTCCGTTGTCAGTGGCTAAGGCCAGAGAAGTGTACAAAGAGCAGATCCTGGAGTTGCTGGTCCTAGAACAGTTCCTGACTGTCCTTCCCCCGGGAGATCCAGATCTGGGTGAGACAGCAGCATCCTGAGAGTGGAGAGGAGGCAGCGGCCTTGGTGGAAGACTTGCAGAAAGAACCTGGAAGGCAGGGGCTGCAGGTGAGATGTAAAATCATAGATCTGAACAGTTAAAATAGAGGAGTATGAGACAGAGCTGCCATGGGTTGCCAGCAGTGTGGGCGATGTGTAGTACTTCACTCTTTGTGTTAAACTGGAGTTTGCTTATTTCATGGTTGTGGTAGCTGCAGCTTTCCTTCCCAGTTCAGGCTGACTTTTTTTTGAGACTGAGTTTCGTCTTGTTGCCCAGGCTACAGTGCAATGCTACGATCTGAGCTCACTACAACCTGCACCTCCCAGGTTCATGAGATTTTCCTGCCTCAGCCTCTGGAGTAGCTGGGATTACAGGTATGCGCCACAAGGCCTGGCTAATTTTGTATTTTTAGTAGAGACTGGGTTTCTCCATGTTGGTCAGGCTGGTCTCGAACTCCCAACCTCAAATGATCTGCCTGCCTCGGCCTTCCAAAGTGCTGGGATCACAGGTGTGAGCCATTGCACCAGGCCAACCACCGTGGCCGGCCCAGGCTGACTCTTCAGAGAATGTACAACATTGGTTGCTCTCAGTGTCGGTCCCTGCCATTAAATAAGAAAATTGCTTAAAATGGCTTGAGCTTCACTCTGGTCACGGAGGAGCATGTATGACAGGGATCTCTTTTGGAGATCTCATTCTGCAGCAGCCAGCCTGAGGCAAGTTGTTTTCGGTGGTCTTTGTCGACATTATTGAGCTTATTGCAAAACACCTGAATTATCCTATGCCTTTTTGCCTAAGGGTTGGCAAGGCGGTTAGGAGCAGCCCCAGGAGAGCTGGGTGGCCAGGATGCAGTGGTCCGTGGCCTTTTTTCCATAAAGTCTTCACATGTCCACCCCTCTTTACTGCTGTTGCAGGCTTTTGTGTAAGATTGGCTTTTTCCTCTGCTTCTGTAAGTTTTGGGATGTTTAAGTTTTTAGTCCCTACAGAATTTTTGACCACTTCCAGTCCTTAAATAGGGACAGGATGTGCTCTTAAAGGAGAAGGAGCACGCAGGGTCAGTACTGAGATCTCCAAATATCCATCCGAAGCAAGCACAGACAGTATTATGTGTTTGTTCCAGGCAATGATGAAAAACTCACAGCCAGAACCAGAGGAATGGTTGAACCACAGCCCCAAAGTCGAACTCCAGCCTGTCCACAAGAGCGGTAAGAGGTAGCAGTGAGGGGGAGGAAGGAAGTACACTGTGGGGAGGGCACAGAAGTACTCTCTGAATGTAGGAAGTGGGGTAGAAGGTACAGCTCCCTTCTACTTGGAAGATTGGCATGTTGAGCTCAGGCTGACCGCATGAATCTCTGAGATCCTAAATGGGTACCTCCAAATGGAGGAAGGACCTCAATTGGCATGTTTTGTAAAACAACATAGGGGAGCCTGTGGCACCTTTCCTTATGTGAGTCAGAGATTATTCATCCCAATAGGTTACAGCTGGAGACAGATTTTAGGTCTGGTTAGAGGGAAGGGCACTAGTAGGGTTAAACTACGGTTCAGTAATCCTTAAAACAGCTAAGTGTCCCCAAACCAATTCAAATGACTAAGGTATGTTATCAAAACTGAAAAACAAGGCCAGGTGCGGTGGCTCACGCCTGTAATTCTGATACTTTGGAGGCTGAGGTGGGTGAATCACTTGAGCCCAGGAGTTCCAGAGGAGCCTGGGCAACATGGTGAAACTCCGTCTCTACTAAAAATACACAAAAAAATTAGCTTGGCATGGTGGCGGCCACCCGTAGTTGCAGCTATTCAGAAGGCTGAGATGGGAGGATCCGCCTGAGCCCAGGAGGTTGAGGCTGTAGTAAGCTGAGATCGTGCCACTACACTCTAGCCTGGGTGACAGAGCAAGGCCCTGTCTCAAAAAAGAAACCCCAAAACCTGAAAAACAATCAGAAAACCCTGATAGTCAGTACCTAGATGGATATGGAGGGGAAAACCTAAAACTTTCATCTTTGAAATGTTTCATTTTGGTTTTTCACCAGCCTTGCTTTGATAGGACAAAGCAGATAGTAAGGGGAGGAGGAAAGGCTGTTCTGTGTCTGGACCCAGTTGGGCTAGTCCCCAAGAGGAGCTGAGTGCCATGCACTCTACTGCCTCCTTTTCTTCCCCCAGCCCTGCCTGATTCTCGGGCTCTTGGAATTCCTGCAGAGAAGAGCAGGGTGGCCAGCGGGTAGTGAGCAGCTCCCAGGTGAGTCTGCCTTTTCTCTTACTCAGATCACCTTTTTCTAATTTAATTTAATAAATTTTTTTTTTCTTTTTTAGAGATGGGGTTTCACCATGTTGTCAGGCTGGTCTTGAACTCCTAACCTTGTGATCCTCCTGCCTCGGCCTCCCAAAGTGCTGGGATTACAGGCATGAGCCACCATGTCTAGCCGCCCCCCCCACTTTTTTTTTTTTTTTTTAATAGAAATGTAATTCTTGAGGCACAGCTCAAGTTTCTCCTTTTGGGAAAACTATTAAGTCATTTGTTTTTACTTAGTATATTTCTTTTCTTCGAATATTTTGTGTGTATATATATATTTTATTAAACTTTAAGTTCTGGGATACATGTGCAGAATGTGCGGGTTTGTTACATAGGTATACGCGTGCCATGGTGGTTTGCTGCACCCGTCAACCCGTCATCTACATTAGATATTTCTTGTAATGCTATCCCCTCCCTTAGTCCCCCTCCTCTCAGATCACCCTTTACTACCTGAATGGGGATTCTGCAACCAACTCTTACCGCTCAGAAATTTCAAGAGAATTTTACCCAGCAGGGAGGCCCAGAAACTTTACAGTTTAGCCTCCAAAATTTCATCAGCCTGCAATGATGAAGTTCTTACCCACATAAAGCCAGTGCCATGGCTGTGATAATGAGGGATTGCATTAAAATTACTCATTCTTTTGACTCTGAAATACCAGATTCTACTGATCTGCTTGTTTGCGTTAAAGATGCTGGTTACTTCATTCCATATTGGGATCTTGCTCACATGGCATGCAGTATTGTGGAGTGGAGATAAACAAACAAAACCAAAAGCTTCAGAGTCCAACAGCCCTGAGCTGACATCCCAGACATACCCTGGACTCCCTGTGTGACTCTGGGCAAGTCTAGAAGCTTCTGGCCCAGTGCATAGGTGTTCAATAAATGTCAGCTTGTTTCTTTCTCTCTCCTCCTGCCCCTTTTACCTCATTTAAAGACAAAATCATCACTGTTTCATTTCTTCTAAGTCTGTTCTGTCACTTGCCCCGACTCGGGCATTAGAGAGGCATTTTGTTCTGAGGCCATCTGTTCTGAGAGGGGTGTTATGTTTCCTCAGGAGCTAGCGACACTTGGCGATTTGGCTGTGTATGTCTCCTAGGAAGCACGGAGGGAGCCAGATCCTGGACAGAGAACCACCTAGAAATAACTTGGCAGAATTCTGAAAATGAGGTCATGCTGGGTAAGAATGCCTTTTTTTTTTTTTTCTCATAGTCAAAGTTAGCTATGGAGTTTCTGTAGTATTCACTACTCCAGACCTTTTTCAGGTTTTGTCTTTTTCCCTGTCCTTATTTGTTTAAACTTTTATTTCAATAGTTTTTGGGGAACAGGTGGTATTTGGTTGCATGGAAAAGTTCTTTAGTGGAGATTTCTGAGATTTTGGTGCACCCATCACCCAAGGGTAGTCTTTTTTATCCCTCTAGTCTCTTATTCAATGTGTAGCCTTCTTTTTTTTTTTTTTTTTTTTTTTTTTTTGAGACTGAATCTCACTCTGTTTCCCAGGCTGGAGTGCAGTGGTGTGATCTTGGCTCACTGCAACCTTTGCCTCCCAGGTTCAAGTGGTTCTCCTGCCTTAGCCTCCTGAGTAGCTGGCGTTACAGGCGTGTGCCACCATACCCAGCTAATTTTTCTATTTTTTTAGTAGAGACAGCATTTCACTATGTTGGCCAGGCTGGTCTTGAACTCCTGACCTCAAGTAATCTGTCTGCCTTGGCCTCCCAAAGTGCTGGGATTACAGGCATGAGCCGCTGCGCTTGGCCCAGTGTGTAGTCTTTTATCCCTCAGCCCCCACTCCCACCCTTTCCCCCGGGTTGAATGTTTCAAATCTATTTCTACCTTAAATCTTGCTCAAAAGAAAGAAATCGGCCAGGTGCGATGGCTCACGCCTGTAATCCAAGCACTTTGGAGGCCAAGGTGGGCGGATCACCTGAGATTGGGAGTTCAAGACCAGCCTGACCAACATGGTGAAAACCTGTCTTTATAAAAAATAAATCTAGTACCATAGTCAGTTTCACCAAGGATGAGTTTCTTGACCGAGAAAGGAAAGTTCATTTAAGGGAGATGGTCATTTTAGGTATGTGTCTGACCATATATATATATATATAATTGCATTTTAGGTTTTGGGGTGCATGTGAAGAACATGCAGGATTGTTGCATAGGTACATACATGGCAATGTGGTTTGCTGCTTTCCTCCTCATTACCTATATCTGGCATTTCTCCCCCCATGTTATCCCCTCCCCAACTCCCCCACTCCCCGCTGTCCCTCCCTAGCTCCCCCCCAACAGACCTCTGTGTGTGATGCTCCCCACCCCTGTGTCCATGTGTTATCATTGTTCAACACCCACCTATGAGTGAGAACATGAGGTGTTTGATTTTCTATTCTTGTGGCAGTTTGCTGAGAATGATGGTTTCCAGGTTCATCCATGTCCCTACAAAGGACACGAACTCATCGTTTTTTATGGCTGCATAATATTCCATGCTGTATATGTGCCACATTTTCCCTGTCCAGTCTATCATCGATGGGCACTTGGGTTGGTTCCAAGTCTTTGCTATTGTAAACAGTGCTGCGGTGAACATTCGTGTGCATATGTCTTTATAATAGAACAATTTATAATCCTTTGTATATATACCCAGTAATGGGATTGCTGGGTCAAATGGAATTTCTATTTCTAGGTCCCTGAGGAAGTGCCACACTGTCTTCCACAATGGTTGAACTAGTTTACACCCCCACCAACAGTGTAAAAATGTTCCTATTTCTCCACATCCTCTCCAGCATCTGTCTCCAGATTTTTTAATGATCACCATTCTAACTGGCGTGAGATGGTATCTCAATGTAGTTTTGATTTGCATTTCTCTAGTGACCAGTGATGATGAGCATTTTTTCATATGTTTGTTGGCTTCGTATGTGTTGTCTTTTGTAAAGTGTCTGTTCACATCCTTCACCCACTTTTGAATGGACTTGTTTGTTTTTTTCTTGTAAATCTGTTTTAGTTCTTTGTAGATTCTGGATATTAACCCTTTGTCAGATGGGTAGATTGCAAAAATTTTTTCCCATTCTGTTGGTTGCCAGTTCACTATAATTACTGTTTCTTTTGCTGTGCAGAAGCTCTGGAGTTTGATTAGGTCCCATTTGTCTATTTTGGCTTTTGGTGCCAATGCTTTTGGTGTTTTGGTGCCAATGCTTTTGGTGTTTTGGTCATGAAGTCCTTGCCTATGCCTGTGTCCTGAATGGTTTTGCCTAGATTTTCTTCTAGAGTTTTTATAGTGTTAGGTCTTACGTTTAAGTCTTTAACCCATCTGGAGTTAATTTTAGTGTAAGGTGTCAGGAAGGGGGTCCAGTTTCAGCTTTCTGCACATGGCTGGCCAGTTTTCCCAACACCATTTATTAAACAGGGAATCCTTTCCCCATTGCTTGTTTTTGTGAGGTTTGTCAAAGATCAGATGGCTGTAGATGTGTGGCGTTGCCTCTGAGGCCTCTGTTGTGTTCCATTGGTCTATATCTCTGTTTTGGTACCAGTACCATGCTGTTTTGATTACTGTAGCCTTGTAGTTTGAAGTCAGGTAGTGTGATACCTCCAGCTTTGTTCTTTTGCTTAGAATTGACTTATGCGGGCTCTCTTTTGGTTCTATGTGAAGTTTAAGGTGGTTTTTTTCCAGTTCTGTGAAGAAGGTCATTGGTAGCTTGATGGGGATAGCATTGAATCTATAAATTACTTTGGGCAATATGGCCATTTTTACAGTACTGATTCTTCCTAACCATGAGCATGGAATGTTTCTCCATCTGTTTGTGTCCTCTCTTATTTTGTTGAGCAGTGGTTTGTAGTTCTCCTTGAAGAGGTCATTTACATTCTTGGTTAGTTGTGTTCCTAGGTATTTTATTCTTTTTGTAGCGATTGTGAATGGCAGTTCGTTCTTGATTTGCCTCTCTTTAAGTCTGTTATTGGTGTATAGGAATGCTTGTGATTTTTGCACATTGATTTTGTATCCTGAGACTTTGCTGAAGTTGCTTATCAGTTTCAGGAGATTTTGGGCTGAGACGATGGGGTCTTCTAAATATACAATTATGTCATCTGCAAATAGAGACAATTTGACTTCCTCCTTTCCTATTCGAATACCCTTTATTTATTTTTCTTGCCTGATTGCTCTGGCTAGAACTTCCAATACTATATTGAATAGGAGTGGTGAGAGAGGGCATCCTTGTCTAGTGCCACATTTCAAAGGGAATGCTTCCAGTTTTTCCTCATTCAGTGTGATATTGGTTGTGGATTTGTCGTAAATAGCTTTTATTATTTTGAGATATGTTCTGTCAATACCTAGTTTATTGAGAGTTTTTAGCATAAAGGGCTGTTGAATTTTGTCAAAGGCCTTCTCTGCATCTATTGAGATAATCATGTGGTTTTTGTCCTTCGTTCGGTTTATGTGGTGAATTATGTTTATAGACTTGCATATGTTGAACCAGCCTTGCATCCCTGAGATGAAGCCTACTTGATTGTGATGGATAAGTTGTTTGATGTGCTGTTGCAATGGTTTGCCAGTATTTTATTGAAGATTTTTGCATCTATGTTCGTCATGGATATTGGCCTGAAGTTCTTTTTTTTTTTTTTGTCTCTGCCAGGTTTTGGTATCAGGATGATGTTGGTCTCAAAATGATTTGGGAAGGATTCCCTCTTTGGGATTGTTTGGAATAGTTTCAGAAGGAGTAGTATCAGCTCCTCTTTGTATGTCTGGTAGAGTTTGGCTGTGAACCCATCTGGACCTGGGCTTTTTTTGGTTGGTAGGCTATTAATTGCTGCTTCAACTTCAGCCCTTGTTATTGGTCTATTCAGGGTTTTGACTTCTTCCTGGTTTAGGCTTGGGAGGATGCAAGTGTCCAGGAATTTATCCATTTCTTCCAGGTTTACTGGTTTATGTGCATAGAGTTGTTTGTAGTAATCTCTGATGGTGGTTTGTATTTCTGTGGAATCTGTGGTGATAACCCCTTTATTGTTTTTTATTGCATCTATTTGATTATTCTCTCTTAATTAATCTGGCTAGTGGTCTATTTTGTTGATCTTTTCAAAAAACCAGCTCCTGGATTTATTGATTTTTTTTTTTTTTTTTGAAGGGTTTTTTGTATCTCTATCTCCTTCTTCAGTTTTACTCTGATCTTAGTTACTTCTCATCTTCTGCTAGGTTTTGAGTTTTTTTGATCTTGCTCCTCTAGCTCTTTCAATTTTGACGATAGGGTGTCGATTTTAGATCTTTCCTTGCTTCTCATGTGGGCATTTATTGCTATATGTTTTCCTCTAGACACTGCTTTAAATGTGTCCCAGAGATTCTGGTATGTTGTGTCTTTGTTCTCGTTGGTTTTGAAGAATATCTTTATTTCTGCCTTCATTTTATTGTTTATCCAGTTAACATTCAAGAGCCAGTTGTTCAGTTTCCATGAAGCTGGGCAGTTCTGAGTTAGTTTCTGAATTCTGAGTTCTAACTTGATTGCACTGTGGTCTGAGAGACTGTTTTTTATGATTTCCGTTCTTTTGCATTTGCTGAGGAGTGATTTACTTCCAATTATGTGGTCAATTTTAGAGTTGGTGTGGTGCTGAGGAGAATGTATATTCTGTGGATTTGGGGTGGAGAGTTCTGTAAATGCCTATTAGGTTTGCTTGGTCGAGATCTGAGTTCAAGTCCTGGATATCCTTGTTAATTTTCTGTCTCATTGATCTGTCTGATATTGACAGTGGAGTGTTAAAGTCTCTCACTATTATTGTGTAGGAGTCTGAGTCTCTTTGTAAGTCATTAAGAACTTGCTTTATGTACCTGGGTGCTCCTGTATTGGGTGCGTATATATTTAGGATCGTTAGCTCTTATTGCATTGATCCTTTTACTATTATGTAATGTCCTTCTTTGTCTCTTCTGATCTTTGTTGGTTTAAAGTCTATTTTATCAGAGACTAGGATTACAACTCCTGCTTTTTTTTCCTTTCCATTTGCTTGGTAAATCTTCTTCTATCCCTTTATTTTGAGCCTATGTGTATCCTTGCATGTGAGATGGGTTTCCTGGATACAGCACACCAATGGGTTTTGACTTTTTATCCAATTTTCCGGTCTGTGTCTTTTGATTGTGGCATTTAGCCCATTTACATTTAGGGTTGATATTGTTATGTGTGAATTTGATACTGACATTTTGATGCTAGCTGGTTGTTTTGTCTGTTAGTTGATGCAGTTTCTTCATTGTGTCGATGGTCTTTACCTTTTGGTATGTTTTTGGAGTAGCTGGTACTGGTTGTTCCTTTCTGTTTAGTGCTTCTTTCAGGAGGTCTTGTAAAGCAGGCCTGGTGGTGATGAAATCTCTGAATAATTGCTTGTTCATAAAGGATTTTATTTCTCCTTCACTTATGAAACTTAGTTTGGCTGGATATGAAATTCTAGGTTGCAACTTATTTTCTTTAAGGATGTTGAATATTGGCTCCCACTCTCTTCTGGTATGTAGGGTTTCTGCTGAGAGATCTGCTGTGAGTCTGATGGGCTTCCCTTTGTGGGTAACCCGACCACCTTTCTCTCTGGCTACCCTTAGCATTTTTTCCTTCATTTCAACCCTGGTGAATCTGATGATTATGTGCCTTGGGGTTGCTCTTCTTGAGGAATATCTTTGTGGTGTTCTCTGTATTTCCTGGACTTGAATGTTGGCCTGCCATGCTAGGTTGGGGAAGTTCTCCTGGATAATATCCTGAAGAGTGTTTTCCAGCTTGGATTCATTCTCTCTGTCACATTCAGGTACACCTATCAAACGTAGATTAGGTCTTTTCACATAATCCCGTATTTCTTGGAGGCTTTGTTCATTTCTTTTTTCTCTAATCTTGCCTTTTCATTTTATTTCATTGAGTTTATCTTCAATCTCTGATATCCTTTCTTCTGCTTGGTCAGTTTGGCTATTGAAACTTGTGTAGGCTTCGCAAAGTTCTCGTGTTGTTTTTCAGCTCCCCTCAATTCATTTATATTCCTCTCTAAGCTGTTTATTCTTGTTAGCATTTCGTCAAACCTTTTTTCAAGGTTCTTAGTTTCTTTGCATTGGGTTAGAACATGTTCTTTTAGCTCATAGAAGTTTCTTACTACCCACCTTCTGAAGCCTGTTTCTGTCAATTCATCACACTCATTCTCCATCCAGCCTTATTCCCTTGCTGGTGAGGAGTTGTGATCCCTTGGAGGAGGAGAGGTGTTCTGGTTTTGGGTGTTTTGATGCTTTTTGCGCTGGTTTCTTTCCATCTTTGTGGATTTATTTACCTGTGGTCTTTGTAGTTGGTGACTTTCAGATGGGGTCTCTGAGTGGACGTCCTGTTTGTTGATGATGAAGTTATTTTTCTGTTTCTTAGTTTGCCTTCTGACAGTCAGGCTCCTCTGCTGTAGGACTGCTGAGGTCCACTCCAGACCCTGCTTGCCTGGGGATCACCTGCAGCGGCTGCAGAACAGTAAGGGTTGCTGCTAGTTTCTTCTGCTATCTTTGTCCCAGAAGGATACCTGTCTGAGTTCTCCTTTATGAGGTGACTCTTTGGATATACAGAGGTTGGGGAGCTGCTTGAGGAGACAGTCTGTCCTATATAGGAGCTCAGGTGCTAAGCTGTGAGCTCCGTTGTTCTGTTCAGATCTGCTGGGCAGGTACGTTTAAGTCTGCTGCAGCAGAACTCATAACCGCCTTTTTTTTTTCCCAGGTGCTCTGTCCCGGGAAGGGAGGGCTTTATTTATAAGTTTCTGTCGTGCTGTTGCCATTTTTCAGTGATGCCCTGCCCAGCGAGGAGGTAGCCTAGTCACAGTCTGTCAGCAGAGGCGTTGCTAAGCTGCTGTGGGTTCTGCCCAGCTGCTGTGTGAACTTCCTTGCAGTTTTGTTTATAGGGGTATAGTTAGAAGTGCCTTGGTAATGGCGGGCTGCCTTGGTAGTGGCAGACTACCTTGTTAGCGGTGGACTGCCTTGGTAATGGCGGATGCTGTTTCTCCTCAGAGCTGGATCGTCCCGGGTTCAGCTGTGCTTGCAGTGAAACTCTCAATCCAGAGTGTTTCTGATTGCTGGTCTTTGTGGGGGGTGGGTCTGGCCAAGCCAGATCACCTGGCTCCCTGTTTCAGTCCCCTTTTTTTCGGTTGAATGGGCGACTCTGTCTCCCAGGCGTTCCAGTCGCCAGTTGAAAAGGCGCCTGGATTTGTGTGAGTTTTTGTGTGGAGACCCGCTGCGCTGGCTGAAATGGCCACGCTGGAGACTCGTGGTGCTTTTCTGCCCAGGAATCTCCTGGTCTATGGGCAGTAAAAATTCGTTTGGAAATGCAGTGACCACTCACCCTCTGTTTTCTCGCTGGGAGCTGCAATCCAGAGCTATTCCTATTCAGCCACATTGGATCCCTCCTCGTGTCTGACTTTTATTTAAGATGATGAACATGGATGTGTAGTTATGCATTTGGGCCTGGATTTTTTTTTTCTAATTGTTCTTTCCACTGAGCTTTCCCAAGAATCCTCCAGAATTAAAAAAAATTTACTCTCTCCTCTCCCTGGCATATGTAATGGTTGGGATTAGATTTATGAAACCATTACTCTCCATTTGTCTGCCTGCAAACAGATTTTCCAATCCATAGGCTCACCACGTAGAACAGAAGGAAAACCCACAGAGCTGGGATCTTCACACTCTGGAAAATAGGAGAGTGTGAGAGGCTGTTCAGTGGCTGGGGTGGGAGTCGAGTGTGGCCAGGTGCTAATCCGGAGAAAAGCCAAGACCTGGGACGAGCTGCAGTGGCAGGGCCTGGAGGATGAGAAGGTGGCAGGAGTGCACTGGGGATGCAAGGAAACCAAGATTTTTCTGAGAATTCTCAGAGTCCTGGATCCATGAAAAACTCTGCACCTGCTATTGAAACTGCGAAGTTTACTGGATTGTGGCTCAGCAGCTACAAGAGCGATGCTTCCTGTGGACCCTGGAGTAGTGTTGATACTGGTTTAAAAACCTCCAGACCAACTACTGCAAAGCCAGGAGCACCTACATGCCAGGCACCTGTGCCTTCCATGATGAGCTGGATCTCCTGATGAGTCCCTGGGCACTTTCGAACACCTTTGAAGCCTTAGAGGTGGCAGGAGGCGGCCTTCTTTGGGATGGAAGGGATTCCAAAGGGAACCAAAGCACAGCACTAGAAGATGTGGCAGGATGGTAATGAAATAGTGGAGGAGTCTCAAGAGGAACCGTGGAGCCTTGGTCTCCAGGCCTTGCAGTGGAATCCCAATGGCAACACTGTCCCGAAGTGGACCTCAGAGCAGTGGGAGCGATGCAGTCCTGTGGGAAGCATTCAGGCTAAGAATCCGCAGACATGATTATTGTCCTGGCTCTGCTATGACTAATTTGGGTCTGGAATGGCCTCATCAGGGAAAAATTGGTGACAACTTTAAGGGAATACTGTTTATATCCTGTTCTCAAATACTGCTTGACTCAATCCTTGACTGAACCAGTGGTCCAGGGTGGCTCACAAAGACCACCCTGAGCTGTTGCTCTGCTCTACAGCCAGGGAGTCTCCCTTCCTGCCTTTAGCTACAACATTATAGGAACAGAGGAGAGAAATGTAGGTGTTAGTGTCCCATAGAGGTGAACCCTGCATAGATCATATACAACAGTCTGCCATTTAAAAGGCTTGTTGTTCTTGGGCAACCTCTTTAAACACCCTTAGCCTCCATTTTCTCATCTGGACTGTGGACATTGTGATAGTTTCTACCTCCCTGGGCTGTTATGAGGATCCTCACGCAGTATTAGCACTCAGCAAATGGTAGTTTTCATTATGACCATCGTAATTATTATGAAAATAAGTACTTTGTTTTATACTCTCAAAGGAGTAATCCATATGGGAGAGAAGCCCTACAAATGTGTGGAATGTGCTGGAAGAGCTTCACCCAGAGCTCAAGCCTCATTATGCACCAGAGCATCCATACAGGAGAGAAACCTCGTAAGTGTAGTGAGTGTGGAAAAAGTTTCATCAGTAGTTTGCGCCTCAGTGCACTCTGGCGAACACACGCTGGTGAGAAACCCTTCTAGTGCCCAGAGTGTGGGAAAAAGTTCAGTAAGAGCTCCACCCTCACCAGCCATCAAAGAATCCACACAGGAGAGAAACCCTGTAAGTGTTTGGAATGTGGGAAAGGTTTCGGTGACTGCTCAAACCTCATTACCTACCAGCGAATTCACACTGGAGAGAGACCCTATAAATGCAGGCAATGTGGGAAAAGCTTTAATCAGAGCTCAAGTCTCATTAAACACCAGTGAATTACACAGGAGAAAACCCCTGGCCAGGCACCGTGGCTCATGCCTGTAATCCCAGCACTTTGGGAGACTGAGGTGGGCAGATCACGAGGTCAGGAGATCGAGACCATCCTGGCCAACATGGTGAAATGCCATCTTTACTAAAAATACAAAAATTAGCTGGGTGTGTGTGCCCATAATCCCAGCGACTTGGGAGCTGAGGCAGGAGAATCCCTTGAACCAGGGAGTCAGAGGTTGTAGTGAGCTGAAATTGCGCCACTCCACTACAGCCTGGTGATAGAGCGAGACTCTGTCTCAAAAAAAAAAAAAAAAACAAAACCCTATGAATGTAGTGAATGTGGGAGGCAGTTCAACAGTAGTTCACATTTTATTGCACATCAGAAAACCCACGTGGGAGAGAGACTCTAAATGTTCCCTAAATATAGGAGAAATGTTTTTAAAGCATTGAGGCTGAAAACACTAGGGAATCCATCCCAAGAAAGGTTTGTCTTGCCCTTGATTCTCTACCAAATCACCCACATAAGAGAGAGAATTAAGCTTCTAGTCCGACAGACTTCGTTTCTTTCACTAAACACTCACTTGGCTTATGAAATAGCACTCGGGGCTTTCTTGTTCATGCTGTTGAGATGGAATTCAGTTTCCAGAGACTTCAGAGACGACTTCTGAATTTGACTATACTTCACTGTGATTCTGTGCCTTAATTTTCAGTTTGACAATGGAGTGAGATTCTTGTCTCCTGAGACCCTCCCTCAAGGACAGAGGCGGCTGCCCTGCTGCACTGATGACAGCTGTGGGCTGTTTCTTCTGAGCACTGGCAGCTAGACAAGGGTTTACTAACTAACATTATAAAGGTCTTCCATTGTGAGACGATTGGGGCTCAGAACTTATCTACCCCAAATTCCTTTTAGGATTGACTTGGCCTCACTTGAGAGGAAAGCATTCTATATTCTTATTAGATCCTTTGGAGGAGGGGGAAAGGAGAAAAGCTCAACGCTAAAGGTTGGCTTTTTAACCATAACTTACTCCTCAATTTATTGGGTTGAACCATACAAGATTGTTGTTTTTGGTCTACAAAACCAGCAATCTTACAATTCAACCTAAACAGAATTTGTGTAGCAGAATTGCTCTAAATGCCAAACAGGGCTTGCAGTACAGCCTTACAGCTCAGGCTGTATCCTAAAAAACATGAGACTGGGTCTAGGCTCTGTGAGCCCGGATAATGAAGTACACAAAGCCTTTTCTGTATGCGTGTATGTCCAGAGCAATAACTAAGAATCATGACATTAAGAAGTCTCCTAGGCTGGGCACGGTGGCTCATGCCTGTAATCCTAGCACTTTGGGAGGCCATGGTGGGTGGATCATGAGGTCAGGAGAGCTAGACTGTCCTGACCACCAAGGTGAAACCCCATCTCTACTAAAAATACAAAAATTAGCTGGGCATGGTGGCGTGTCCGTGTAACCCCAGCTACTCAGGAGGCTGAGGCAGGAGAAATGGCTTGAACCTGAGAGGGGAGGTTGCAGTGAGCCAAGATCACGCCACCGCACTCCAGCCTGGTGACAGTGAGACTCTGCTCAAAAAAAAAAAGCCTCCTAGTTGGAGACCTTACCTCTGTATCACCTTCCTCTAACAAGCCCACTAGTTCCTGTCTGTGCTCAGATATCCTCGGGGAGAGGCTATGTGTTGGCCAGTGGGTTCCCCCTCTGTAAGAGCAAAATAGAAACCCTGGAAGGACACATGTACAGAACAAATGGGATTTAGGCATAAATGGAACACAGTTTCTGCCTCTGAAAATGGTTCCTTTTGTGCGTTGACTTATTTTTCCACAACTTTCTAAAATTACAAAACAAAGCACAATCTACATATCAGTGTACTAATTAGATTCATGAAATATGATTGTCATGATTTTTTTTTTTTTGACTTAACCAAGTATCTGTCAGAAGTCACTGATGGGCTGTGGACTTTATATGTTGTTGCCATTATTCAAGACATTCTTTTTTAAGAATTATCGTCAACCACCTTATGAAGCCTCTCATTTATGTATTTCGCATGTAGCTCTTGTTGCCCATGGGCTTAATACGTGCTGACAGAATGAACAACTTGTTCAACCTGATCATTGTGTGTGTGTATGTGACAGGGTCTCACTCTGCTGCCCAGGCTGGAGTACAGTGGCATGATCACAGCTCACTCAGACTCCACCTGCCAGGCTCAGGCAGTCCTCCCCCTCAAGTCTCCTGAGTAGCTGGGACTACAGGCTACACCACCACACCCAGCTAATTTTTGTATTTTCATTACAGATAGCGTTTCGCCATGTCGCTCAGGCTGGTCTTGAACTCCTGGACTCAAATGATCTGCCTGACTTGGCTGCCTATGTCACTGGGATTACAGGTATGAGCTACCATGCCCAGCCACATTTTTTTAAATGAGATGGGATCTTGCTGTGTTGTCCAGGCTGGTCTTGAACTCCTGAGTTCAAGCAATCTGCCCACCTCAGCCTCCCAAAAAGTGCTGGGATTACAGGCATGAGCCACCATCTCCAGCACACTTTAATATTCACTATGGGCCCTTAATAGGAAATGTTTGTGGGGCCACCAGAAGCAAATGTCCCTTGAATTAATCACCTGGGGTGACGGGTGTGGGAAAGTACACCTGTGTCCCCATGAGAACCACTCAAGAGGAGCAGAAATCTTGTTTTAATTGCTATTTCCTTAATTGTTACTGGGGCTGAGATTTTTTCTTGTTTATTGGTCCCTATACGTTTTTTCTTTTGTAAAATGTTCACAAAGAATGTTTGTATTTTTTATTTTTTTTTATTTTATTATTTTTTTTAAGACGGGGTTTCACCATGTTGGTCAGGCTGGTCTTGAACTCCCGACCTCAGGTGATCCGCCCGCCTTGGCCTCCAAAGTGCTTGGATTACAGGCGTGAGCCACCGCGCCCGGCCAAATGTTTGTATTTGTTAGCTCTTCTGATTCTCCCTATGATACTGTGGAAGAAGACAGGGACAAACACTGCCATTTTACACTCCCAGAACAAACAGTAGCTACCAAATAAGAATTTATTATGCCATGCATTTCTTCCAGCCTTCACAACAACATTGCAAGGTGGTTCTTACTGTCCTCATTTTGCAGCTAAGAAAACTGAGGCTAAGCGATGCTGGCTGACTCGCCCGAGGCCACACAGCTGGTAACAGGCACTGGCGGTCACTCGAGTCCTCCATCAGTACTGGTGCTACTACAGCAGCTCCTCCCCTTTCCAGAGGCCTGGACGGAAAGATGCTGGTGTCAGCAAGAGGCACGAAGGTCCACCCAGTCCCAGACATGCAGAGAAGCATCATTTGTTGCCGATAACAAAGTCCTTGGTCTGCACGGGTGCCAGGTGTGGGTGGTGACCAGAGGAGCAGGGTCCATCCTGCTTCCATCTAGGAAGATGTGACCTCTGTGAGTGAAGAGAGGTTCTACTTGGCTCCCCTGTTCCATCCCAAGATGTGGTGTCATAGACCTGGACTGTGCCATCAAAACCTGAGAATACAGAAAAGAGTGGTTTGACAATGAATCCCTAAAATGCTTTTACTTTAAAATATTTTTTTCTTTCATTTTTATTTTTTTAAAAGATGGGGTTTCATCATGTTGGTCAGGCTGGTCTTGAACTCCCGACCTCAGGTGATCCGCCCGCCTTGGCCTCCAAAGTGCTTGGATTACAGGCGTGAGCCACTGCGCCCAGCCTCTTTCTTTCTTAATACAGATGGGGTTTTGCCATGTTGACCAGGCTGGGCTCAGCTACTGGCCTCAAGCGATCCTCCCATCTCAGCCTCCCAAAGTGCTGGGATTACAGGTGTCAGCCACTGCACCCAGCCCCCAAAATACTTCTTATAATTTATTTGGTGGTACAAAATATGCTATTGGATGAGAAATCAAGGCACTTACAAGGCTAACCACAGGCAAGTAGCACCTGCCCTGAGGGCTGGCAGCTGATGACTCCCTGTGGCATGTAACTATGAGCATCCGTTGTGCACCTGTTACGAGTGAGGCTCAAAGGCTAATTCTGGACAAGTATTAGCTCTTTTAATCCTCAGAACTGTATGACATAGATACTCTTATTTTCCCCAGGAAACTGAGGTGTAAGAGACTTCTTCAAACCTTTTCAAGTTGCCCCAGATTGCAGTCCCCTACCTCTGGGTCCCTCTCAGCAGATGGCCTTGTCTCTGACTTGATGGGGTAACAGAAGCCTTTGGAGAGGAACAGTCTCATGTCCCTGCATGACCTAGCTGCACACACACTCATCGCATCCTGCCATCTTCCTGTTACTGAAGAGCCCACTCCTCTACCTGAGCTTGGCTCTTCTGTTCTTTCTGGATCCTGGCATTTCCAATCATACTTTCTTACTCTCTTGGTTTTTTAACCCCCAGCCGCCATGACGGATCCTTCCTGTTGGCTTTTAGATACCCACATTAAGTACCCCCCAAACAACTAGATGCTACCAGACTAGACCCAGGGCCTGCTGACCTAGCTGGCTTGCTACATTTCAAAAGGCAGGTAGGCTGAGAAGTACCTTTGAGGTCCTGTCCCCTCTTTCTGATATAACCCCATGGCTGTCCCAGTGTCTTATTATCTGCAGGTCCCTCCTGAGACCTGAATTCCTGCTAGGCTAGGAAAGGCCTGCTGCCAGTGTGTGGAAGTTGGTAGGGTGGAGAAAGGCCTGCCACTGAAGAACCTGGAGAGTTAATTCAGAATTTCTCTGTGAGCCACTTTAACTTCTGGAGCCAGGTTTATCATGGTGCTGTAGGCTCCTTCCTGAGCACCTTACAGTCCCCCTGGAAGAAAGAGATCAGATAACAGACAGGAAATCCTGCTCAGCAGTACCTGAGATGGCCAAGCAGTTCTTCAGGCCTGGGGCCCAAGTAACTCGCAGCAGCTCTGGGTCAGGGCTAGGTATGGATACCGGGCACTGGACTGAGCTCACAGGATGGTAGAGATCCCGAGGGTCAAGAAGACAGAGCCGCCCATCTGAGCCAAGGCTGGCAATGCTGGGCCCAGGGCCCTGGCCCCTGTCTCCCAACTTCGGCACACCATCTCTCTCCAGAACCAGGCCCGGGGCTGCAATTCTCCAACGGCGCCCACTTCTGGCGGGTGTCGACAAGCCCTAGCCGGCCCGAAGCACAGCAGAAGGCAAAGGTGTCTGCATCTAGGACCTGCAGGCTACTCAGCTCCTCGCTGTCACTGACATCTAGAAGACCAAGAGCAAAGGAGGCAAGTGGCTGGAGGCAGATGGGTCTGGCAATTTGGCAGGGCTGGCTGGTCACAAGTCCCTTCCCACCAGTTCCAGGTAAAATCGCATCTCCCTTCCCACTCATCTCACCATTGTCTGCTCAGCTGGTTGGGTGCTGGTCCCTGGGACTGCCTAATCCTGCCCCAGCATGGGAGCCCTTTGAAGCCAGGGCTCACCTCTTATTCACCGTGCTTCCCCAACACCTGGCACAGAGGGTTGAACTCAGTTTCCACAGTGGCCGAGTTGGGCTGAGGGGCGATGCTGGCTGCAGCAGCCAGCAAGGGGCGAAATACTGTAGTACCTGTGGTGTACGTGGTTTTTGCAGATTCCAGATCTGTGACCTGCAGACTGCGGAGCCTCGCCCCCGTGGAGGACTCCAGGTGCCATCGAGGAGAAGACAGCCACCCTAGGCCACAGACTCTCCTCTTTCTCATGCACAGCAATGGTGTTGACAGCTTTAATGACATCTGGGAGAAAAGGAAAAGAGGCCAAAATCTAGAACTTTAATGAAGATTTAAAACATGACAGGCCAGCCAGCTGTCTTCCGCTGTACATTTGGAAGGTCAAGGAAGAAAAGGAGCTGCCAGTTGGCAAGAGGTGATGTTGAGACGTAACCACTCTGGCTTATGTTTGCATGTTTGAAACCATGAGAAACATTTCAATTTCTTTATTATTTGTCTTATAAACTGTTTTTGCAAATGGAAGCTAATGCCATCTCAAACCCAGAAAACAGTTCTGGCTTTTTATAGTTTTATGGTGAACAGGTAGAAGCAAAGAAAAAGAAGGAACATGCTGCTGATGTCATTTACACCTTCAGTGACAAGTAACAGGTACAGAATTCATGAACTGATACTATTTCTTCAAAAACGTGTTCCATGACCTCAAGTGACGTGCTAAAGCCTAGCAAGTACAGGTTACGTCACAGATGCAACCTTCAAATGTAAGTTGGACAAGAAAGTCCACATCTTTTTGACACTGAATGGAACAACATCCTTGGCTTTGAGTCAAGTTTTAGTTCTTTTGTTTGTTTGAGACAGAGTCTTGCTCTGTCGCCCAGGCTGGAATGCAGTGGCGCGATCTTGGCTCACTGTAGCCTCTGCCTCTCAGGTTCAAACACTTCTCCTGCCTCAAACTCCTGCGTAGCTGGAATTACAGATGTGCACCCTGATGCCCAGATAATTTTTTTCGTATTTTTAGTGGAGATGGGGTTTCACCATGTTGCCCAGACTGGTCTTAAACTCCTGACTTCAGACGGCCCACCTGCCTCGGCCTCCCAAAATGTTGGGATTACAGGCGTGAGCCACTTTACATGGCCTGTTTTTTTTTTTTTTTTTTTTTTTTGAGATGGAGCCTCGCTGTTGCCAGGCTCGAGTGCAGTGGCGTGATCTGGGCGTGCTACAACCTCTGCCTCCCAGGTTCAAGTGATTCCCCTGCCTCAGCCTCCTGAGTAGCTGAGACTACAGGCGCAAATGACCATACCCAGCTAATTTTTGTATTTTTAGTAGAGACATGGTTTCACCATATTGGCCAGGATGGTCTCAAACTTCTGACCTCAGGTGATCTGCCCACTTCAGCCTCCCAAAGGGATTACAGGCGTGTGCCACCATGCTGGCCTCAACATTTTTAATCATTCATTAGGGAAATGCAAATGAAAGCCTCAATAATATATAATTACACATCTATTAAAATGGCTTTATTTCAAAAAGACAGATAACATGTTGGTGAGGACATGGAAAAATGGGAACCTTTATACATTGCTGGTGGGAACATAAACCATTTTTTGCTAAGCGCAGTGGCTCTGCCTGAAATCCCAACACTTTCTGAGGCTGAGGCAGGCAGATCACAAGGTCAGGAGATCAAGACCATCCTGGACAACAAGGTAAAACCCCGTCGCTACTAAAAATACAAAAATTAGCTGGGTGTGGTGGTGTGCGCCTGTTAATCCCAGCTACTTGGGAGGCTGAGGCAGGAGAATCACTTGAAGCTGGGGAGGTAGAGATTGCAGTGAGCCAAGATTTAGCCACTGTACTGAGCGAGACTCCATCATAAAGTAAAATAAATTAAGTCTAAAAAAGTAAAGTAAACCCATTTTGGAAAAGTATAAAAGTGTCCCCCCAAAAATTAAAACATAAATTTACCTTAAGACCCAGCAATGCTGGGTGCAGTGACTCAAGCCTGTAATCCCAGCATTTTGGGAGGCTGAGGCAGGTGGATCACCTGAGGTCAAGAGTTCAAGACCAGCCTGGCCAACATGGTAAACCCTGTCTTTACAAAAACACACACACAAAAAAACTAGCCAGGCATGATGGCTGGTGACTGTAACCCCAGCTACATGGGAGGCTGAGGCGGGAGGAATCGCTGAACTTGGGAGGTAGAGGTTGCAGTGAGCTGAGATCGTGCCATTGCACTGCACTCTGGGCAACAAGAGTGAAACTCCATCTCAAAAATAAATAAACAGAACACCCAGCAATTCTATTTCTGGCTCTCTATTCAAAATAAATGAGCCCATTTGTCCACACAGACTTGTGTGTTAATGTTCTTAGCAGCATTATTCGTAATGGCCCAAACTGGATCCACCAGCTGGTAAATGGATAGACAAATGCAGTGCATTCACACACACAACGGAATACTATCCAGTCATAAACGGAAACAAACTGTAGGCTCACGCTATGACATGAACAGACTACAGCAGTCCTATGCCAACTTCAAAGAGCCAGACACAGAGACATGTTGTATGATGCCAGTGATACGACATGTCTGGAGAAGGCAAATCTATTCCAGAGACGGGAAGTAGATTAGTGGTGGCCTGGGGCAGGGTGCGGGAATGGGATGAACGGTAATGGCACAGTGGATCTCACTAGGGGTGAGGAAAAGGTTGGAAAACTGATCTATAGTGATGCCTGCACAACTTGTTAAATTTACTAAAAAGGTCAGTGAAACGTACGCCTTTTTTTTGAAATGGGTAAAATTATGTGGTATGTAAAATATACCTCAATAAAATTATGGAAAACCCCCACAACTACAAGTAAGTGAAACAAATGATTAGAAGTGACAGCACTGGACAAGTGACAAAACAACTAGGAAAGCCCACGGTGACCAAAGAGCAAATGAGCACAAGAACTGCCCCTCTGTGGTAGGGAAGCCTGGGGGAAGCCAACAGCTGCTGGGCAATTTCTGGGAAGCTTCCAAGTGAGACAGCATGGGAACTGGGGGACAGAGGGTCACATAACCAAAGGGCAGTTCCAAGAGCAGCTGCCTGTGCCTCTGAAACTCACTTCTATGCTGGCCAAGGAAGCCCTAACTGAAGGAGAGACAGAAGGGGGCTGGATTAAGCTAGAGGGCTGCATGCTCTGGTGTCTGCCTGACAGGGGACCCGCAGACCCACAGCTGGAGGGACACTATTCCCCATGGGGGACTTCCCTCCACTCCCAGAAGGGACAGGATGAACACGGCCTGCTCCTCTCTCCTCTCCCATTGGAAGCAGAGCGATTCTCTAAGTGGGGGGACTTGCCAGCCCAGTCTCTTGCTCACTCACTGTTTTCCTTCCTGGGGGACTAGCATGCCTGCAAAGAGGTGACCAAGGAGGTGAGCTCACCTCAGTGGCCTTGGCCTCTGCCCTTGCCCCTGCCCCTGCCTGGGGAGAATGGTTCTGTGGGTGAACTCAATTCCAGGAGCAGGATACAGGAAGCTCCATCTGGGGCTTAGATGCCACACTGTGGTCTGCTAATTCACCTTGTCCGCATTAAAGCAGATACTGCATTTTAATTCCCACCTGGCTCTGAGTCTATTTCTCTTTGCTCTTGTTGCCCAGGCTGGAGTACAGTGGTGCGATCTCTGCTCACTGCAACCTCTGCCTCCTGGGTTCAAGTGATTCTCCTGCCTCAGCCTCCCCAGTAGCTGGGATTACAGGCACCTGCCACCATGCTCAGATAATTTTTTGTATTTTTAGTAGAGACAGGTTTTACCATGTTGGCCAGGCTGGCCTCGAACTCCTGAACTCAGGTGATCTACCCACTTCAGCCTCCCGAAGTGCTGGGATTACAGGCATGAGACCGCACACGACATGATTAGGGAACGGGTGTATGAGTCACACTTACCTAGAACCCCAAACCCCATCAAGTCAAATTCACTCACCACTGTCCTCTGCAACCTGCCACACCTGCAGATAACAACCTGGAAGGCCACTGGTCACCAGCAATCTATTCAGAATAGACATAAAATCAGTTGCAGACCATGGGGAAGCTTATCCACACAGGCCCCTTCCCCTCTCCAGCCCACTCAGCTTGGGACTTCACCTCCCATATCAGGAAATGTGACTGCAAGATCATCAAGGCCAACCACTCTAACTTCACAGATAAGGGGCAGCTCAATCCACTTTAGGGAGACTGAGCCCAAGCTTCCAGGTCTCATGATGGTCACCTAGAGAGGACACCAGTATGGGGCCAAACACACAAATTGACCCAGAGACTCCTGGCCTCTCCCAGTTGAGCAGTTATCACCCAAGAGCAACAGAAGAGCATCCTTCCGTCCCGTATCTATTCCCTGGAGCAATTCCGGTAGACCTGTTACTTCCACCAAAGGTCTGTGGGGGACTGTGAAGCCGCATCAGTGATTTCTTTGTATTCTAAATCTGTGTGTATCTGTGTGCACACACTTGTGCACTCACATGTGCCCGTGTGCTGAGGGGGGTAGGAGTGGAGATGAGGAGGTAGAATACCCCCCAGGCATTTGCAGCCGTCCTGTCCTGTATGGACTGTCTGGATCACAGAATTGACCATACCTGGTATGTGGGACGTGCTTCAATTAGAAAGATAGACCAGTCTGAAAATCCTCCATGGCGCACTCTGAAAATCTCTTTCTGGGAATAAGCCCTAAAACACAAAGGAGTAGCCAATCAGAGCCAGCTCTTCAAATGAATGTTTCAGAGGAACTCTGAGTGAGGAGTCAGGTCCCAGCCTGGCAGGAGGCCACGGAAGCCGCTTAGCTGGTGATCGGGTATCGGTGAGCTGGTATCTGGCAATGCTGGTCTCAGCTGCCTACACACACAGCTTCCTTTTTCCTTTACACATCCAAAACCCTTCTCCTCGCCTTTCTCTAGCCCCTTTTCCTACAGCAAAAGCATTATAGTCCAGGTCTTCCTAGAAAAGCCAGAGAGGCTTAACAGCTTCATCAAAGAAACCAACGAACACATTCCCATTTGTCCTTCCATCCTCCCCACTGGAAGCCAGGTGGGGGTCCTCTAGCAGTAAAAATATAACAATTACAACTTATCAGTGTTCACTGTGTCAGGCACAGTGCTTAGGGGGTTATCACATTTAATTATTACAACCACCTATCCCTGTTCTACAAATGACAAAACTAAGGCACAAGGAGCTTCAGCCACTTTTCTAAGGTCATACAGGTATTAAGTTTTGACTTTGAACCAAAGTCTGTCTAACCCAAGTCCATACTGTTAGCCACTAGATTCTACTATCTCCATGTAAGGAACCAGAGGCAAAGGAAAGGGAGGCGGCCACAGAAGAAACAAGGAAAAGCTGGTGGTGAGCATGGAGGGAAATCAGTGCTCACATCAGGACGAGCCCCAGCTCAAGCCTGAGTGGAGATGGGAAAGATGAACACGAGGTGCTACCCTGTAGCTTCTGCAGCCTCTGGGTTTTATGAGTACAAATTTGGCTTTTTTTTTTTTTTTTTTTAAGAGACGGGGTCTCGCTATGTTGCCCAGGCTGGAGTGCAGTGGCTATTCACAGGCACGATCCCACTACTGATCAGCACGGGAGTTTTGACCTGCTCCGTTTCCGACCTGGGCCGGTTCACCCCTCCTTAGGCAACCTGGTGGTCCCCGCTCCCGGGAGGTCACCATATTGATGCCGAACTTAGTGCAGACACCCGATCGGCATAGCACACTACAGCCCAGAACTCCTGGGCTCAAGCGATCCTCCCACCTCAGCCTCCCGAGTAACTGGGACTACAGGCACGCGCACCGCCCGGGCTAGCTTTTTTTTTTTTTTTAACTTTTTTTTGAGACAGAGTCTCATTCTGTTCGCAGGCTGGAGGGCAGTGGTGTGATCTTAGCCCACCGTAACCTGCATCTCCTGGGTTCAAGCTATTCTCCTGCCTCAGCCTCTGGTGTAACTGGGACTACAGGTGTGCACCACCACACCCAGCTAATTTGTGTATTTTTAGTAGAGATGGGGTTTCTCCATGTTGCCCAGGCTGGACTCGAATGCCCAACCTCAGGCGATCTGCCCGCCTCAGCCTCCCAAAGTGCTGGGATTACAGGCATGAGCTACTATGTCCACCTACAAACTTGGCATTTTTCCGGAGCTTTCCCTCTCCAGATTTTTTTTTTTTCCCCTTTTTTTTTTTGAGATGGAGTTTTGCTCTGTCACCCAGGTTGGAGTGCAGTGGCAGGATCTCGGCTCACTGCAACATCCTCCTCCCTGGTTCAAGCAATTCTCCTGCCTCAGCCTCCTGAGTAGCTGGGACTACAGGTGCCCATTACCATGCCCGGCTAATTTTTGTGTTTTTAGTAGAGGTAGGGTTTCACTATGTTGGCCAGGCTGGTCTTGAACTCCTGACCTCAGGTGATCTGCCCACCTCGGCCTCCCAAAGTACTGGGATTACAGGTGTGAGCCACCACGCCTGGCCCTCTTCAGATTCTAATTCAGTATGTTTGGGAAGTACACTAGGAATATGGGATCTAGCCTCTCCTGGGCTGAACAATGTTTTTCTATGTCTTTGTCTAGCCTCTTAGCCTCCTCTATTCTTTTTTTTTTTTTTTTTGAGATGGAGTCTTACCCTGTCGTCCCAGGCTGGAGTACAGTGGTGCGATCTCAGCTCACTGCAACCTCTGCCTCCAGGGTTGATGCAATTCTCTGCATCAACCTCCCAAGTAGCTGGGATTACAGGCACCCGCCACCACGCCTGGCTAATTTTTTGTATTTTTAGTAGAGACAGGGTTTCACCATCTTGGCCAGGCCAGGCTGGTCTTGAACTCCTGACTTTGTGATCCACCTGCCTCAGCCTCCCAAAGTGTTGGGATTACGGGCGTGAGCCACCACGCCCGGCCCTAGCCTCCTCTATTCTAAACAATTCGACTCAACTCCATAACATGGTGACGCCCCTAAGATAATTTATTTTTTTAAGACAGAGTGTCACTCTGTCACCTAGGCCAGAGTGCAGTGGCACCATCTCAAGTTCACTGCAACCTCTGCCTCCTGGGTTTAAGGGATTCTCTGGTGCCTCAGCCATCCCTGAGTAGCTGGGATTACAGGCGTGCACCACCACACCCAGCTAGTTTTTTTATTTTTAGTAGAGATGAGGTTTCACCATGTTGGCCAGGCTGGTCTTGAACTGGCCTCAAGTGACCTGCCCACCTCAGTCTCCCACTCCCAAAGTGCTAGGATTACAGGCGTGAGTCACCTCACCTGGATTGTTTATTATTTCATTAAAGATTTTTTTTTTTTAAAAGCCAGGTACAGTAGTTCACACCTGCAGTCCCAGCACTTTGGGAGGCAGGAGGATTGCTTGAGCTCAGGAGTTCGAGACCAGCCTGGGTAACACGATGAGACCCCATCTCTACCAAAATATAAAAATTGGCCAGGTATGGTGGCACATGCCTGTGATTCCAACTACTCGGGAGGCTGAGGCCGGAGGATGGCTTGAGCCCAGGAGGTGGAGGTTGCAGTGAGCTGAGATCATGCCATTACACTCCAGCCTAGGTGACAGAGTAATACCTTGTCTCAGGGAAAAAAAAAAAAAAAAAATTTAATAGCTGGGTGTGGTGGTAGGCACCTGTTATCCCAGCTACTTGGGAGGCTGAGGCAGGAGAACAGCTTGAACCCAGGAGGCAGAGGTGGCAGTGAGCCAAGATCATGCCATTGCACTCCAACATGGGCAACAAGAGCAAAATTCCATCTCAAAAAAAAAGAATTTAAGAAATTTGGGGCCAAGAGTGATGGCTCACGCCAGTAACCCCAGCACTTTGGGAGGCTGAAGCAGGCATCACTTGAAGCCAGGAGTTCGAGACCAGCCTGGCCAACATAGTGAGACCTCATCTCTACAAAAAAATTAACAATTAGCCAAGCATGGTGGCACACGTCTGTAGTCCCAGCTACTTGGGAGACTGAGGTGGGAGGATCACTTGAGCCTGGGAGGTTGAGGCTGTAGTGAGACAGGATCGTACCACTGCACTCCAGCCTGGGTGATAGAGCAAGACCTTGTCTCAAAGCAAACAAAAAGGAATTCAGGAGCAAACACTCATATCCGGCCCCAACATGGCCCTCCGAGGTCATCTGCCTGTATGCCTCACTTTTCCGTTGTCCTCTGATGACTAATCCTATCCTCTGGACTCCTGATCTATCCTCACCTTCTATTCCTGGAAGCAGGAACGTGTTCCCTGTGATACTCCCTCACTCCTGCAGTTTCACCCTCTCCCCTTTCAAGGGTTACTTTCCCACAGCTTGTAACTCTGCTCAAGCCTCTGTTTAGGAACCTTCCCTCAGATCTGTGTTTCCGACTAGTTACTACTTGAGCTTCTTCCTGCCCTACATTTCCTGACTCGGCTTCCTCTTCATTTTTAGGCTTTGGGCTTGACCACCACCAGCAAAAATCCTGTAGCAGAGGTCACCAAGAGCTTCCCAACTGCCAGTCTTATGAATGAACTCTTCAGTTCCTCATCTGAATGACTTTATTCCAACTCCAGGCAGCTACTAACTCTTCTTCTTGAGACGTTCTCTTCTCTTGGCTTCGGAAACACTGACCTTTTCTTAGATTCCTCCTACCTCAGAGGCTGTTCTTTCTTAGTATTCTTTGGGGGTTCATCTTCCTGTACTCATCCCTTAGATGTGTTCCCTGAGGTTCTGTCCTCAGTATATTCTCCTCTCACTCCTTATATACTACACTTTCACTAGGTGACTTTAACCATTCTAAGCATTTCAACCGCCCCCTATAGCCTTTATCACTCCCTAAATCTGTTTCTGATAAAGTGTAACGACCTCCTCCTCCAGTAGCCTTCTGTGAACCACGGGACGTTCTACAGCATTTATCTCTGTGCATATTTGCCTCTCTCTATCAGACTATAAGGGTAGGCCTAGCTAGCACTCTCTCTCTTTCTCTTTCTAGTATCCAGGACAACACCTGGTAGGTAACAGGAGCTCCACAAATGTTTAATAAATAAAAGTCAACATATATATTCAGCATTTATATTTCAAGTTACCTGGTTTTCCTTTACAGAAAGTCTGAGAGGTAATTTCAGATGAAGAATTTCATTCTTTTTCAGGCTTTCATAGCCAGCAACAAAGACTCCTGGAAAAGAAGCAGAGGTAGCTGTGACAAATTGTTAGATTGCAGGCTGGGTGCAGTGGCTCACGCCCGTAATCCCAGCACTTTGGGAGGCCGAGGTAGGCAGATCATGAGGTCAGGAGATCGAGACCATCCTGTCAACGTGGTGAAACCCCATCTCTACTAAAAATACAAAAATTAGCTGGGCATGGTGGCACCGGCTTGTAGTCCCAGCTACTTGGGAGGCTGAGGCAGGAGAATCGCTTGAACCCAGGAGATGGGAGGTTGCACTGAGCTGAGATGGCGCCACTGCACTCCAGCCTTGAGCCCAGGAGGCGCAGGTTGCAGTGAGCTGAGATCACGCCATTACACTCCAGCCTAGGTGACAGAGCGAGACTCCGTCTCAAAAAAAAAAAAAAAAGATTTCAGACCACGAATAGGTCTATAAACTCCCACCCAATCCCCCCAAAACAAGGATAAATTTCTTCAGTGTGCAGCCTTGTATGGGGGAACTGAGTATCTGGTTATGTTTTTCTGAGACAAGGTCTCACTGTGTCAGCCAGGCTGTGGTCCCATCACCCAATCACAGCTTACTGCAGCCTCAACCTCCCAGGCTCAAGTGATCCTCCCACCACAGCCTTCTGAGTAGCTGGGATTATAGGCGTGGGCCACCATGCTAATTTTTATTTTTTTTAGAGACAAGGTTTCCTTACTCAGGTTGGTCTCAAACTCCTGGGTCAAGCGATCTACCCACCTGCCTCAGCCTCCTGAGGTGCCCAGCCTGAAGATTTTTTTTTTTTTTCCTCAGAGTTTCACTCTGTTGCCCACGCTGGAATGCAGTGTCTCGATCTAGGCTCACTGCAGCCTCCACCTCCTGGGTTCAAGTGATTCTCCTGCTTCAGCCTCCCCCAGTAGCTGGTGGTGCACAGGTGTGCTCCACCTCACCTGTCTAATTTTTGTATTTTCAGTAGAGATGAGGTTTCACCGTGTTAGCCAGACTGGTCTTGAACTCCTGATCTCAGGTGATACACCCGCCTCGACCTCCCAAAGTTCTGGGATTAGAGGCATGAACCACCACGCCCGGCCAAAGATCTTAATAAAAGGAATATTAGTGCTGATGGGGCATCAAATTGCTACAAGTAACTCAGATGCCCAGAAGAGTGGGTTTGAGTCTCTCTAGGCTTAGCCCCTGAAACCCAGCTCAGGAGTGGGATTCCCTCCCCTTTAGGGCCAGGAAGGTATACTACCTTTGTCATCAATCCATTCAAGGACTCGAGTGGCTCCTGAGAGGTCGAATGCATAGAAATCCTGGTATCTGCACGAAGGGACATAAAACTACACGATGCACAGCACTTCCCGGCTCAAAGAACTCCAAGATGGCAGCCGCATGGTTCAGTGACCCAAGCTCTGGAGTCAGGCAGACTTGGGACCAAGTTTGCTTCGCATTTCACTCCCTGTTTCTGGGACCAGGCCAGTCCCCGATGTCCCTGAGCCTCGGTCCTCATGTGTGGACCTCCCAGGGTACCCAGATTTCTCAAGGTTGACGTGAGGAATCAATGAGATATCTGTGTTCAGAGCTGAACTCAGGCTGGCGCAAAATAACGGGGCACCTCTCCTCCACCATAAGCGCTGGTCTCACAACTCGCGCACGCAGGAAGGAACCATTTCCTAGAGATGGGGGCCTAAGCCTAGGCGGAGTCCTCCGCCGCGGCGAGCCCCGAGGCCACAGCTGGTCCACCCTGCACCAGGATCCCCAAGGTGTCTACGCCCGCACCCATCCGCCCGCCGGGCCAGCTCCGGACCCAGCTCCTGTCTCCCAGCCCCACAAACTTACAAGCGCAAGGATTCCACCAGCCAGTCATCCTCAGGATTCATGGCAACGGCCGCTTCCGGCGTCCCACTTCCGCCTTCTAGCCTTCCGGGGCCGCAAGCTCTCGCGAGGTGTGGGCAGGGCCTCCCGTTAGGGGCGGGGTCAAGAGGCCGCGCTGCGCCGCAGCCCGGCTGGCTTTCAGGTTTTCTGCGCGAAAGCTCCAGGAAAAGTGACCTAAATCGTGACTTCCTCGGTGTCAGTTCCGAGGAGGACTTGAGAACCAAAAGATCGCCCGTTTTAGGACCGGACATTTCCAGCCCAAGAGAGGGGGCAGTTAGTGCTCCAAGCCAGAGATAACAGAACCGCCCGGTTAAATTCGAATTTCAGTAAACAGTGAATAATTTTTTTCGTACGAGTATGCTTTTGCAATATTTGGTACATTTTATTAGATAAAATTGTTTATCTGAAATTCGAATTTAACTGGGCGTCCTATATTTTTATTTGCTAACGCTGGCAATCCTATTGACGGCCAGAGAAGAGTAAGCGGACTGCGGAGTCTGGATCCCAAGTCGGCCCTCCCCGCCCAAGCCCGGCGGGGGAATTGAGTAAAGCCCGGCAGTGTAGTTTCTGCAGCCCCCTTTTACTAGCGAGGAAACTAGAGACACTTGCCTGCGCCAGTAGGTGGCAGTGGTGAGAGTAGAACCCCGCAGCTGGCACAGGGCCTGGCATACAGCAGGCATTATTTGCTTGCTGAATAAGTGAATGAGTAGGAGTCCAGAGTCAGTTCCAGGCTGCGGCCACATGGCATGGAGTATTCTGGACTTTTTGGAGCCAGCCTTATCTCACTGAACACTCTGCCCTGTCCAGCCCCCTTCCCCTCCCAGCCCCTAAAAGATGGGTGGAAGGGAGAGGACCAGGCATTTTATGTAAAGAGCAAGTTTTATTCACAAATTCAACTGGGAAGCAGGAAATACATCAGGAACATAATTTGTGTCTGCATCAGCGATATTTCTGGTGACCCAACCAGAAATCACAGTAATGGAGTAACAGAGATTTGAGCTTGGGATTTACATCCAGACGGGGCCATCACCAGGGTCCCATTCAGCACCTTCCCTGGGTGGGCACAATCTAAGCCATGCTGTTGTGTCTGCCCCAGTATTGGTGTCATTTCTGCAGTATTTGTACCAGCAACCTCCTGTACTGAAGAGAAAAATACAGAAGCATTGAGCCAGGGGAGGGGCTCCTGATAATGACAGGGCATCCTGCCATTCCGAAGTGCCAGATGTCTGCAGAGGTGGGTACTGGCAGGCTATCAGCTGAGGCAGGGCCCAGAGCACCCTGAATTGCCTTGGAGGGGTCAGGGACAGCAGTTTTCTGGAACACAGCCCCAACCACCCAGAGTGGTCATGACAAAGGAGCTCATGGAAGTAAATCCAAGTACAGTGCCTGGCAGGGGCTAGTCAGTGTCCTCACTCCCCAATCCCAGACCTTACTCTGAAGCCCCAGACCTATGCACTGCTGCTTCTGAGATTCTCAATTGTTCTACACGTGCCAGAGCTTCAAAACCAACGCACTAGAGGTGACACTGTCTCCCTTCAGACTCAGCCAGCCCGAGCTCCTAGGCTTTACATCTGAGGTCCTCAGGGGCTGCTGGTTCTGTGCATCAGGGAAGTCAGGGATGTTGGTTGAGGCTGGGGTTGGACCTTTTCTAGGGAATGCCCCTCCCTTCAAAATGCACACACTATATGCTAGGCACAGTGGGGGGGTATGAAGGTGAGTCCTCAACAGGTGCTGCCAGGGAGCTCACAGACTCTTATGAGCTCCCATTTACTAAGGACTGTCTATGAGCCAGGCACCATGCTGAGCATTTGACATAAATTGTCTCATTTAATGGGAGATGGGCTTTTATTTTCATTTTATTTTTTTTGAGACAGTTTTGTTCTTGTTGCCTAGGTTGGAGTGCAGTGGTGCAATCTCGGCTTGCTGCAACCTCCTCCTCCTGCGTTCAGGCAATACTCCTGTCTCAGCCTCCCAAGTAGCTGGGTTGACAGGTGCCTGCCACTATGCCTGGCTAATTTTCATATTTTTTAGTAGAGATGGGGTTTCACCATATTGGCCAGGCTGGTCCTGAACTCCTGACCTCAGGTAATCCTCCTCCTGCTTCAGCCTCTCAGTATCATCTTCATTTTATGGATGAGGAATATGAAGCTTTAGAGAGGTAAGGGACATTTCTAAGGTCACACAGCTACTAAGTAGCTAGGTTCTGAGCCCAGCACGTTGTAGTCAGAGCTGACATTCTACCACATTACACTGCCTTCTGAACACAGCAGCAGGACCAGGGTGGGTGCTGTGCAGTAAGGAGAGTACCAGGAGCAGGGAATGGAGGAGCTGCCACTCAACTGGGCTAGACCTGAAGGCTGGCCTGGCTCCAGCTTTGGGGCCTTGAAACCCATAGGTCAGTGACTGACAACCAAGAATGATTTGGGGCCTTCTCCCCAGCAGACATCTAGTGATGTCTGGAGATGTTTTCAGTTGTCACAACTTGAAGGGGGGGGGAAGGTGCTACTGGTATCTAGTGGGTAGAGACCGGGGATGCTGCTAAACATCCCCTGATGTGCAGGTCAGCCCTCACAACAAGGAGTAATCCAGCCTAGAATGTCAGATGTACTGAAGTTGCTAAACTGCCACTGGATACTGAGGCAGATGAGAGAATGGGGAGAGCACGGTCAAGGTGAACAAGGTCCAGACTCTGTCTTGGCTGCTGACTTCTCTTTCCCTCTCTGGGCCTCAGGGTCCCAGTCCGGCCACAAACACACACAGGGCACAGCAAAGGTGGACGGGACTAATGCAGCACAGGTGGGACAAGGCTGTGTGCACTGGGAGAGAAGGGCCCTGTTGTAAGAGGCTGATGAGCCCAGTCTGTTTCTTTAGACTGGGTGATGAGTCAGGGGAACTTCTTTCCCTACTTCTTGCTCCATGGGGTCTGCCGGGAAGGTCAGCTTCCTTTCTTTGGACCCATTCCTCCTTTCAGCTCTGCCTCAGAGAGAAAAGCCTGGAACCCTGGCTTTCTGGGGTCCACACCCATAATGTCCTGATCAGTCACACCCTAATACAGTGCTGGGTGGTAATTCCTCCCATGCAGGATCCAGGGATGGCCCAGCCGGGCCATCCTGGCATTGGAGTGGGGACCTGGCTCACCTGGATGTGGGGTGTGGGGCGGCTGAGGCTCATGCCTAGAGCCTTCTTAGCAGGAGGATCCTGAGCAGATCGTGACTCAGCTGCAGTCTCTGGTCCCTCAGGGAGGTGTGGGAAGCTGTCCCCAATGGGAATGGGCTGGGAGGCTCCAGACTCTTCTTGCCCATGAAGTGACCTAGAAAGGAGGTGCCCAAGCACAAGGAAGTCAAGGAGCGAGGATCCTACCCCAGTGGGAAGGATCCTCCTCTCTCCCATGGTTCCATTCTTGTGGCAGGAAGACACTTAACCTTCCTCCTTCTGGTCCTTCCACCTCACCAAGGAGCCACAAAGGTATCTGGGCGGTGGCAAAGCCTGCTCCCTCAGCTTTTCCTGAAGTAGAGAGGATGGCACAGCTGGAAGGAGGGTGGTATGGTCCAGGGCCAGGGAGAAACTCTGCTAGCTGTGTGTCCTGCTTGGACAAGGGATGAGAAAGGGCAGAGTAGGAAGTGGAGAGTGTAGAGGGGCCTGGAAAGTGGAGGTGCAGCAAAAACACGGGCGGTTACAAGAGTCGGTGAAGTGTCGCCTAAGGTAAGGGGCACCGGCTGGCAATGGGATTTAGGATCTAGCTAGCCCAACCCTGCCTTAAACTGGCTGCGCGACCTTAGCCAAGTCACTGACCTGTCGGGGTCTCAAGATCATATCTATTAAATTAGATGAGCCCCAAGGTTCCCCACCTGCTCCGACACAAGTATCCGTCCGTGGCTGAGGAAAGGCCAGAGGCTTGAGAAGGAGATGGGGTCTGAGCAGGGTGGGGGACACTTGCTTGCCCGGTTCCCCCGAAGACTTACCGGTGGCCCATAGGTTGCCCCGCGGGTGCACTCGGATCTTGCCGGCTCTGTTGCGGGGCTCCGGGAGATCCCAGCTGAGCGGAGCGACGCCGGCAGTGAGCAGGGCGAAGAGCAGGAGGCCGCCGAGCAGCCGAGCGCCCCCAGCCCGCTGGGCCATAGCTGTGCCCGGGCAGCGGCTCGGTTCCGGCGCGCTCCGCTGCAGCTCGGCACCCGGGCCCGCCTTCGCTTCTTTTAAACCCGCGTCCCTGGGGGCGGAGCCTGCCCCGAGCAGCCAAGCCGCCCCGCGCGCCTGCCGCCCTCCCCACCCTCCCGCCCCTGCTGCTGGCTTCCCGGGCAGGGACACCCTCTTTGGGCCGCCCAGAGACCTGCACACCCGCACTCTGGCCCACACGCGGGCACCACTTCCGCCAGGGGCTTCTGGCTGAAGCCCACCACCTTTAGGGTAAGGACCGGGCCCTGGGCAAACAGGGGGCCCAGCCCCGGAGGGGGACGCTGCTTCCCCTGGCCCTGCCTTGCCCACCTCCCACGCCTTTTGGCCAAGTAGGCGCTTCTGCCCTCTGAGCCTCTCTTCACGAGGGTAGAGGTCGGGCGAGGGCCCCTCCTCCCGGGTAACAGTCTTTTTTTTTTTTTTTTTCTGAGACAGGGTCTGACCTCGTCGCCCGGGTTGGAGTGCGGTGGCGCGATCACGGCTCAACTGCAGCCTCAACCTCCTGGGCTGGGCTCAAGCCTTTGCCACCTCAGAAACTGGGACCACAGGCACACGCCACCACGCCTGGCTTTTTTTTTTTTTTTTTTTCAAGAGACCGGGTGTCGCTGGGTTGCCAGGCTAACACAGGCATTTTTACAGTGTCCAGCCAAGTGCCAGGAACCAAAGGAGTTCCATAAACGAATCCCCATCACCTCCACCCTCTGGGGTAATCTGACCCGTGTTCACCTCGCTCTCTGCCCAGTCTCCATAGCCAGCACCACAATCTGGAAATGTTCTGATACACAGTAGGTACTCAGGATGGGAATGCAGAGTGATGAAGGGTGGGAAAAGGGGCCGCTTCCGAGGAATGGGCATCCTGCCGGAGAGCCTGGCTTGTGGGCAGGAAGCAGACCTCTGGGTCACGGAAGTGCAAAGAGCACTGGACCCAGGAGTCCATGTACAATACAAGTTGTGACCCGGCTGAATAACTTCACTTTCTTCAACTGTAAAATGGGAATAACCACAGTGCCCTAATTATAATACTTTTACGGCCGGGCGCGGGGGCTCACACCTGTAATCCCAGCACTCTGGGAGGCCGAGGCGGGCGGATCACCTGAGGTCGGGAGTTCAAGACCAGCCTGACCAACATGGTGAAAACCCGTCTTTAAAAAAAAAAAATACTTTTACATGTTTTAGCATAAGTACTCTGTGGCAGGAAGCAACAGTTCTGTAGGACCTGCCCTCTCACACCTGGCACTTTGTTCTCCCTAGGAGCTGCCTGGACTTGTCTTGGAAAGAACGTCTGGATCAGCGGCATCATGTAATGAGCAGAGGAAGACACTGTGCTCCAGAATAATACATTTATGTTTGCTTAATTAACTGAAACCCATTGTTCAGAGCACTATGCTAGACACAAAAGAGGAGAGACAGATAATTCCCTGCTCCCAAGGGAGTTAACCACCTCACTGAAGAGACAGTACACAAAGGAGAGAGTGATGCAGCAGCGGGGTGCAGACCACCCCTTGGACTCTGGATACCTCCCTGGAACACGGAACAGCATGGCTGTGCCAGAACCTACTCCTGACTGGTTTGATAATGGGACCTGCTTCTGGGACTCTTGCTAGTATCTAGCTCAGCAAGGCTGCTAGCTCTGTGGATCCCCATCCTAGAAGGGGAAGCTCACATGAAAAACTGGCTGTCATGCCCAGCTGGAGGCCCAGCTTCGAGGAGCATGACACACAGGACAGGGACGTCTCATTTCCGACCCTGGCTTTCCCCCCAACCTCCTTGCTTTTCATCCCTTGCCCTGGCATTTACAGCTCTCTGCTTTCTCATCACAGCTTAGCCATGGTGTACAGATATAGCTCTTATCACCTTCTGGTAATCATTCCCGTGACCCCTCCCTCTCCTCTGCATCCATCATCCCCCATCCTGTCTTCTCTAGTCCATGGATATAGAAATTCTGGTGAACACACAGAAGCTGGTATTGATTGAGTGCTGCATTACTGAAATGCTTGAAGGAACCTTATGTGGTAGGTTTCTCCCTCTTCATTTCATAGGTGGGAACAGGCTAAGAGATTAAGCCACTTGCCCAGACATCCCACTGGAATCAGATTTCAGGTCTGTCCTGACCACTGCATCAGGCCCCCAAACCTGTGCAAGGCAGATACAGCTCCCCCTAAACCACAACCACTCCCACTGTGGCATCGCAGATTTCAGCACCAAGTTGGGTTTAGATATCTCAGGAGGGAGAGGGAGTGGGCACTGCATTTCAAGTTTCACCTCTCTTCCACAGGTGACTGGACCTTGAGTTCTGCTAGGTTTTTTATACTTAAGCCAAGCTTCCTCTGACACAGCCTGGGTTCACAGCTGCAAACACACCTCTGAGGCTGGCCCCAGACACCCTTGGAACCATTTGATCTGCCAGCCTACTACAGAAAAAAAAGGGTCCTCTGAGGACCCTGGAGAAAACAGCAAGGGAGCACCTCCACAGACATAGAAGCACTCCCCCTTCCCTTAGGGGAAAAAAATGGAAGGAGGTGGAGGTTGCAGTAAGTGGAGATTTCTCCACTGCACTCCAGCCTGGGCAACAGAGCAAGATTCCATCACACACACACACACAAAAAGTAGGTGGGATTTGGCTGGGTGCAGTGGCTCATGCCTGTAATCCTCACACTTTGGGAGGCCAAGGTGGGTAGATCACCTGAGGTTGGGAGTTTGAGACCAGCCTGACCAACCCTGTCTCTACTAAAAATACAAAAATCAGGCTGGGCGTGGTGGTGGATGCCTGCAATCCCACTACTCAGGAGGCTGAGGTAGGAGAATCGCTTGAATCCCACAGAGGCTGCAGTGAGCCAAGATTGCACCACTGTACTCCAGCCTGGGTGACAAGAGTGAAACTGTGTCAAAAAAAAAGAAAGAGTAGGTGGAATTTCAGAAATGTGTAAGATTGGTAGAACAAGGATAGGAAAGTCATATTCAGTATAATAACTGCATATGGGAAAGAAGTTATCACTGTCTCTATAATACAAACTTAAGAGAAGGCAAGATAAAATACTCGACTGATGAAGATAAAGGTTGGACATCACAGACTGGCGTGGTGGGGAGGGTGTTTCTCAGAAAGAAGAGGAGGTATGAGATTGTTTCCCAAAAGAGGCCATGGGTTTTAAGATTAAGGTACGCCGTTCTATGGGAAAGTTGAAGATTCCTAGTTTAGATGGGTAGCTGGTCTTCTGTGAAGTAGCTTTTCTGCAGAAGTTGCCAAACTATACCAGTACTGAGGAACATTCTCTGAAATAGCCCTGTCATTAGGCTACTTAGTACAGGGGTTATTGTAAAAAAGAAAAAGTCACAAAGCATGGTTAAGAGAAATGTCTTGGTTTTCAGATACCATTTTAAGTTTTTCTTTTAATGTCATTTTATGCCCATTCCATAAAGCATAGAAATGACTAGTTCCCTGTTTGCCTTAGCTGTTAAGGAGCTGAGAGCCAAAGCTCTGGATCTATTCCAGTAGACAAGAACCTTTTGTTACGTCCTGTGGGTACTACCCTCACCTCTGATTTCTTTTCTTTTTTTTTTTTTTTTGAGATAGACTCTTGCTCTGTTGCCCACACTGGAGTGAGTGCAGTGGCGCGATCTCGGCTCACTGCAACCTCCGCCTCCCAGGTTCAAGCAATTCTCCTGCCTCAGCCTCCCAAATAGCTGGGATTACAGATGCCTGCCACCACACCTGACTAATTTTTGTATTTTTAATAGAAACAGGGTTTCACCATGTTGGCCAGGATGGTCTTGAACTCCTGACCTCAAGTGTTCTGCCTGCCTCAGCCTCCCAAAGTGCTGGGATTACAGGCGTGAGCCACCACGCCTGGCCTTCTCACCTCTGATTTCTTTTTCTTATCCCACATTTCTCTCAACACTGAATTCTTCAATTATTTTCTATTTCATCACATAGTACTGAAGGTATCTTTACACAACAAGACAGTACAAATAAAATATGCAAAGCAAAGGATGAATCAGAGGCTGACTCTGTCTTAATGCCCTCCAGGAGCCGGCCCTCTGGTGGGGAGAGAGACACACATAACCACTCTAAGCGCATGTTCGGAAGAGCACGAACAAAGTACGGGGCAGTGTGGAGCAGGAAGCATGACGCGGGCTCAGAAGCTCCATCTGCAATAAGAAACACCCCTCGGCCGGGCACAGTGGCTCACGCCTGTAATCGCAGCACTTTGGGAGGCCGAGGCGGACGAATCACGAGGTCAGGAGATCGAAACCATCCCCCACCAACATGGTGAAATCCTGTCTCTACAAAAACACAAGATTAGCTGGGCGTAGTGGCACATTCCTGTAGTCTCAGCTACTCAGGAGGCTGAGGCAGGAGAATTGCTTGAACCTAGGAGGCAGAGGTTGCAGTGAGCCGAGATAGTGCCACTGCACTATAGTCTGGGCGATAGTGCGAGACTCTGTCTCAAAAAAAAAAAAAAAAAAGGAAAAGCACCCTTCTCTGGAGCTCCCTGAGCATCTTTCTATCACTGCACTTATTTTTATTTATTTAATTTTTTTTGGTGATTGCTGGAATATCATTATACTTAAGATCCTATGTGGAAAAATTTGTTTATGTGCATTGCTCCTGTTAAGGTACTGAGTTCCTGGCAGAGCAGGAGGGACCTGGTCTTGTCCATCATTTTTGTATCCCCAGGTCCTAGCCCAAAATCTGGCACAGAGTAGATGCTCAATAATGTCTGCTAAATGGGGCTGGGCGCGGTGGCTCACGCCTATAATCCCAGCACTTTGGGAGGCTGAGGCGGGTGGATCACAAGGTCAAGAGATCGAGACCATCCTGGTCAACATGGTGAAACCCCGTCTCTACTAAAAATACAAAATTAGCTGGGCATGGTGGTGCACGCCTGTAGTCCCAGCTACTTGGGAGGCTGAGGCAGGAGAATTGCTTGAACCCAGGAGGCGGAGGTTGCGGTGAGCCGAGATTGCACCATTGTACTCCAGCCTGGGTAACAAGACGAAACTCTGTCTCAAAAAAAAAAAAAAAAAAAATGTCTGCTAAATGATGTGAAAGCTTTTGGTAGGTAGGGAAGTGACCAGGCACTCCAGGCAGAGTGACCGGCATAAGCAAAGACAGAATGTCTGTACTGTAAACTAATGTCCAGGGTGCAAGAATGTGATGTCTGGTGAAAGTGAGGCTGGAAAAATCCTTAGAGCCTAGAATGACACGTGGAAGACAATGTCTTCAACATTTTTTGGTAAGCCCCACACATTCTAGTTTTGATAATGCTTCTTGGTTACACAGCATTCTTTCTATATGCAGATCCACCACAGTTGCGTGTGAAGGGTCATATTTGCTATTTTACTTCTGAAAGCCTGCCTGGTATTACTGACCGTTCTAGCAAGAGACAGTAGTGGTGAAGATATATCTGGCCATAAAACAGCCTGAATAGGCCATCCTGCCTGAAAGAGCTGCTTGATGAAGGTAGACATCCATTTACCTAGCTAGGAACAGCTGGGTCATCTCTCAAGCTTAACAGTGGTAAATGTCACAGGAAGAGGCCAGGCCCTCAGATTCTGAAATCAGCCTCCATGCCACATTCTGAGAGGTTAGCTGGACTTGGCGAAGCTTATGCAAATATCAAGAAATGAACTCAGGATAACAGAGACTTACTTTCTTCCAAGCTCTGGCTCTCTAAGAAGGAAGCCTGTGACTCCTTAAGAAAAATGACAAATGCCAATACTTCTCCTATCAAGAAGACACAAGAAGAGCCTAAGGACGCACACAAAAAAGGAAGGAAGGAAGGATTAACATTTAAAAATCTGGGAAGGGTACATGCTGTTTAAATGGAACCGTGGAGAAAGTTTTCAGATTCTATTTGGCAAGACCAAGAAAATGTACTTACTAAATAACAGGAAAGTACAGATCACTTTAATGATTCATATGCTCTGCCTCTAAATAACAGCTCAACAAGAATGCTAACTGAAGCTACTGCCTCTGGCCCCAATGCATGATTATACTGAACATTTAATATATGCTGTTTCAGACTACGGGGGAAAGACAGTACAGTGTCTATGAAATGGGGCTCGTGTCCTGGAGGAGCTTACAATATGCCAGGGACCGTGAAGCCATATCCACAAACTTAAACAAACAGTATGAGGCTGCAAATGCTGAGTGGCAGCAGAACTTGTGAAGATGGTAAGACTCAGATAAACAGAAATAAACCCAGATAACACAAGTGGAAACACTCAGCAAAGGAGGAAAAATAATACTTTTACACAACTGGTTGTAAATGAGGAAAGTTTTTTTTTTTTTTGAGATGGAGTCTCACTTTGTCACTCAGGCTGACGTGCAGTGGCACAATCTCGGCTCACTGCAACCTCTGACTTCTGGGTTCAAGCAGTTCTCCTCCCTCTGCCTTGCAAGTAGCTGGGATTACAGGCACACGCCATCACAGCTGCCTAATTTTTGTGTTTTTAGTAGTTTCACCATGTGGGACAGGCTGGTCTCAAACTCCTGACCTCAAGTGATCCACCTGCCTCAGCCTCTCAAAGTGCTGGGATTACAGATGTGAGCCACCGTGCCCGGTCTGAGTGAGGAAAGTATTCATGTCTTCCTCCCAATAAGTGTATACAGAGGGATCAGACAGATGAAGACATAAACACATGGATGTCTGCACTCATAAGGATACTTACCATTAGTGGAATTCAAAGTCTGAATTCAATGTAGGCAAAAGGTAGGATGAACACAAAATTTATGATCCAAACAAGAAGCCTTTCTGTTCTTCTGTGTAAGAGAAAATAAAGAAGGGGGAGGGAAAAAAAAGAAGCATTTCTGAAAGTAAAAGGCAGGCTGTAACTAATTATTAATAACAGGTGGTAATTATCCAAAACAGGCACAGACTGGCACACTGCAGGGGGGACCAGGACACAAACAATGGGGAGCCACTGAGTAAGTATTTCTGGATTCAGGTGATGGCAATGAGAATGGAACAATGGCGTAAATGGAGGACTTAGAACGTGACTAGATATGGTGGGGAAATGGCAAATCTTGGTGAATATTTCTTCAAAGAAAACAGGAAATTTGGAGGGGAAGTTTTCAGGAACTTGAGTTTAAAGATGGGACAATCAAGTGGAAGTGTCCAGAGGAAACAGAGTCATGGAACCAGAGCTGAGGACAGGCATTGGGAATAATAGAAAGAGATTTATTCACCGGAGTTGTAAGAACAGACAAGTAACAGCCAAAGAGGTAACCCATTATCAATTTCTCATTTAAAGTTCGATCAGTTTTCATACTCTTCTTCAATTCCCTTCACTCACAATGGTTGAGGCTTCCCAATTCTCCACTTGCCCTGCAGATCCCCAAGAGCTTATCACTCCATTCAATTAGCAAATGAAACCTCTCTGGCATTTCTTACATTTTCAAAGAGCTTTTAGGATATATTTGCTAATAAAATCTCCCATTTTAAGTCTTAAGTTTAGCACTAAACTAGACAAGATAAAAATTGGGATTATAATACCCCTCCCCACAAGTAATCTTTTAATTTTTGGCTAATGGAGTGATGAAAATATTATTAAATGATTTGATTACCTTTTCAGAGAAATTTAGTTGTTGCCTGCAACTAGAGCATCCAGCTCTAGCTGGTACAAAAACCAGTGTGCTGATTAGGCTGAGCAGTGAACTGCATCTTCCGCAGGTGACGAGGGGGGGGATATGGAATAAACAGCAATTTCTACCACTCCACACAGGGGAATGTTCAGCCTCTGGCTCATGAGAAAATGTAAGTACATAAGCCTCACAGACAGGTTCAAAAAGCATTTGTTAGCAGTGATTTGCCAAGTTTCATACTCTGTGAGAATATTAGGAGCCCATATCCACAGTTGGAAGGCTAAAGCCTGGTTAACAGGTTTAGGAAAGCACTATTCTCCACAGGGGAGGGCTTCAGAAGAGTAATTGTCCCTGTTCTCATGCCATTAGCACTACAGCACAGACTGGCTTCCACTGCAGTCGAACAAATAATAGAAACCGTTCAAGTAGCCCAGCACAGAAAACTCACTTACTTTAAGACTTCACATGACTACAAGAGAACAGAGAGAATTAAGAGTATTCTGTGCTCAAAACATATTGGTTTACTCCATGCTCCTTTTTTCCCTCACTGCCTTCATATGAAAAGAAAACATACAATTGGGCTGTGCATTCACTACTTTAAACTGCCTGCTTTAAGTCTGCACAGAGAAACGCAAAGTCAGGCACTTGAGAGAACAGGTTCACACAAATGAGAGTGTAAAGACAACAAGCAGATGCTTGTTCCCCAGCCCCTTCCTCTGCCTCTAGATGCTCACACACTTCCTTGGTGTAGAAAGGGCTGAGAATGTCTCAAGTGTAGAAAGGGTTATGACTTTTTATAACCAAGTGAGATTTTCTGAACCTCTCAGCAACACTAGCTGGGTTTATACACACCTGAGTCACGTGAAGAATCTATTTTATGACTAAGAGATTTTCTATGAATGTCAATGGCTTCACACACACACACACACACACACACACACACAAACACACAAAACGGACAAACAAAAAACTGGTTGTTAGTATTAGAGCAAGCTTCTTAGCTGAAGGACTGTTCACATGAAGCCTTTATATCCCCAAGGAGTACTAAGAACCAGCGAAGGAAGGCAAATTTCAGAAGCTTACCCAACAAATACAATTCAGGGATAAGGGGTTCAATGTGCAAAGTCTTTTATTTAAAATTTTAAAAGTTAAGACTTATGACCACCTCAGTATATGCCATTCCTATTAGAAGGAGGTATGACGGTTTCCAACTCGTGCAGAGCTGCACTGTCATTTACAAGTCTCTGTAGGCACTTTAGAAGTGAAGCTTGGCTTCAAAATACAAACACTGGGGGCTTTGGCTCAACCTTTAATATAAAAAATTCACTGATGTACAAAAATGTGAAAGTGTGACAATGACAACTATGAAATCCTGTGATTGAAAGTCCCCTCAAGTGCACTCTGTGGTGCACATGTGCCCACCCAAACAAACTCTGGCGTGGAAACATAAACTAATGCAAACCAGTGCTACCAAGAAGCACCAACATGTGTGTTCTCCATTCCACCAATCACAGACCAGTATCTACTCCAAACATCCAGTCACGAAAGTATGGCATCTTCCCAGGAACAGCAAGGCAGACTTCTTACTCACGGTGGACCAGCACAAATAAACCCAGCAAAAAGAGCACTGCATACTAGAAAATGAACACAGAACCACAAGTCAGAGGAGCGCTGAAAAGTTCAGGGTCCTTAGAGTTCATTAATAAGCTGGTCTTTGTGACTATATTGCTAAACTATCCAATTATTCTTTCATCTTTTAACTGTAATCCATTTAAAAGTTTCCAAAACTAAGCAAAAGATCGCATTTCTTTAAATTTTTCCTTTTTTTTTTTTGAGACAGAATCTCACTTTGTCACCCAGGCTGGAGTGCAGTGATGCGATGTTGGTTCACTGCAACCTCCACCTCCAAGATTCAAGCAATTCTCATGCCTCAGCCCCGCCAGTGGCTGGGACTACAGGTGTGCACCACCACACCTGGCTAATTTTTTGTATTTTTAGTAGACACAGGATTTTGCCATGTTGGTGACCAGGCCGGTCTCAAAGTCTGACCTCAGGTGATCCACCTGCCTCAGCTTCCCAAAGTGCTGGGATTACAGGCATGAGCCACTGTGCCTGGCCTAATAATGTTTTTTTTTTTTTTTAAATAGAGACGGGATTTCGCTATGTTGCCCAGGCTGGTCTTGAACTCCTGAGCTCAAGTGATCCACCCACCTAAGCCTCCCAGAGTACTGAGATTACAGGTGTGAGCCACCATGCCTAGCCCTAAAGATCACATTTTTAATAAAACATACAATACAGGCTCTTACCTTAAATTTAGGATAGTCATTCATGAGGATCGTCACAATTCCAATATAAGGAACAAATCTAAAACAAACAAAAAACTGATTATCACAGAATTTCCTATGTAAAGCAGCTGTTGTCATTCACTGAATATTATCAGTATTTTCTATAGAATACTAATTTTCAGTTCACAAAGTCCATTTCTATATACTGCCCTATTTGATCCTTTCAAGAGCCCAAGTGATAGGAAAGTTAGGAATATCACCATTTTAGAGATGAGGAAACAGATGATCATGCCCAAGGCACATGGCTTCTGTGTGGCAGAACCAGCACCAGATAGCTCCAAGGTCTTAGTGACTCTAACCCTACATGTTGATACAGTGCTAGGGGTTAGGTTTATCATCATAACCTTCAGGAAGCTGCCAATCTAGCTGGGGAGACACAGCAAGCACAGCCAGAGTATTACAAAGTACTTCATGTTAAGTGGCCAATAAGTGAGTGTAAGAGCTTTATTATAGTACTTAGGATTTCACCACCTTCTCATTTTTCAGCCACCTGTAATCTGGGTTTGGCCCTATTAATCTTGAAACTTTTCTAGAACAGTTTTAATCACCATATGTAGCAAACCAGTCTCAGCTCCCATCTTCCTTTCCATCTCTGCAGCATTTGACTTTGATGACCACAAATATGCTCTGGAAATTCCTCCTTGGGTTTTTTTTGTTTGTTTTTTTCTGAGATGGAGTCTTGCTCTGTCGCCCAGGCTGGAGTGCAGTGGCGCGATCTCAGCTCATTGCAACCTCTGCCTCCTGGATTCAAGTGATTCTCCTGCCTCAGCTTCCTGAGTAGCTGGGACTACAGGCACGTGCCACCACGCCTAGCTAATTTTTTGTATTTTTAGTAGAGATGGAATTTCACTGTATCAGTCAGGATGGTCTTGATCTCCTGACCTCGTGATCACCTGCCTCGGCCTCCCAGAGTTCTGGGATTACAGGCGTGAACCACTGCGCCCAGTCTCCTTCTTGGTTTCTTAACGTACCACAAATTTGTTTCCTCAACTCCCCCTTTGACTGCTATACCTTCTTTTCACTAGCTCTAATTCCTCTTGCCCCTAAGGTTTGTCCCCTCAAACTAAGCAAAACCACCCGTTAAATAATCTTACAGCACCTGATACATTTCCTTTGTGGTCTTTATAAAATTATCACACTTTTACTTAAATAATTAGTTGTACGACAGATTCTATACACGTCTGTCTCCCCTACTAAACTAGAAGCTCTATAAGCGCAACAATGATGCCCAGCTTGTTCCCCCTGTATCCTCAATGCCAACGTAGTGCCCTACGCATAGGAGATATCCAGCACATCCTGCCTGACTGAATGTCTGAATGTCCGAGGCTGTTCTTGCTCTCTCTTGGGGAACTCCTATTTTCTCCCAGGGCTTAAATTCCCACCATGCAAGACTACTTTGACCTCATAAGAATTCAGGGGCAGAAAGAGAAAATTAGCAGGGTACCATTGATGTGGAAGAGGTGATTAGCAAATGTAAAACTCTCTTCTTTAACCTCCTCTTCCATCGCTGGACTCCAGAGTGGACTGGCAATACTGTGCTAAGCTAGAGCCTGCCATAGGGACACTAAGCTGAAGTGGAGGCTGACCTTTGCACACTTTAAAACTGCCCAGATACTTTTATTCAGGGCACCTACAATCTTTGCACCATGCCAAAGACAGCACAAACAGAAATTATCTCCCACAAATATCTACACCATCAAAGCCTTAGGCAAACTTGAAGAACACACATTTTGTTTTTGACATATTTCACTTCCTTTTAAGAACTCCCTTAACTTCCTCTGTCTCTTGTCCTCACCCCTCCCTGCTCCTCTCCCTTCTGGCAGGATTAGCCTCATCCCTAAACTCCCATTCTATATACTGATGTTTCTTAAAGCCTAGACCTCCTCTGTCATAACCACTTGATGACTTGTTAAAAATGCAGATTCTTATACCTTTCCCAGACTGACTAAGTCAGGGAATTTCTGAAAGGTAGGGCCCAAATGATGCTCCTGCATATCAAAATCCAAGAAGCACAATTTTAGTGTGAGATGCACATATAGGTGTGTGATGGCAAATAAAATCCCTCCTCAGGGTTCATGCTTTAGTATCAACCCCTGGGATCTCTAAGAGCTGAAAAGTAACAGTGGTTAAAGAATGGCACGGCTAAGCTCTAAGAGGATGGATAGAGATTTTCTACATTTTTATTATATATATAATTTTTCCTTTTTTAATTTAATTTTATTATTATTTTTATTTTTCTTTAAAGGACAGGGTTCCACCACATTGGTCAGGCTGTTCTTGAACTCCTGACCTCAGGTGATCCACCCGCCTTGGCCTCCAGAATGCTTGGATTACAGGTGTAAGTCACCACGCCCAGCCTAATTTTTCCCTTTAATGTAATAACTGCTATTTCTTTTGTCTCATTTTTAACACTCCCATAAAAGCAACAGCTTTCAGTGAAAGTAAATCACCTAATTTAAGAACATAATGGCAAATGCTTCATAGTAAAGTGCAGATTAAGAGCTATAAAAGCATCTGTGATTTCTACTGAAACATTTAGCTAATTCTGATTGAATGATCAATAGGCAGCCATTCTCATACATATACAGAGACTTTGTTACCTCCATGCAATGATATCTATGCCTGAAGAACCACAATCCTTGGCTCCCAGCAACCCCAGAGGCTGCTTGTGAATAATTCATGAATTTTTTTTTTTTGAGACATGGTCTCACTCTGGCACCCAAGCTGGAATGCAGTGGTGTGATCATAGCTCACTATAGCCTTGAACTCCTGGGCTCAAGCAATCCTCCCACCTGAGGTTCCCAAGTAGTTGGGACTACAAGTACACGTCACTATGCCTGGCTAATTTTTAAATTTTTTTTTTTTGTAGAGACAGCATCTGACTACATTGCTCAAGCTGGTCTCAACTCCTGGGCTCAAGCTATTCTCCCACCTTGGCCTCTTAAAGTGCTGAGATTACAGGCTAGAGCCACCGCACACAACCCAAAACTTTTTAAGGTTGGCTTTGCTTTGCCCACTATAAGTGAAATGAAAGCAACTTGGTCTTTAGAAGTATTATAGGCAACACCTAAGGATGCCAGAATACGACGAGGCAGTCCAAAGTCAAACAAAAGATTTGTCTGTGGTACTGTTACCCTCCATGGACAGAAATAAGCAAAGAGTTGATAATCAAGTGCATAATGCTGCTATCATCATATTAAATTCAAACCATTTGCACTTTTGCCTGTTGTGCTCAGATAAACTCATGTGCTAAAGCAGAGTCACTAATAAGCAGGGGGTTTAAAATAAGTGAAATGAATGCCATCCACGAAGCCAACTCCAACACCAGCCTGTGCCAACTTAATATCTAGAGGGTAAAATGCAATTTCATATGGTTAAATACATTTCCCTGGGAATTCTTGGGATCAAAGGTACTGCTGAGGAAGTAGCCTCAGAAGAAAGCACTATCTCCTGATGCTCACAGAGATCATCAGGCAAGAGGCCAAACAAACAGTAAAGGAAAGATGCCACAACAATTAAGAAAAGACCCCAGCACGATTTTGTCAAATGTCAAAAGGGGTCTATACTGGGAAGTCTGGAATCCAGCAGCCAACTAAGTGAGAGAGTAAGAGAATACGTAATGACCAGAAAATAATCATCTTGTTTCTAGAATGACTTGTTTCAAGTTAAGTAAAAAGTACATTCAAGAAGTCTTAGCCATAAAACTGATTTCAGTCAATAGAGAGCTCAATTACTCTACTCCTTCCTTGTATGTTTTTGTTCTTCTTTCCATAGTCAACATTTCTGTTCCCCAATCCTCTGCCAGTCTTTTTTCTCCTGTTGCTTTCTATTCCTTCCTGACTAAAGGGTGCACTTGAGTTTTTCAATTTCCTGAATTTAGAAAGAAATCACTTCTTGAATACTTAATTGGTTCAGTATTAGTTTCATTTTCTAAAATTGTTTTTATTACACGCTACAACATGAATAAGGCTTAAACACATTGTGCTAGGTGAAAGAAGCCAGACACACTTCTGCTTATATGAAAAGTCCAGAACAGGCAAATCCACAAAGACAGAAAGCAGATTAGTGGCTGTCAGGGGCTACAGGAAGTAGGGGATGGGGAGTGACTGTTAATGAGTACAGAGTTTTATTTTTGGGGTGATAGAAATGTTCTGGAATTAGATAGTGGTGATGATTGCACCATTTTGTGAATATACTGAAACCCACTGAATTGTACTCTTTAAGATGGTGAATTTTATATTCTAATATATGTAAATTATATATCAATAAAAAAATTTTAAATTATTTTAAAATAGAGCCTTAGGCCTCAACGTTAAATTGTTTTAGTGTGCAGCTGTTAAAAAAAAAAAAAAAAAGGAGACTAGCCTGCCTAACATGGTGAAACTGTCTCTACTAAAAATACAAAAAATTAGCTGGGCATGGTGGCACATGTATGTAATCCCAGCTAATTGGGAGGCTGAGGCAGGAGGACTGCTTGAATCTGGGAGGCGGAGGTTGCAGTGAGCTGAGATCGCACCACTGCACTCCAGCCTGGGCTACAAGAGTAGTGAAACCCTGTCTCAAAAAAAAAAAATTTTTTTTTTTTTAAAGGCATAAAGGAGGCCAGGCACAGTGGCTCACACTTGTAATCCCAGGACTTTGGGAGGCCAAGTTGGGAGGACTGCTTGAGCCCAGGAGCTCAAGAGCAGCCTGGGCAATATGGGAGACCCCCGTCCCTACCAAAAAATTTTAAAAACGCATGAAGGTGCTGGGCTGGGTGGTTCACGCCTATAATCTCAGCACTTTGGGGGCCAAGGTAGGAGGATCACTTTAGCCCACGAGTTCGAGACCAGCCTGGGCAACATAGGGAGAACCTATCTCTACAAAAATTTTAAAAATTAGCCAGGTGTGATGGCACGCATCTGTGGTCCTAGCTACTCAGAAGGCTGAGGTGGAAGAATTGCTTGGGCCTGTGAGGTGGAGGTTGCAGTGAGCCATGATTGTGCCACTGCACTCCAGCCTGGGTGACAGAGTGAGACTCTGTCTCAAGGAAAAAAAAAAGCATAAAGACATTTGTACTATGGTAACAGACTTGCCTGTGGAAAAGCTCTATTCTCAAAGTTTGGGTACAGCCTGACTTTGAAATACCAGTTTAGTGTCTTATGAACACAGTTTCCACAAAAGAAAGTGATATGTTCCATTATGTGTTAATCTCAGTAGAGGTACAAGCAATGGAAAGTAAATTTATATAATTATGATTCTGTGCTCCTGCTGTTCATGTCTCAGTTGTTTTTTATACGGAAACTTTCTTAACACAGAGTATTAGACTATTGCATTTTTAATTAAAAGCCCAAAATGGTCTATATTTTCAATGTTGGGATTTTTAAAATAGCATTAAAGGGCTGGGCGTGGTGGCTCATGCCTGTAATCCCAGCACTTTGGGAGGCCGAGGCGGGTGGATCACGAGGTCAGGAGTTTGAGACCTGCCTGACCAACATGGTGAAAGCCTGTCTCTACTAAAGATACAAAAATTGGCTGGGTGTGGTGTGCATGCCTGTAATCCCAGCTACTCGGGAGGCTGAGGCAGGAGAATCACTTCAACCAGGGAGGCAGAGGTTGCAGGGAGGCAGAGGTTGCAGTGAGCCAAGATCGTGCCACTGCACTCCAGCCTGGGCAACAAAGACTCCGCCTCAAAAAAAAAAAAAAAAAAAGCATTAAATGGTGTGGACTTTTTCAGAAATTTTCCAGGAGACGAGTTATTTTAGTGAAAGCGCAGCTCCCCTAATCTTTCATAGATAATGCATCTTTTACCCAATCAAAGGGCCAGAGTGAGTAGACAGAGCTGTAATAAACACTTAAAAATCAAGATCCAGGCTGGGTGCAGTGGCTCACACCTGTAATCCCAGCACTTTAAGAGGCTGAAGTAGGCGGGTCACTTGAAGCCAAGGATTCTAAACCAGCCTGGCCAACATGACAAAACCCCGTTTCTATTAAAAATATAAAAATTAGCCAGGAGTGGTGACATGCACCTCTGATTCCAGCTCACTCAGGCGGCTGAAACATGAGAATCATTTGAACCTGGGAGGTGGAGGCTGCAATGAGACAAGATTGCTCTACTGCATTCCAGCCTGGGCAACAGAGCAAGATCCTCCAGCCTGGGCAAAAGAGTAAGACTCTGCCTCAAAAAAAAGAAAAAAAAAAGAATCAAGACTCAGGTAAAGGAACACTCAGTTGTATTATCAGGAGTATAATTAAAATAGGCTTGGCAAAATTTGTCAAAAGCCTTAACATATGAGCATGCTTCCAGTAATTCCACTTCTAGGAATTTACTCTGAAGAATGATTGGGTAGACGTGCTGAGATATACATAACAAGGATATTTATCATAACACTGCTCACAATAAAAAAGCCAGGAACAATCAGAATACCTAATAACAGGAGACTGAATAAAATCTACATGGTCTATTCATAGGATAGATTATATGGTCTTTTCATACAGTGGAATAGCACACAGCTTTGAAAATGATGACATGAAGATAAGTATATTGATTTGTAAATATACTAGTAATTTTTGGGGTAAAAAAAGGGGTTATAAGATAGGGTGACCATTCTCCTTTCATACACAAAATGAGTTTATGTTTTTATAAATATGTACATACTAGGGCCAGGTGCAGTGGTTCATGCCTGTAATCCAAGCACTTTGAGAGGCCAAGATGAGTGGATCACTTGAAGCTGGGAGTTTGAGACCAGCCTGGCCAATATATCAAGACTCCATCTCTACTAAAAATGCAAAAAATTAGCTGGGCATGGTGACATACACCTGTAATCCCAGCTACTCAGGAGGCTGAGGCACAGAATCTCTTAAACCCAGGAGGCGGAGGTTGCAGTGAGCCAAGATGCCACCGCCACTCTAGCCTGGGTGACAGAGCAAGACTCTGTCTCAAAAAAAAAAGAAAAAAAAGTACATATTAATATTTTTATCTCTACACATAAAGGCTAACAGAACATAAACCAAAGAGTTAATAGTAAATATTTGTGGAGAGCAAGAAAAAGGAAAACAAGTTACTTTGCTTTTTGATTATTGGTATTTCCTTATGTTTCTACATGAATGTGTACATTTATAATTTGAGGAAAAACAAAAAGACTCAAAGAGATTGGTAAGTTTAAACAACCACATTAGCAGCATCTTGGGAACTGAGGAAGATGGGGACTATTATTTCTCAGAAGAACTGATGACCTAATTTGGATTATAAAAGTATTTTCAGTTCCATCACAGGAAAAGTTCCCTTAAAGTGGGGACATATAAGAAAAAAAAAAAAAAACTCTGCAGCAGACAAAGCACAATGATACCGGTTCTGATCTGATCTCTTCGGCCCCAAACTGAGCACCTCCCGTGCTGTAACTGAGGCAGCTTTCACTTAGTAACTCATACTTCCTTCTCTATGGGAACTGTGTTTCTCAGGCCTGCTCACTGGTATAATAACTCTATATCCATAGTCTGTACTAGGTCAAAAGGAGCAGAGGTTCTGACATTGGCAGGAGTGCCATGTAGCATCTAAATAGTGAGAATTAGCAACTATCCGTTTCAGAAATGTTATGCTAGTAATTTTTGTATGATGGTTAAAGTGGACTACGCAGCCAGCCACTACGATCATCAGTATAATCTTAGATACACAACCTAACTCATTTGTTTCCTCATCTGTAGAATGGGAGTATTAGGGTTGGTCTGAGGTTAAAATGTGGTAATACTTGTAAAGCACTTAGAATGAGTCTCTGGTACACAATAAGCCCTAATAAACGTAAGTTATTGTTAATACTATTAATAACATTAAGGGAGCAACAATGCCATACTTCCTTAACACCAACAACTTACAATTCCTGTCCTCCACTGATCTGTTCTCCTGATAAAATCTGAAACAAACAGGCTTAATATAACTTTTTAATTTCATTTTACCTCATCAATTTCAAGACTAGAAATATTATGGATTAATAATTAACATTATAAAACTAATTTAGATGAACACTTTAAGTTGTTGACTCAGTAATTCTTAAGAAATGTTTAAGTTTCTGGTGAAACCCTGTCTCTACTAAAATACACAAAAATTAGCCGGGCATGGTGGCAGGCACCTGTAAACCCACTACTTGGAAGGCTGAGGCAGGAGAATCCCTTGAACTCAGGAGACGGAGGTTGCAGTGAGCAGAGATCGTGCCATTGCACTCCAGCCTCCTGGGTGACAGAGCAAGACTCTGTCTCAAAAAAAAAAAAAAAAAGAAAAAAAGAAAAAAGAAATGTAAGTTTCATAAAGCAGGACTGATACAGGACTGATAGTGCTCTAGACCCCCAGAGCCTAGCATAGTATAGACATCAGAGCACATGGAAGGTGCCCAATATTTCTTGAGTGAACCAAATAAGTGAACACATTTTTTTTTTTTTGAGGCTGGAGTGCAGTGGTGCAATCTTGGCTCACTGCAACCTCCGCCTCCTGGGTTCAAGCGACTCTCCTGCCTCAGCCTCCTGAGTAGCTGGGACTACAAGCGAGTGCCACCACACCCGGCTAATTCTTTGTATTTTTAGTAGAGACGGGATTTCACCATGTTAGCCAGGATGGTCTCGATTTCCTGACCTCATGATCCGCCCACCTCAGCCTCCCAAAGTGATGGGATTACAGGCACGAGCCACTGTGCCCATCCAAGTGAACACATTTTTTTAAATTGTCACATCCAATTCACCATCTCATCGCTATATTCTATTCTTTTATTGCACCCCAGTTCCTCACCTCTGGAGTAGTATACCTGAAGTTTTAGATACTTTCTGAGAAGCACAATTTTCAAAGGACACAAGAGTCATTTGGTGGAACCAGAACCAAATCTCTAAATTCAACTGTGTATGATCAAACAATATGATTGAGAGGGCCACACTTCAACTGATATAAAAAGTTTGAGATGCTCCCCGCTATACTTACCCCCTGGCTCTTCCCACGACATCTTTTTTCTCTAGCCAATGTTGTCCTTGTTTATAGAGGCCTCGGTCATCAACCGCATTATTATCACCTTTGGTCAAAAACTTGATATGCCCATTTTGCCTTAAAAGAATAAACAAAAGCCAAGTCATCAAATACTTTCATGGCATTTAAAGCACAAAATCTGTTCTTATTAACCAAAAATGTTTGTGGCACTGGCGTATCTTAAAACCATTCTAGTGTCAAAATAATTATTTACGGAGCTACAAGAATGTTAATAGCTGTGTTGTTTATAATCAACTAAAAATGAACTAAAAATCCAATATTAAGGAGTTCAAATATTATGTAAGTATTAAAATAATGGCATAGAAGAATATTTAATGACAAGATTGTACAAACTGTATTAAATGAAGAAAAGAATACAAAATAGCATGTACAGTACAATCTCATTTTTATATTAAAATATATACACACTGCCAATTTTCTAGAAAGACAAAGAGCAAAGGAATACAATAAACTATCTCACAGGATATAACTGGCAAGATACAGACTATGGGAAACTACAGAATAACCCAGTTTCTCCAACCAATGACTTGTAAGAAACAAAGAAAAGTTAGGGAAATAACCTACAGATTAAACAAGAGACTATAAATCCACATCAACCAATTGCAGCTGAGGACTTTAACTGGGTCCAGTTTCAGACACATTGTTTAAGAAAGTTATAACAATTGGGGGATTTGAACAAATGTCAAAAACTTGATGATACTAAAGAATTGTTTAGCTGGGTGCAATGGCTCATTCCTGTAATCCTAGCACTTCGGGAGGTCAAGGTGGCTGGATCACTTGAGCTTAGGAGCTCAAGACCAGCCTGGGCAACATGGCAACACAAAAAAATATAGAACAAAACAAAAAATACAAAAAAAATTAGCCGGGTATGATGATGTGTGCCTGTGGTCCCAGCTGAGGTGGGAGGATCACCTGAGCCCAGGGAGACTGAAGCTGCAGTGAGCTGTGATTGCGTCACTGCACTCTAGCCTTGGTGACAGAGTGAGACACCGTCTTGAATAACAAATAATAATAACACAGGAGAGGGGAAGAGGTGGGAGCAGAGATGGAACAGAATTGGCTATATATTAATCATCAGTGTGACGGGGTGAAAAATACATGGGGGTTCTCTATACTCTTCTGTGCATGTCAGAAACTCACCAAATTCAGAAAAGCAAAAAAAAAAAAAAGATATTAGACAATACCTAAAATAATATAGACCAACGGATAAACAGACCAATGGATAAACAGTGGCTATCCATAGCTTAGATTACCTTTATCTTCCTATTTTTTTCTCTAACAAACATGTATTACTTTTATATTAGGAAAAGATGTTAGCTTTAAAAGAAGAAATACCTCAATTCTTCAGACATGCCAGGGTTTACAAGAACAGCATTTGCTTGATCAGAAAATTATTAGTTTCATTCTACTAAAGAACCATGAAGTTTGTAGTAATTTTAAACTTTAACTGAACGCAATGTGTATTTTACAGTTGATAAAGACTAGCTGAAAATCAATTCATGTGCATTCAGATTGACCACTATAGTAGAAAGAAAATTAGCTTCAGATTTCTAAAGGCTAATATCTACTTAGATTCTAAGTCAGAAACTGGCTCATTAGTGCTAAATCTGCAGAGGAAACTAAATTGGGAGGTGTTGCAAACGCCAAAGACGGTTAAGTGTAAACAGTCACATTAAAAATAAGATTCCAGTTAGAAAAAAATGCAAATATATACAGAGAAAAATAATCTGTAGCTGACAATTCAGTAAGTGAAAGAAGGAAAATCCTGAAGGGTAAAAGAGGACAGGTGCTAGGAGGGGCTCACTGCAAGAGTGAAAGTCAGGAGCAGCAGGAAGCAAAAGTGAATTCAACCCAGAAAACAGTATGGACTCCACACATGCAGAAAAGGCAAATCAGATATGAGGAGAGAAAACCTAGGAAATGGGGAACTCCCCAGAGAAAGAAGTCTCTGGGCTATTCTCAAAGACTTGATTTGCCGGCAAACAAACAAACATACTGACACACCCAATTTCCCCTCTGGGATGTCATCAGGAGACACTACTATAGCTTTTTTGAAAAAGCACAGATATTCTTCATCTACTTAATGGTGGAAAAAATATTCTCTGGTGGCAACCAGTTCTTTAGACCTACTTTTTAATTTTTTTGAGACCAAGTTTTCCTCTTGTTATCCAGGCTAGAGAGCAATGGCGTGATCTCAGCTCACTGCAACCTCCACCTCCTGGATTCAAGCAATTCTCCTGTCTCAGCCTCCAGGGCAGCTGGGATTAAAGGCATGCACCAATATGCCCAGCTAATTTTTGTATTATTGGTAGAGACGGGTTTTCACTGTATTGGTCAGGCTGGCATAGAACTCCTGACCTCAGGTGATCTGCATGCCTTGGCCTCCCAAAGTGCTGGGTTTACGGGCATGAGCCACCCCGGCCCGCCCTTATTAGACCTATTAAGAAAAAGAAAACCCCAGCTGGGCATGGTGGCTCACACCGGTAATCTCATCATTTTGGGAGGCTGAGGCAGGCGGATCACAAGGTCAGGAGTTCGAGACCAGCCTGGCCAACATGGTGAAACCCCGTCTCTACTAAAAATACAAAAATTAGCTGGGTATGGTGGCACACACCTGTAATCCTAGCTACTTGGGAGGCTGAGGCAGGAGAATCGCTTGAACCCAGGAGGCAGAGGTCGCAGTGAGCTGAGTTTATGCCACTGCACTCCAGCTTGGGCGACAGAGTCCACTGTACTCCAGCCTGTGCGACAAACTGAGACTCCATCTCAAAAAAAAAAAAAAAAAAAAAAAGACCCCAAAAGCTAAATGGGTACAGAATAACGTATCCATCTGCATGGGAAAAGCAAAGCTAAGGATTAAGTCATCCAATGGTAAAATTTCTCTTTCCAGATACTTAATCAGATGCCAGAGTATATCATCAAATTATAATACCTCCTAATATGGTTTGGCTATGTCCCTACCCAAATCTCATCATGAACTGTAGCTCCCGTAATTCCCATGTGTCGTAGGAGGGACCCAGCGGGAGGTAGTTGAGTCACGGGGGCAGGTCTTTCCCAAGCTGTTCTCTTGATAGTAAATAAGTCTCATGAGATCTGATGGCTTTATAAACGGGGGTCCCCCTGCACATGCTCTCTTGCCTGCTGACATGTAAGACATGCCTTTGCTTCTCTGCCTTCTGATTGTGAGGCCTCCCCAGCCATGTGGAACTGTGAGCCCATTAAACCTCTTTCCTTTATAAATTATCCAGTCTTGGGTATGTCTTTATTAGCAGCATGAGAACAGACTAATACACATCCTATAGGATGAACTTGCTAAATACATACATTTTGAATATTATTCGGCCCCATATTTAAGAACAATGTTAATACTATTAAACCAAATGGGGCTGGGTGCGGTGGCTCACGCCTGTAATCCCAGCACTTTGGGAGGCAGAGGTGGGTGAATCATTTGAGGTCAGGAGTTTGAGACCAGCCTGGCCAACATGGTGAAACCCTGCCTCTACTAAAAATACAAAAATTAGCCGGGCATGGTGGTGGGTGCCTGTAATCCCAGCTACTCAGGAGGCTTAGGCAGGAGAATTGCTTGAACCTGGGAGGCGGAGGTTGCAGTGAGCCAAAATCGTACCACTATACTCTAGCCTGGGTGACAGAGCGAGACTCTGTCTCAAAAAACAAAAACAAAAACCAAAAAACCTAAATGGTAATTCCAGATTACAGGTACCATATACCTTAAAATGTCAAAATTCTGTATAAAATTATTTTAAATATTGAAGGAATTTCCAATTAATATATTATTTATCTTGTTTTCCTGGTATGTTCGAAAAAAACAAAGGAAAAAAATATATATTTATCTATCTATGAATCTACCCAGAAACAGTTTTTTTTTTTTTTTAGGACAATGGAACTTTATTAAAATGAAAAAAAAAATTAAGAGATACCAAGCAGCACAGTTGATCATGATGATATATTGGACAGAGGAAAAATTGGCCAATTTATTGCATAGAGGGGAAAAGAAAAAAGAGGAGAGATGTGAGGGAGAGTCAGCCAGGATTGCTTTTATATTTCTTTTTTTTTTTTTTGAAAGAAAAGAAAAAAGAGAGAAAGAGAGAAATAAGGAAGAAAAAGAGAATGAAAGAAAGAGAAAAAGAAGAAGAAAAGAGGGAGAGAGAACGGGAATCTTGCTCTATTGCCCAGGCTAGAATGCAGTCTAGAAACGGATATTAAAAAGCTCTTTTATACTAATAATTGTGTTATACAATGGAGACAGGAAGGAATAAGGGAGGAAAATAACAAACAAACAGCCAACCAATATTTCATTTAAACCTATGAAATGCTATGCAATTGCTGGGGAGTGATTTACTCCCAACCATCTGGTCACTTTTAGAATAAATGTGATGTGTTACTGAAAAAAAATGTATGTTTTGTGGATTTGGAGTAGAGAGTTCTGTAAATGTTTATTAAGTTTACTTGTTCGAGGTCTAAGTTCAAGTCCCGGGTATTCTTGTTAAACTTCTGTCTCATTAATCTGTCCAATACTGACAATATAGTGTTAAAGTCTCCCACTATTATTGTGTGGGAGTCCAAGTCTCTTTGTAAGTCACCAAGAAGTTGCCCTATGTATCTGGGTGCTCCTATATTGGGTGCACATAGACTTAGGATCATTAGCTCTTCCTGTTACATTGATCCTTCTACCATTATACAATGTCCTTCTTATCTCTTTCGGTTTCTATTACTTTAAAGTCTATTTTATCAGAGATGAGAATTGCAACTCCTGCTTTTTTTTTTTTTTTTTTGCTTCATTTGGTTGGCAAATCTTCCTCCATCCCTTTGTTTTAAGTCTCTGTATATCCTTGCATGTGAGATGGGTCTGGATGCAGCTTACCGATGGGTTTTTTGGAATGGCTGATACTGGTTGTTCCTTTCTGTATATAGTGCCTCTTTCAGAAGCTCTTGTAAAGCAGGCCTGGTGGTAATGAAATCTCTGAGTACTTGCTTGTTTGTAAAAAATTGTATTTTTCCTTCACTTATGAAACTTAGTTTGGCTGGATATGAAATTCTGGGTTGAAAGTTCTTTTCTTTAAGGATGTTGAATATTGGCCCCCACTCTCTTCTGGCTTGTAGGGTTTCTGCTGAGAGATCTGCTGTGAGTCTAATAGGCTTCCCCTTGTGGGTAACCTGACCTTTCTCCCTGGCTGCCCATAGTATTTTCTCCTTCGTTTCAACCCTGGTGAATCTAAGGATTATGTGCCTTGGGGTTGCTCTTTTTGGGGAATATCTTTGTGGTGTTCTCTGTATTACCTGGAGTTGAGTATTGTCTTGCCTTGCTAGGTTAGGAAAGTTTTCCTGGATAATATCCTGAAAAATATTTTCCAGCTTGGATTCATTCTCTTCATCACATTCAGGTACACCTATCAAACGTAGATTAGGTCTTTTCACATAGTCCCATATTTCTTGGAGACTTTGCTCATTCCTTTTTACCCTTTTTTCTCTAATCTTGTCTTCTCGTTTTATTTCATTAAGTTGGTCTTCGACCTCTGAAATCCTTTCTTCTGCTTGATCAATTCGACTGTTAAAACTTGTGCATACCTTGCGAAGTTCTCGTATTGTGTTTTTCAGCTCCATGAATTCACTTATATTCCTCTCTAAATTGTCCATTCTCGTTAACATTTCGTCAAACCTTTTTTCAAGGTTCTTAGTTTCCTTGCATTGGGCTAGAACATGTTCTTTTAGCTCACAGAAGTTTCTCATTATCCACCTTCTGAAGCCTGATTCTATTGATTCCTCACATTCATTCTCAATCAGGCCTTGTTCAATTGGTGCTGAGGCACTGCAATCCTCTGTAGGAGGAGAGGCATTCTGATTTCGGGTGTTTTCAGCATTTTTGCGCTGGTTTCTTCCCATCTTTGTGGATTTATTAACCTGTCATCTATGTAATTGCTGACTTTCAGATTAGGTCTCTGAGTGGACGTCCAGCTTGTTGGTGGTAAAGTTTTTCTCTGTTTCTTAGTTTTCCTTGGCGGATGCCCCTCCCCCACAGAGCTGGACCTTCCCAGGTTCAGCTGTACTTGCTGTGAAACTCTCAATCCTCAGCAGTTCCAATTGCTGTTTGTTTTTTTTTTTTGTGGGAGGGGACCAGCCTTTCCCCTGCGGCGACCCACTACGCCGGTTGAAACAGCAGCATTGAGATTCGTGATGCTTTTCTGCCCGGGAATCTCCCGGTCTTGGTTCCCCCACTTCAGTCCGCTTTTCAATCAGCTGAATGGGAGACTCTGCCTTCCCGGAGCTCCAAACGCCAACCAAAGGGCACTCAGTCCCATATACTCCGGACTGAGAACCGCCGCCTTGCGGCGCCTGCAAAACGGCCGCACGGGCCAAAAGAGTCGCGCTGGCGACCCGTGGGGCTCCTCCGCCGGGAATCTCTTGGTCCGTGGGCAATAAAAATTCGTCTGAAAATGTGGCGTCCACTCACTCTCTGCGCTTTCAGTGGGAGCTACAATCCTGAGCTGCTGCTAATCGGCCATCTTGGATCTCTCTCCCAGAAACAGTTTTTTAAAAAAAATTTTTCCTGATTGCTCTTACAATACAGAAACAGTTTTTAAAAAACTGTCTATAACTCATTCAATTTCTTTCTCTTTCTTTTTTTGTTTTTGAGATAGGGTCTCACTCTCTTGCCCAGGATAGAGTAAAGCAGCATGATCTCGGCTCACTGCAGCCTCAACCTCCTGAGCTCAAGTGATCCTCCTACCTCAGCCTCCTGAGTAGCTGGGACTACACTGTGCCCAACTTTTTTTTTTTTTTTTTTTTTTTTGTAGAGACAGGGTTTCACCATCTGGTCTAGATGCCCAGGCTGGTCTAGAACGCCTGAGCTCAAGCACTCCACCTGCCTTAACCTCCCAAAGGGCTGGGATTATAGGCCTGAGTCACCATGCCCAGCTAAACTCACTCAACTTCAAAGGATCATAAATAAAAATGACTTCTCCTCTAGCTTAAACAAGGCCTGGGCTCAATTTGATTCTCTCTGATATATTCAGGGGAAAGTTGGTTCAGCTTTGTTCACAACAGCCATTGCTGAGAATGAAACAACACAAATCCACTTTGAGAATCTGGAAAACACTATATGTGCTGAATAAACCTCTATAATTCCAAGGTAAATTTCTTCTTTTTTCTTTTTTGAGATGGATTCTCACTCTGTCACCCAGGCTGGAATACAGTGGTGCAATCTTGGCTCACTGCAACCTCAGCCTCCCAGGTTCAAGTGATTATCTTGCCTCAGCCTCCTGAGTAGCTGGGATTATAGGTGCCCACCACCATGCCCAGCTAATTTTTGTATTTTTAGTAGAGACAGGTTTTACCATGTTGGCCAGGCTGGTCTTGAATTCCTGATCTCAGGTGATGTGCCCACCTCTGCCTCCCAAAGTGCTGGGATTATAGGCGTGAGCCACTGCTCCCGACCCCAAAATAAATTTCTAAAAACTTAAAAGTTATTCCTTTCCAATCAATAATATAATGTCACTTTAAATTACAGTATTTCCACATACATACTAATACAGGATTTTATTAAAAAAAAAAAAAAGCAGTCATATCTTTATTTCACCAATGAAGAAAGAATTCTTCTAGAATGTTTACAGGTATTTCAAAAAGCAATGGTTGCTAGTTTCCTCTTCTTTAAGCGGAGGAAAAAAACTACTTTATATGGTGGTAAAAATACTATTTACAGAAGGCTTCCACAAATCCAAGAACTAAAATCTGCCAGGTGCAGTGGTTTATGCCTGTGATCCCAGCAATTTAGAAGGCCAAGTTGGGCGGATCACTTGAGGCCATGGGTTCGAGATCAGCCTGGGCAACATGGTGAAACCCTGTCTCTACTGAAAATACAAAAATTAGCTGGGCATGGTGGCACATGCCTGTAATCCCAGCTACTCAGGAAGCTGAGGGAGGAGAATCGCTCAAGTCTGGGAGGTGGAGGTTGCAATGAGCCAGGATAGCTACATTGCATTCCAGCCTGGGTAACAGAGGGAAACTATCTCAAAAAAAAAAAAAAAAAAAAAAAGAACCGAAATCATGCCTACTCTGCCTATTCTTTCACTTCCCACTTCCCATCTATGTGTCCCCTAGGGTGCCTCCCTTTTCTTTGATTTCTTTCTTTTTCCTTTTTTGAGACAGGGTTGCATTCTGTCACCCAGGCTGGAATGCAGTAGCACAAATATGGCTCACTGCAGACTCAAACTCCTGGGATCACACAATCCTCCCACCTCAGCCTCCCAGTTAGCTCCCCAAACAGGCACATGCCATCACGCCCAGCTAATTTTTTTTTTTTTTTTGAGACTGAGTCTGGCTCTGTTGTGCAGCCTAGAGTGCAGTGGTACAATCTCAGCTCACTGCAACCTCCACCTCCCAGGTTCAAGCGATTCTCCGGCCTCAGCCCCCTGAGTAGCAGGGATTACAGGTGCCTGCCACCACACCTGGCTAATTTTTGCATTTTAGTAGAGACAGGGTTTCACCATGTCGGCCAGGCTGGTCTCAAACTCCTGACCTCAGGTGCTCTGCCTGCCTCAGACTCCCAAAGTGCTGGGATTACAGACGTAAGCCACCATGCCCATCCTTTACTTTCTTTCTTTCTTTTCTTTTTTTTTAATAGAGAAGGAGTCTCACCATGTCGCCCAGGCTGATCTCTGACTCCTGGGGTCAAGCCATTCTCTCACTTTGGCCTCCCAAAGTACTGGGATTGAGGGCGTGAGCCACCGTGCCCCACCAGAAGATTCTATTTAGGATCGCTCTTTATGTCATAATTTTTTAGAATTATATACAGAGTCATTGACAGGTTGGGAAGTAAAAGGGAACCAAGAAGAACCTCTGGAAAAACTTTCAGGGAAATAAATGAACTAATAAATAATTATTTACAGTTTTCAAAATGTTCATCAAACTTTCAAACATTCATAAAAATGAACTGGATGAAGGGCCTAGACGTTCCTCACTCTGTCACAATCTTTAGGCTAACAAAACTAAATACCACAAACACTTAAACAAAAGTACTTAGAAAGAAAGATGATATATTTGCACATACTTTTCATGAATCTTCAAGACTCGGTGAACTATAGGAATCTCTCTTCCTTCTATCCTAAAAACAACAATTTCTCCCACTCTTATGGGATCTTCAACTCGGTTTGTTAGAAAGAGAAGATCTCCTCTATGAAATGCAGGTTCCATGCTGCCACTGGGAGAGAAAGAAAAATATATTAGCAAAAATAAAGTATGAGATTAAATGTACTTTCAAAATTAGATATTCAACAAAATTAAAAAATACCACTTTTGGAGTATACTCAATATCTTAATAACTATATCAACATTAATGTGTATAGTTCTCAAAATATGGTTTCCTGAGACTAAAGTTACACCAAAGGATTTTTTTTTTAATTATTAACCTTCACTAACTAGTTCCAATTCAAGCATTACTATTCAAAGAAGCTTAAATCTTGAAAAGGTCAGTGTTACTAATTCCTTAACCTTTTAAAATCTCAAATGACAAACAGAATATAAAAGAGAATGAACTTTAAAAACAATGCCCTTATTCTCACTTCATCTGAAAACACTAAACATATTCAAATATGCAAATAAGAACTGGATCATCTTCCTCTGCCATTTATAAAGATAACAGCCAAGATGACCTTATAGGTTCAACTCATTTAAAAGGAAAAACAGCTCATCAAGTCAAAGCTGTCAGCTACAGAGATAATGCTTGTATTATCAATTTACTTATTTTAAAAAGAGAAAAAAAAGACAACTAAGGAATAAGCAGAGATTTTTGCCTAAGAATTTCAGAAGCCAGGAAAAGATTTAATTTTATGGTAATAAGTGAGACTAACTTCTACAGAGTATCTTCCTACCTCTTACTTCTATCCTATGCCAAGTCCTAAAAAGGTCCTAAGATATTTGCACTGATTTATAAACCCTTTTTTTCTACAAAGAAGTAGCCCATCAGTACTTTTCAGGAACTCAAGCTCCAGTTTTCAATAGCAACTGCTTAGATAAGAATAGAAAGACAGGAAATAAAAATTCAATGCGGGAATAAGGACAAAATCCGAACACTTTTGTTAAAAGACTTTCCTCCCTCTAAAGGGATATGGCAGTAGTTCTCAATGCTGCACACTGGAATGACCTGAGGAACTTTTAAAAAATCTTGGCCTGAGGCTCACACTTGTAATCCCAGCACTTTGGCAGGCCGAGGTGGGCAGGTCACCTGAAATCAGGAGTTCGAGACCAGCCTGGCCAACATGGTGAAACTCAGTCTCAACTAAAAATACAAAAATTAGCTGGGCATGGTGGCACACGCCTGTAATCCCAGCTACTTGGGGAGGCTAATGCAGGAGAATCACTTGAACCCGGGAGGTGGAGGTTGCGGTGAGCCAAGATAGTGCCCTTGCACTCCAGCCTGGGTAACAAGAGCGTTACTCCATCTCAAAAATGAAAAAAGAAACAAAGAAAGAAAAAAAAATAGCTAGGTGTGCTATAGCCTGGGCAACAGAGTGGGGCCCTCTCTCAAAAAATAAAAAGAGAGAGAAAAGAAATGAATAAATGAATAAAATAAATGAATGTTCAGCAGCAGCACCTGCATCACATTCCCCTGCCTTTTTATAAAAGAAAAGAAAAGGAAAGAAATCGGGAGCTGGGCATGGTGGCTCAAGCCTGTTATCCCAGTACGTGGGAGGTTAAGGCGGAAGGATCACTTGAGATCAGGAATTCAAGATTCAGTCTCTGTAAAAATAATACAAAATTAGCCAGTTGTGATGGCACACTCCAGTTTAGGCGATGGAGGGAGGCCCTGGGTTAAATGTTCTTATCACAAAAAAATAAAGAGAGAGGGAGGAAACTTTCAAAAGTGGTGAATACATTCATTTACTTGATTGTGGTGATGGTTTCAGAGGAATATACTTATCTCCAAATTAATCAGGTTGTATACATTAAATATGTACAGCTTTTTGTATGTCATTCATATCTCAATAACTTAGTTAAAAAAGAGTAATCTAAGTACTATTATTTAGATTCCAGATAATGTTCATAATTCAATTTATTTTAAATCTGCACTCCATTATCTCCAGAAAGGATTTGGGCTTACAAAATTAAGCCCAAAATATGACAGAACTATAATGTTTCTTCTTTTTTTTTTTGAGAGGAATTTTCGCTCATCACCCAGGATGGAGTGCAATGGCGCAATCTCACTGCTACCTCCACCTCTCAGGTTGAAGTGTTTCTTCTACCTCAGTTTACCGAGTAGCTGGGACTACAGGCACCTGCCACTGTGCCCAGCTAATTTTTGTATTTTTAGAAGAGACAGGATTTCACCATGTTGGCCAGGCTGCTCTCGAACTCCTGGCCTTAAATGATCTGCCCGCCTTGGCCTCCCAAAGTGCTGGGATTACAGGCATGAGCAACCATGCCCAGCCTATAATGTTTCAACTAAACAACCAAGTGGCAATTCTCCAAAAATGAGTTACTGAATTAGGTTTTAAAATCACTGAGAGTGCTGGGCATGGTGGCTCACGCCTGTAATCCCAGCACGTTGGGAGGCCACGGTGGGAGGACTGCTTGAACTCAGAAGTTCAAGACCAGCCTGGGCAACACAGTGAGAGCCTGTCTGATATGGTTTGGCTGTGTCCCCCACCTAAATCTCATTTTGAATTTCCACATGTGTGGGAGGGACCCGGTGGGAGGTAACTGAATCATGGGGGTGGATCTTTCCTGTGCTGTTCTTGTGATAGTGAATAAGTCTCACAAGATCTGATGGTTTTAAAAAGGGGAGTTTCCCTGCACAAGCTCTCATCTCTTGTCCGCTCCCATGTGAGACGTGTCTTTCACCTTCCACCATGATTTTGGGGCCTGCCCAGTAGTTACGTGGAACTGTTAAGTTCATTAAACCTCTTTCTTTTGTAAATTGCCCAGTCTTGGGTATGTCTTTATCAGCAGCATGAAAATGAACTAATAAACCGTCTCTACAAAAAAATTAAAAAATTAACCAGGCATGGTGGTGCAGCCCTGCAGTCCCAGCTGCTCGGGAGGCTAAAATGGAAGGATCCCTTGAGACCGGTAGGTGGAGACTGCAATGAGTTATGACTATGCCACTGCACTCTATCCTGGGCAACAGAGCAAGGGCCTATCAAAACTATTCACTAAGAATATGAGTGCAAAGATAGGGAAGGAAGCAGAGTAGAGAAAAGAAATTCAGTACTATTTGTCACCATAAGAGGTGGTATTAATGCCTTCAAAATTCCTGGAGTCTAGTTTAGAAGTGATCTTTAAAGGTCAGCAGGAAACTTGGAAATAATTAGTGATGCTTCTGTACTGACATTGAGAACATGCTGCAGAAAAATTCTTAATTTGTGGAAGTACTATAACATCTAATGAACTAACAACTAAATATCAGACCTGGTGTATCAAAGTAAGGCATATAAAAAGAAGAATTTCAGGAAAATAAAGTACAATGAAACAATTTCTTAAGGGATGTGCCAAAAACAAACCTCACATGGTAACCTTTATGTAGAAAGGTCATGAACCCTTCGGGGTTCTGAATGGAAATGCCTAACAAAGTGAGAATTTCTTTTTTCTTTTTCTTTTTTGAGACAGAGTCTGGTTCTATTGCCCAGGCTGGAGTGCAGTGGTGCAATCACAACTCACTGCAGGCCTCAACCTCTAGGGCTCAGGCAATCCTCCCACCTCAGCCTCCCAAGTAGCTAAGACTACAGGTCTATGCTACCACACCGCTAATTTTTGTATTTTTTGTGGAGACAGGGTTTCACCACATTGTCCAAGCTAGTGTCAAATTCCAGAGCTCAAGCAATCCGCCTGCCTCAGCCTCCTGAAGTGCTGAGATTATAGGCATAAGCTACTGCACCCAGCCTCAGAATTTCTTTTTTTTTTTTTTTTTAAAGACGGGGTTTCACCATGTTGGTCAGGCTGGTCTTGAACTCCTGACCTCAGGTGATTCGCCTGCCTTGGCCTCCAAAGTGCTTGGATTACAGGCGTGAGCCACCACGCCCGGCCGAGAATTTCTTACAATTGAGAAGTAGTGACTAATTCTCTTCCAGGCCCTTTTATGGAAAAGAGTAGTTTCTAAGGGGATGATATACCAGTTATTTCGTATCTCAATTTTTCTTCCAAGTAATACCATGCAATTCCATGCCTTGAAAAGAAAAACTGTTACCTGAGCACCACTACAATTGGACTTTCACTTCCAGTTATTACCATTAACCCCTTCCAGATCATTAGTGCCGATGAGACAATCATTCCAAAATTTAGGACTTGGTAATAGAGCTGCAAGAACAAAAGAGAAGAGATCAGATTCACCATTATTTCCACTTAGAAAAGCAATTGAGAGCAGTATCAATTTGAAAGTTCAAGCAGTACTAATAGGAAAACAAAAGTTCTGAGGCATTCTTTATAATAATTATGCCATCAGCATATCAAAACAGTCCTCCTTCTTTCAGCTAAAGCACCCTGCTCCATTTTGTTTGGTAAAACATCAGTTACATTTATATAATACCATATTATTTTAAGAACTTTTCACACAAGTTATTTCATCTGGGCTCCATAATCATTTGGTTTAAATTTAATCACACCCAAGCTACCTACCAGCCAACAGTAATCTATCTCTGCTTCTGAACTCCTCTATTACTTTACTTTTTTTGTGTGTTTTTGAGATGCAGTCTCACTCTGTCACCCAGGCTGGAGAGCAGTGGTGCCATCTCAACTCACTGCAACCTCCGCCTCCTGGGTTCAAGTGATTCTCCTGCCTCAGCCTCCCGAGTAGCTGGGACTACACGATGCACCATCATGCCCAGCTAATTTTTTTTTTGTATTTTTAGTAGAGATGGGGTTTCACCATGTTGGTCAGGCTGGTCTTAAACTCCTGATCTCAAATGATCCAGCCACCTCTGACTTCCAAAGTGCTGGGATTACAGGCGTGAGCCACCTCACCCGGCCCTCTATTACTTTTCTACCATACTTATCCTTTGATAATCACAGGATAGTCAATAACATATAACTCTACCCTCTCATTTAACAGATAAGGAAACTGTCTCAAAAGAGGAGACTTCACCAAGTCCTATACTTATCAGTCACATAGTCAAGACTTGAGGGTTGGCCTTCTGTGTTACTAAATTTCTAGTACTCCACAAATTCTAAAATTCTGTGACTTGAATAAACAGATAAAACACCTAAAGCCATTTCAATTTCAAATAAAGAAAATTCAGAACATGTGGAAAAAGGCAAAAAAAAAAAAATTACAAAATCAGATAAGAGAAATAAAGTGAGCTAACTGTTTCGGGCCAATGCCGGAAAAAGTAGAGAGGATGACTGGACACCAAGGCAAATAGTTCAAGGAATGAAAAAAGCTGGTACTGGAAAGTACTAGGAGAAATCTGAAAAGCATATTAAGGTCCAATTATGGAAAAACTTAAACCCAGGACTGAAACTATGGATCCAACAAAACATTAGTAATAAAAAGTAAAAAAACAAAAGTTTGAAAAGGTCTTACTCTGTCACCCAGGCTGGAGCGCAGTGGTGCAATCACAGCTCACTGCAGCCTCCAACTCCTGGGTTCAACCAATCCTCTCACCTCAGCTTCTAAGAAGCCAGACATGGTAATTTTTGTATGTTTTGTAGACATGAGGTTTCGCCATGTTGCCCAGGCTGATCTCGAACTCCTGAGCTCAAGCAATCCGCCCATCTCAGCCTCCCAAAGGGCTGGGATTACAGGTGTGAGCCACTGTGCCTGGTCACTTTTGTTGTTTTAAGATTTGCTTGTGGACATTCTACACAACTGTCCTAGTCTTTTCAAAAATCCAATGTCATTCAATGCCATGGGAAAAATGTGGAAGACTGTTCTAGATTAAAAAGGACTAAAGAGACATAACAACCAAATGCACAAACTTCGGTTTCTTTGCTGTTTTTTTATTTCCTTCACATTCAGTTCTAATAATGCACAAACTGGCTGCATCTTGGTTCAAAAAAAAACTAAGAGCATCAGAAAAAATCCGAACTATAAAAGACATTTTGGGGTGAACTGAGGAAACTCAAAATATGACTTGAATATTAAATAACACTAGGAAATTCGTGGGTTTTTTTTTTTCTTTTGAGACAAGGTCTTGCTCTATCTCACAGGCTGGAGTACAGTGACATGATCTCAGCTCACTGCAAACTCTGCCTCCTGAATTCAAGTGATTCTCGTGCCACAGCCTCCCAAGCAGCTGGGATTACAATAGGCATGCATCACCATGCCCGGCTAATTTTCAGAGAGACAGGGTTTCACCATGTTGGTCTCAAACTCCTGGCCTCAAGCAATCCACCCGCCTTGGCCTCCCAAAGTGCTGGGACTACAGGTGTTGAGTCACTGCACCCGGCCTTTAATTTCTTAAATTATGTGACAATGGTGTTGTGGTTATGTAGAACACTGTCCTTATCATAGAAGATGCACATTAGCAGTGGTTAGCTAATAGTTGTAGTTAGGGGTGAACTGTTACATCTGTAACTCATTTTCAAGTGATTCAGCAAAAAAAAAAAAAAAAAAAAAAAAAAAAATCCTATACATGTACACACACATAAGTATACACAGAACAAATATGGCAAAAATGCTAACAATTGTTGGATCTGTGTGGCAGATTACAGGTGTTCCCTGTAATATTCTTTCAATTTTTCTGAAAAGTTCAAAAAAATGCATAGAAAAAAATGGAAGCCAGGTGCAGTGGCTCACGCCTGTAATCCCAGCAATTTGGGAGGCTGAGATGGGTGGATCACTTGAGTCCAGAAGTTAGAGACCAGCTGGCCAACATGGTGATGGTGAAACCCCATCTCTACTAAAAACACAAAACTTAGCTGGGTGTGGTGGCACATGCCTACAATCCCAGCTATTCAGGAGGCTGAGGCATAGAATCACTTGAACCCAGAAGGCGGAGTTTGCAGTGAGCTGAGATGGCACAATTACGCTCCAGCCTGGGTGAGTGAGGAAGACTCTTCGAAAAAAAAAAAAGAAAGAAAATGTTAGTTGTTATATCTGGAGGTGTAATACTAGGCAATTATTTATTTATTTTTCCTTTTTCTTTTTTTTTGGGGGGGTTGGAGTCTCACTCCGTTGCCCAGGCTGGAAGTGCAAGGGCGCAATTTCGGCTCACTACAACCTCCACCTCCTGGGTTCAAACAATTCTCCTGCCTCAGCTTCCTGAGTAGCTGGGATTACAGGTGCCTGACACCACACCTGGCTAATTTTTGTATTGTTTTTAGTAGAGACGGGGTTTCACCATGCTGGCCAGGCTAGTCTCCAACTCCTAACCTCAGGCGATCCGCCCGCCTTGGCCTCCCAAAGTGCTTGGATTACAGGCAAGAGCCACCATGCCCAGCCCTATTTCAATTTGATCATCTATATTTTCTGCTTCTTCCCTTTTTAAATTGTTATTTCTATTGAAACATTATATACACATATGTACAAGAATATGTACTATAGCAATATCCTAGCCATGGCAGACTACCTACAGCAACCACTTTCATCTCTTTTAGCTATTTATTCTGGTATTTACCCCCAGCATTCTAAAAACTAATTGTTTCTTTTCTTTCATACTAGGGAGTTAATACATGATGTTCAAAATACATGATGAGGGGCTAGGCACAGAGACTCATTCCTGTAATCCCAACACTTTGGAAGGCCAAGCTGGGAGGATCACTTAAGCCTAGGGGTTCGAGACCAGCCTGGGAAACAAAGCAAGACCCTCATCTCTACAAAAAATACAGAAAAGTCCGGGTGTGGTGGCTCGTGCCTATAATCCAACACTTTGGAATGCTGAGGCGGGTGAATTGCTTGAACCTAGGAGGCAGAGGATGCAGTGGGCCAAGATTCTGCCATTGCACTCCAGCCTGGGCAACAAAAGTGAAACTCCGCCTCAAAAAAAAAAAAAAAAAGAAAAGAGAAGAAAAATTAGCTGGGTGTGCTGGTGCATGCCTGCAGTCCCAGCTCAGCTCAGCTCCTTGGAGGCTGAGGCAGGAGAACCACTTGAGCCCAGGAGGCTACAGTGAGCTATGATTATTGCCCCACTGCATTCTAGCCCAGGTGCCAGAGCAAGACTGTGTCTCAAAAAATAAATTAAATTGTGATGAGGAATCCAGCTCTCTTGTACCATTTTCTGTTTTTTCCCTACAATTAACCTGTTTTTCCTGCATACTTTTTTTTCTTTCTTTTTCTTTCTTTCAGCTCCTCCAAAGCAGAATCCTGCATACTTTTAAAAAAAAGTTTTAAGTTTCATATTCTTATAAATGCACAATTAATCTCTGAAAAGACAGACAGGAAACTGGGGAAGAGTGTGATAACCTGCTTTTTGCCAGCTAAAACTAACTCTCTCTTTCTCAGACTAAAAGCTGTTCAGGCTTTATGTTAGCTCCTTGAACCGGACAAACTCCATCTTAGCTTCTTCATTTTAGTTATTTTCCCACTATTAAGTATGTAACTATAGTATGTAGCTGGGGCAGGCTGACACTGGGCACCTCCAGGAATGCATTTGTTGATAAGGGGCCGAGTTAAGTGGTACCTGCAGAGCTTGGGAATGCAGGTGCTGTCGAGCGCCCAGAGCCCCAGTTATCTATAAGTTCTATGTCTTTCATGACAAATTTTACCCCCCGCACCTGGCACTGTTTTATTTCTCATGTACCAGTTTATCTTTTAACTTTTTTGCTTACTCTGCTTTTGTGAAAAATTTGCTTCAGCTAGGTTCCCCCTCCCCTTCAAAACTAGGTTATAAAAGACCACATAACTTTTTCTTAGGGGCTGAGAGAATTTTGGGCATTAGCCAACTCTCGGTTGCCGGCATAATAAAGGACTCATTAACTCAATCTAAGAGTGTCTTATTAGTCAAGACATTCCTTGACTCGCTTGGGTACAACAAGCGGAACCAGGAGTCAAGGTGGAAGGAAAATATTTTCTGATATACATACTTCACGTTTTTACAAGATGCAAGTATCACTTGTTCAGAAATAAATCGTTTAGGTTTATTTTTTTAAGTCCATGTTATGGCCAGAACTATTTTTCCAGGATTCCAGTGAAGCGCGGTGTACTCAACGTAATCAATTTCCACAAAGGAAAAAAGAAAATAGGAACATTTTCTCAGAAACACTTAGAAATACTTGCTGTTCTTTGAGTAATGGAGTGATTTAAGCACATGGGTAATCTGAAACCTACTTTCCGAGGCACGGAGAAGCTGAGTGATATGCTCATGGCTGCATATCTACTGGCTGGCAGAGCAGCACTCTTAGAACTCAGGATTCCTAAATTCTACATCTTCAAGATAGTGGCTTTTTAAAAGACAAAATGGATCTTTTTATTCTGAAGGCTGAATTGAAGAAGTGGAGTGGGAGGTGACAGAAGTAGGAAAACTAGCTTCTAAGATGCAATTATGTCAACCAGAAGATAAACAGAGAGGAATTCAGCTTAAGACTCAATTTTCCAACTTTCCGCATTAAAAACATCACCTACAGTACTGGTTAGGCCAACAGACTCTGGGCCCCACTTCAGAACCTCTGAGGAAGGGGTTGTGGGATTCTACATTGTATATAGTTCCACAATCCCTTACTCAAAACCCTCGGGGGGTCAGATGTGTTTCAGAATTCAGAATGGCTCCGATTTTGAAAAGGTAATACTTGCATGTACTGTATGTTACATATATTCTTAGCAGGGTTAAGGCAACATCCCATTATCAAACACATTAAGATTTCAGCAGCAAAACAAAAATTCACACTGAGGTAAATAAACATTAAAAAATAAAAAATAAAAATAAAACCTGTATGGCAATCAGTTCACATCTATTTGAGGAAAAAAAAATTTTTTTTTCTTTTTTTTTTTTTTTGAGACTGAGTTTCGCTCTTGTTACTCAGGCTGGAGTGCAATGGCACGATCTTGGCTCACTGGAACCTCTGCCTCCCAGGTTCAAGTGATTCACCTGCATCAGCCTCCCAAGTAGCTGGGATTACAGGCATGCACCACCATGCCCGGCTAATTTTGTATGTTTAGTAGAGTCGGGGTTTCTCCATGTTGGTCAGGCTGGTCTCAAACTCCTGACCTCAGGTGATCTGCCTGCCTCAGCCTCCCAAAGTGCTGGGATTACAGGCGTGTGCCACGGCGCCCAGCCAAAAAATTTCCATTTTTAAAAGGGCTCAGTTATAGAGTTGTCAGAAGTTACCTAATAAGACATCTTAATAAGATAACTGCTATTTAAAAGAAAAATGTGGCCGGGCGTGGTGGTTCGTGCCTGTAATATCAGCACTTTGGGAGGCCAAGGCAGGTGCATCACCTGAGGTCAAGAGTTTGAGACCAGCCTAGCCAACATGGTGAAACCCTGTCTCTACTAAAAACATAAGAATTAGCTGGGCATGGTGGCAGGCCTCTGTAATCCCAGCTACTCAGGAGGCTGAGGCAGGATAATTGCTTGAACCCAGGAGGCAGAGGTTGCAGTGAGCCTAGATTGCACCACTGCACTCCAACCTGGAAGACAAAGTGAGACTTCGTCTCAAAAAAAAAAAAGCCTGGGCGACAGTGCGAGACTCTATCTCAAAAAAAAAAGAAAAATGCTCACCGGGTGCAGTGGCTCATGCCTATAATCCCAGCACCTTGGGAGGTCGAGGTGGGAGGATTGCTTGAGTCCAGTAGTTCGAGTCCAGCCTGGGCAATGTAGTGAGACACTATCTCTAAAATAAATAAATTTTAAAAATTAAGGAAAAAGAAAAGTGCCAGCCAAGGCAACATAGCAAGACCCTGTCTCTAAAAAAAAAAAAAAAAAAAAAATTGCCTGGGCATAGAGGCTCACGCCTATAATTGAGACCAGCCTGACAAACATGGAGAAACCCTGTCTCTACTAAAAATACAAAATTAGCTGGGTGTGGTGGCACATGCCTGTAATCCCAGCTACTCGGGAGGCTGAGGCAGGAGAATCGCTTGAACCCAGGAGGCAGAGGTTGCAGTGAGCCAAGATTGCACCACTGCACTCCAGCCTGGGCAACAAAAGTGAAACTCCGTCTCAAAAAAAAAATTTTTTTTTTAATTAGCTGAGTGTGGTGGCACACACCTGTAGTCCCAGCTACTTAAGAAGCTGACGTGGGAGGACTGATGAGTCCATTGAGCCCAGAAGGTCGAGGCTATAGTGAGCTGTGACTGTGCCACTGCATTCCAGCCTGGGCAACAGTGTGAGATCTTGTCTCAAAAAATAATAATAAAATAAAATAATAATGAACAAGTTAAAATGTATGATTTCCTGTGTCCCTGCAAGGAGGTCACTAACCCAGCCATAATTATCCTTCTCCTTTTTCTCAGACATATAATACTTTTAGTATGGAATCATTATTGTGAAATGTATCTAATCATCAAGATCATCTTCCTCATTTTTGTTAGAGAAAGAGGTTAAAAGTTCCTGATTATGTGTAACTGGTATCTTCCTTAAAAGGTATCAATTTATATACTGCCAAGTCAATCTGCAAGTCAAAACCTAGACAGAAGCACACTATTTGCCTAAATAAACATTCTTTCCGAGCAAAAGTTTGAAAAGTGTCATACTCTTCTCCCTTTTCTTTACCCCTCTTTTCCTGCCAACAATCTTTACTCAGAAGTCAAACATATTGTCTCCCTACCCCCTACATTCCTACCATTGTGTCTGAATGCTTAGGAATGTATATAATCAGAAAAAGTGTTGTCTCTTTCTGTATTGGCAGAAATGAGGCGGCAGCTACCTAACCTTCTCATATCAGCTGACTGAATCAAGCTATTAATAAAGACATTGCAACATATGTAGAATAACAACCACAGAATTGAATAGCCTTATTATTTTTTTCTAAGAAATGACCAGAACAATATTTCCTCAATGCTCAAGGTGAAACTAGAAAAGAATGGTATTAAAACCAATCAAAGTTTTATATAGTATCTCTCAGCAGCTGTAATATAAGAATTTGTGTATATATATATATTTATTCTTTTTAGGAAGTATTGTGCAGAAGCCTCCCCCAAAGTCCTATGACTAGAATAATCCACAAGACAATTTATAATTCATTCTATGTAATATATAACAAGAAACTAAGAAAAACGTAACACAGAAAATTCAGCAAAATCCAAGTTGATAATAATTTTAAATACTATAATAGGCTACAATCTAGAAGCTATGTCCTGTGTATTTACCTATCACAATTATCAAACACACCATTGTGCTTCCTATTCTTGTAAGAGATGTTTGAAGTTCAACATATAGGGGAGGTTCGTAGAAATCAGAAGCAAAAATGTGTCTTACATCTACAAAATAGCAGTTGGACCAAGTCTTAAATTCCATTCATCTCAAGAACTCAAACTAAGGTACTCATTAATCCATAAACACAATTATCCTGCTTTCTATCTCTCATAAGGAGAAATTAGAAGCTAGCTATTACAGAAAGATATACTGATAGCAGCTAGAAGCGAAATTGATGGTGCTGAAAAAATTGAAATATGTTCAGATGGACACTATTATTATGATCCAATAAAGTCAATGCAAGTCTTGGAATGGATCTTATGATAATTTTAAAATCCCTAATAGTCTAAACAAGCATATCATCATTAAAACAAGTTTTACTTTAAAAATCTGTTAAATCTTTTAAAATCTGACAAGTGAAAACATATTTAACATGTGCAAACACATGTACAGCAAATTCCCTCATAATAGCCTCAAACTGGAAATAACTGAAATGCCCATCAACAGATGAATACAGGCTCAATGGAGCATTTTGGATTTTGGATATTTCAGATTTGGGATGTTCAACCAGTAAAATGCAAATACAAGTATTCCAAAATTAAAAAAAAAAATCCAAAATACTTCTGGACCCAAGCATTTCAGATAAGGGATACTCAACCTGTATACAAATTGTAGTATATTTCCACAAAATAAAATACTACTCAGGAATAGAAAGGAATTAACTATTGACACATACAACATAGATGAATTTCCAAAATATGCTGTCCTGGCGAGGAGTGGTGGCTCATGCCTGTACTCCTAGCACTCTGGGAGGCCAGATCACTTCAGGCCAGGAGTTTGAAACCAACCTGGCCAACATGGCAAAACCCCGTCTCTACCAAAAATACAAAATTTAGCCAGGTGTGGGGGGCACGTACCTGTGGTCCCAGCTGCTTGGGAGACTGAGGTGGGAGGATGGCTTGAACCTCAGAGGTGGAGGTTGCAGTGAGCTGAGATCACACCACTGCACTCCAGCCTGGGCGACAGAGCAAGACCCTGTCTCAAAAAACAAAAAACAAAAAAACCACCAGAAAACAAAAAACAAAATATGCTGTTCTAGCCAAAATGAATTAAAGAGACCAAATTTACCTTCCTGCCTAAAATAAATAAAACGCTGGACAAAATATATGAAACAAGGGTTTTCAGACATTGGACACGTGACTGTGTTCAGGTAGCAAGGACTGTGATTACTTAGAAAGGGGGAAACAAAGAAGGTGAGACCTACAACTGCCTCAACTTATAGATCAGAGAATTTCCAGACCACAGGGCAAAGGAGAAATGCAGACAGAGCCTAGCAGTCTCCCTGACTTGAGGATAAAGAACTGGGGAGTTCACCCAGGTGCAGTGGCTCATGCCTATAATCCCAGCTCCTACAGAGGCAGAGGTGGGAGGATAGCTTGAGCCCAGGAGTTCGAGACCTGCCTGAACAATATAGAAAGACTCTCGTTCTCCACAAGAAAAAAAGAACTGAGAGTTCAGGGAGGCAAAAGCAATGATCAGTGCACGCATGTGAGGGGGACTACTGGGATGGAAAAAGAACCATCCAAAAGTACCAGATGGAACAATTCTCACAGCTCATATGGGGTAAGAATAGTTGGTTTCCACCAGAGCAGAAACACATGGGGCTTTGGATTACAGTACTCAGAAAGGTATTATTCACTTGTAATGCAAAATTAGCTGCAGACGAAAGGCTGCTCTGGACCCACATAACAAAGCTTCACAAGAGCTTGAGAAGACCAAACTATTTCCAAGTAACTTGCCTGTATCCCAGAATAAAGCTCAAGAATATATACACAAATACAAAAATATCCAGCACCCAAAAAGATAAAATTCACAAAGTCAGCAACCAATATAAAACTACCAGACATGCAAAGAGGCAAGAAAATATGACCTATAATGAGAAAAATCAATAAATAGACCCAGAAATGGCAGAAATTATAGGATTAGTAGAAAGGGATATTTGCTGGGAGAGGTGGCTCATGCCTATAATCCCAGCACTTTGGGAGGCCGAGGTGGGCGGGTCACAAGGTCAGGAGTTCGAGACCAGCTTGGACAACATGATGAAACCCTGTCACTACTAAAAATACAAAAATTAGCCGGGCGTGGTGGCACAAGCCTGTAATCCTAGCTACTTGGGAGGCTGAGGCAGGAGAATTGCTTGAACCTGGGAGGTGGAGGTTGCAGTAAGCTAAGATCACACCACTACATTCCAACCTGGGTGACAGAGCAAGACTCTGTCTCAAAAAAAAAGAAAGTAGAGGAAAACTTAGCATATTAAGTAGAGATGTGGATGACAGAAAAAATATCCAGAGGCCCAGCACCCAGTGGCTCACGCGTGTAATCCCAGAACTTTGGGAGGCCGAGGCAGGCAAATCACCTGAGGTCGGGAGTTTGAGACCAGCCTGACCAACATGGAGAAACCCCGTCTCTATTGAAAATACAAAATTAGCCGGGTGTGGTGGTGCATGTCTATAATCCCAGCTACTCAGAAGGCTGAGGCAGGAGAATCACTTGAACACGGGAGGCAGAGGTTGCGGTGAGTCAAGATCACGCTACTACACTTCAGCCTGGGCAACAAGTGTGAAACTCTGTCACAAAAAAAAAAAAAAAAAAAAAAAAAAAATCCAGACTTAAATCAAACTCCTAAAGACAAAAAAATTACAATGTCTGAAATAAACACCAGACAGGTGAAAATAACAGCTGATTAGGCACCTCAGAAGAAAAGTTTAGCAAACCTGAAGTCATAACAATAGAAATTATCTCAAATGAAAAAGCAAATAAGAAAAAAAAAAAAAAGACTGAGCTAGGCATAGTGGCGTATCCTTATAGTCCCAGCTACTCAGCAAGAGGCTATAGTGGGAGGAACACTGCAGCCACGAGTTTGAGAGCAGCCTGGCAACATAGCAAGACTCCATCTCAATAACAATAATAATAATAATAATTTTTTTTTTTGAGATTGAGTTTTGCTCGTTGCCTAGGCTGAAGTGCAATGAATGGCGTGATCTCAGCTCACTGCAACCTCCACTTCCAGGGTTCAAGCGATTCTCTTGCCTCAGCCTCCCAAGTAGCTGGGATTACAGGCATGATACTTACATTTGATACTTATCGAGATCATGCCACTGCACTCCAGCCTGGGCAATAAAGCGAGACTCTGTCTCAAGAAAAAAAAAATAAATGATCTAAATACTATCTTACAAGGTAAATATTGTCCACTTGGATAGATAAAACAATGTTCAACTATATGCTGCCACAAAAAAATGCACTTTAAAGACACAAATATTGTGAAAGAAAAAAGAAAAACACATATTATGCTTACATTAATCAAAAGAAGATTGAAGAAAAAAGAAAGCAAACTGGAATGGTTGCATTAATATACAAAGTAGATTTCACCACAAATAATGGTACAGGGACAATCAGGGTCATTTATTAATGATAGGAAGGTAAGTTCATCATGAGGATGTAAAATCCTAAACATTTATGCAACCAATAACCCAGCTAATTTTTTTTTCTTTGAGATGGAGTCTTGCTCCGTTGCCCAGGCTGGAGTGCAGTGGCGCGATCTCGGCTCACTGCAACCTCCACCTCCTGTGTTCAAGCGATTCTCCTGCCTCAGCCTCCTGAGCAGCTGGGACTAAAGCGTGCACCACCACGCCCAGCTAATTTTTTGTATTTTTAGTAGAGATGGGGTTTCACCATGTTGGCCAGGATGGTCTTGATCTCTTGACCTCATGATCTGCCTGCTTCCACCTCCCAAAGTGCTGGGATTACAGGCGTGATCCACTGTGCCCAGCCTTAAGGAAAATAATTTTAACAATTCTACACACTAACTCTTCCAGAAAACTGCATAAAAGTTAATACTCCCCAACTTACTCTATTTATCTAGTAAGCCAATTTAAAGCCAGTTTTAAGTAAGGTTCCACAATAGGTCCAAGCTCTGAAAGCTGTACTAGTACCTGGGATTACAGTAGTACCCACTTGACTCAGAAGATTTCACGGTGACTGGTGTGTCTGTAATGGACAGGGATATTATGCGGAGTCTTCGGCAATCCAGTATAAGTAAATGACAGCCAAGATCTTTGGAATTGGGGACAAAGCTATGCTGTTCTTTGAGGAATTGTTCTCCTCTTGGGTAACAGTTTGTAGTTTGCTACTGAGTTCTTGTAGAGACTAAAATTTGACCATGGGCCAAGTTACCATGTGACCTGAACTCCTCAGCATACACTAGATGCCTGGACAATGTCAGATCCACCAAGCTATAAAGTAGGGCATGTGCAGCAGTAAAATACTCCATCATCAAGTGTAAGTGGTACACAGAAGACTGGGCTCGAGCATGTCCTGAAGATACAAGTAAATATGGGCAAGTGACTCAGATACCCATGGCTCCTAATGATGCTACCCTGCAGCCTCTCTCATCCTGCATTTACTGTCTCATGAGGAGCTCTCTGTGACAGCTGACTAAGGACAACTTTAGGCCTGATTTGTGATGGTTCAACGTAAATCATCTAGCACCAACTGTAAGCGGACAGTTGTGGCATCACCATGAAGGACGGCGAGGAGAGATCTTCCCAGTGGGCAGCTTCAAGCAATACAGTGGTTGTTCATTTTGCCTGGATGGAGAGATGACTACAGATGTAGATTTACATTGATTCAAAAATGACTAGCAGTTTGGCTGGATGGACAGCGACTTGGAAGGGACATCACTAGAAAGTTGAGACAAGAAGTCTGAGGAAAAGATATGTGGATGGAGTGCTCCAAATATGTACATAGAATGTGAAAATAATCGTGTGCCATATAAATGCTCATCGAAGAATTACCTCTGCAGAAGATCTTAATCATCAGGGTGGACAAAAATGACTTCTTCTGTGGATGTCAGTCAACCTATTTCCCCAGCCACCTGTCTTACCCAATGGACTCATCACCAAAGTAGCTGCAGCAGTCAAGATAAAGGTTAGCAACATGGACTTCCACTCACTAAGACCTATTAGGTTCTAGCCAACATTGAGTACCTAGCCTGCCAACAGCAAAAAACCAGCACTGTTGCTACTCCGGACGGCAGGCTGATCATACTGAATCACTTCAATCATGAAAGGAGCAGACTCTGGATATAGATTGGTCTTCCATGTCCTTAGTATTTCTGTCAAAACCCCCCATCCATGATCTTACAGAATGCCTTACTCCTCATCGTGGTATCCCATACAACGTTGCTTCTGACTGGGGGACTTATTTATGGCAACTAAAACACAGCAGTGGGCAAATGAAACACAGTAGCATGGAATTCACTAGTCTTACTATGACCCTCACACCTTGAAGTAGTTGGCCCGAAATAACAGAACAGTAGACCAGTTTTCGACTTATCATGTCTCAACTCCAAATCCACCCTCCTTCCTTGTGTTAAGCTGAATCCTATAAATACGAATCCTCTGCCAGCTGGCTTAATGTTAGGTTTAACAATAAAGGGTATTGAAAGGCCACTGCAAAGCAACAGAGGGCTTCTCCTCCTGGTTCCAACATGATTTTATTCCACCTGGTACCCAGTGGATCTGTGTGTTGGAAGCCTGGTAGTGCTCACCTCAGTGACCATCAAGGTTGACTCCAGCCCACACTCACTCTCTGCCAAATTTCCCAACCTTCCAGTAATTCACGACTATAAACCAGCTCCAGGAGAGTACTCTGGCAAATGGTACTGCCATGACAGGCTACATGCTCCTGTGGCAGCCACACCATTGCCAAAAGGTCTGAATCTCAGGCTTGGGAGGAGTTTGGGGTAAGGTGCTTTCTTAGTTCTTTCTTTGTTCACTCTCCCTCATCCTGGAGGATAGCAGCTATTTTCTGTTACATGCTACTTCTGGAGTCTTTTTCTTTCTTTCTTTTTAAGAGAAAGGGTCTCATTCTGTTGCCCAGGCTGGAGTATAGTAGCATGATCGTAGCTCACTGCAGCCTCAAACTTCTGGGCTCAAGTGATTCTCCCACCTCAGCCTCCCGAGTAGCTAGGACTACAGGTGAGCACCACCACACCTAGCTAATATTTTAGTTTCTTGTAGAGACAGGGTCTCACTATATTGCCCAGGCTGGCCTTGAACTCCTGGCCTCAAGTGATCTCTTGCCTGGGCTTCCCAAGGTGCTGAGATTACAGTCATGAGCCTGAGCCTGGCCAAGAGCCCTCTTTTACCCCTTTTAGTAGTTAAGCATCTTTTAGTATTAAACAGTTACTTATATTAGATTTTCCTGTTCAATTACTGCTATAGTTACTGTCTTCTGGGTGACAGAAATGGCCTCTTCAGAATGCAATTATGGCACCAGCTAGGTGCCAACACTGTGGGGCTGGGGTAATGTCCAACATCCTCCAGTATGTTGTATATGATCTGAATTGACAACCAACATATGATGCTGTTTTTTCTTTTCTTTTCTCTCTCTTTTTTTTTTTTTTGAGACAGAGTCTCTCTCTGTTGCCCAGGCTGGAGTGCAATGGCATGATTTTGGCTCACTGCAACCTCTATTTCCTGGGTTCAAGCGATTCTTCTGCCTCAGCCTCCTGAGCAGCTGGGATTACAGGTGCCCACCACAATGCCCGGCTACTTTTTGTATTTTTAGTTGAAACGGGGTTTTTCCATGTTGGTCAGGCTGATCTTGAACTCCTGACTTCATGATCTGCCCGCCTCAGCCTCCCAAAGTGCTGGGATTACAGGCGTGAGTCACCGTGCCCGGCCGATGCTGGTTTTTCTATACCTAGGATTCATTAGTCAAGGAATTAAAGAATAGGAATGGGTGTGACTCCTCTCATTATTACCCCTAATGATCTGCTAGTGAAATTTCTGCTTCCAGACTGGGGCGGTGGCTCACACTTGTAATCCCAGTCTGGAGTACAGTGGTGTGACCTCAGCTCACTGCAACATCTACTTCTCAGGTTCAAGCGATTTTCCTGCCTCAGTCTCCCAGGTAGCTGGGATTACAGGTGCACATCACCATGCCTGGCTAATTTTTGTATTTTTAGTAGAGATGGGGTTTCACCATGTTGACCAGGCTGGTCTCGAACTCTTGACCTCAAGTGATCCACCCGCCTTGGCCTCCCAAAGCGCTGGGATTACAGGTGTGAGCCACCGTGCCTGACCCGATTTAAAGGTTTTAATTCACAAAGGTTTTAATCCATCCATCAGGGGACAGAATGGTTCCATTAAACTGAAAGTTAAGACTGCTACTTGGGCCAGGCGCGGTGGCTCACTCCTGTAATCCCCAGCACTTTGGGAGGCCGAGGCAGGTAGATCACGAGAGGTCAGGAGTTCGAGACCAGCTTGGCCAAGATGGTAAAACCCCATCTCTATTAAAAACACAAAAACAAGAGCCAGGTGCAGTGGCACATGCCTGTAGTCCCAGCCGTTAGGAGGCTGAGGCAGGAGAATCACTTGAACACGGGAGGCGGAGGTAGCAGTGAGCCGAGATCGTGCCATTGCACTCCAGCCTGGACGACAGAGTGAGACTCCAACTCAAAAAAACATAATAATAATAATAAAAATTAAAATAAAAAAAAAAGACTTCTACTTGGTCACTTTGGGCTCCTCGTGCCAGAGAACCAAAATGCAGCGGGGTTATAACTGGCTAGCGTGATTGAACCTGACCATCAGAGAGAAACAGGGTTGCTACCACACCACGGGAAGCAAGTGTAACTGGATATAGAGGACCTCTGAGGCCCCTCTTAAAGTCAGTGAAAACTCCAACAACCCAATTGAGGTAGAACTTTTTTTTTTTTTTTTTTTTTTTTTGAGACAGAGTATTGCTGTCTCCCAGGCTGGAGTACAGTGGCGGGATCTCAGCTCACTGCAGCCTCTGCCTCCTAGGTTCCAGCGATTCTCCTGCCTCAGCCTCCTAGGTAGCTGGGATTACAGGTGCACACCACCATGCCTGGCTAATTTTTGTATTTTTAGTAGACACGGGGTTTCACCACGTTGGCCAGGCTGGTTTCGAACTCCTGACTTCAGGTGATCCACCTGCCTTGCCCTCCAAAAGTGGTGGGATTACAGATGTGAGCCACTGCGCCCGGCCCAGGTAGGACTTCTATGACAACCCTTCAGTAAATAAGGGTAGGTCATCCTATCAGGCAAGAAACTATGACCAATTTAGGTTCTTGCTGAGAGAAGAGAAAGAAAACAGCTATGATCATGTGACCAATTACAGAAACAAAGGATAGTTATATCAGAAATGTAACTTTTGTTTTATCTTTACTCGAAAGCTAGTATGATTATAACAGGTGTGTATAGATGCCACGTTGATAAAGGGTAGACTCACAGTTTTGTATTTTGTCAACTTGGCTAAGTAAGACTAGGTTTCCCCAAAATTCCTTCCCTGAATGGTTCTGGGTTAAGGTTGGCCAAAGTAAATCTGCCCAAGATTTGGAAGGTAAAGTGCAGCAGCTGCAATTATACAGAAGGGCACTGTAGTTAGAGGTGGTGAGACTGACACTGAGGGGCTAGCAGAATCCAGCTCTTCTGGCTGACTCAGAGACTAGATAGACAGGCAACGGCCTCCCTCGGATCTCTCCATCTGCTCTTTGCAGTCTCACTCCAGCAGCTAGACATGGAATCCTGTCCCAGACTCCACGGCAAGCTTAGATCTGTCCACCCAAACCAGTGCTTCAGAAGAGCTGCTTAGTGACATTCCTCCGGGTCTCTAACTGCCACTTTTAGATGCTTACTTATCCAGCTTCTCCCACAATTGTGTGAGGTTTTTTTTTTTTTTTTTTTTAGAGGGAGTCTCATTCTGTCGCTAGGCTGGAGTGCAGTGGCACGATCTCGGCTTGCTGCAACCTCCACCTCCCAGGTTCAAGCAATTTCTCCTGCCTCAGCCTCCCGAGTAGCTAGGACTACAGGTGCACACCACCACACCCAGCTAATTTTTGTCTTTTAAGCAGAGACAGGGTTTCACCATGTTGGCCAGGATGGTCTCGATCTCTTGACCTCGTGATCCACCCATCTCAGCCTCCCAAAGTGCTGGGATTACAGGTGTGAGCCACCGCACCTGGCCGAGGTTTTCATAGTAGTCTTCTTCCCAGACTAAACCCTGACTGATAAACCACGTTTTTTGGACAAAATTTTCTGTCCCTGTAAACACCTTAACTGTTTGGATTATACATCTCACTTTCTTCCTTGAGCAGGAAAGATAACCCTTTTGAAGAAGAGTTAAAAACACAGTTTCTGCTTAAGGGGGAGCTCATATTTACTGTTATAGGCTTGTGCCATCTGGTTGTGGAAATGAATAATCATCCTTGTCTTTATGTCACTTATGAAGATAATGTTATGAAAAAATAACAGATGTAAAATATCAAAAGGAATGGTAGCAGGAAAATATCTTTAATTGTTACTATGGTACTGTATTCTAGATTTTACTTAGTTACACAGAATAAAGAATAATTTCTAGCTCTTCAAAAGAATATACCAGCCGGGCATAGTGGCTCTCACACCTGTAATCTCAACACTTTGGGAGACCAAGGCAGGTGAATCACTTGAGGTCAGGAGTTCAAGACCAGCCTGGCCAACACGGTGAATCCCTCTTTACTAAAAAATGCAAAAAAAATTAGTCGGGTGTGGTGGTACACGCCTGTAATCCCAGTTATTCAGGAGACTGAGGCAAGATAATTGCTTGAACCCAGGAGGCAGAGGTTGCAGTGAGATGGCACCACTGCACTCCAGCCTAGGTGACAGAGCAAGACTCCGTCTCAAAAAAAAAAAAAAAAAAAGAATAGGGGGGAGGAGAGATCCAAGATGGCCAATTAGCAGCAGCTCAGGATTGTAGCTCCCACTGAAAGCGCAGAGAGCGAGTGGACGCCACATTTTCAGACGGATTTTCATAGCCCACGGACCAAGAGATTCTTGGCGGAGGAGCCCCACGGGTCGCCAGCGCGACCCTTTTGGAGGGCGCGGCCGTTTTGCAGGCGCCCCGGCACGGCGGTTCTCAGTCCGGAGTATACGGGACTGAGTGCCCTTTGGTTGGCGTTTGGCGCTCCGGGGAAGGCAAAGTCTCCCATTCAGCTCTGATTGAAAAGCGGACTGAAGTGGGGAACCAGACCGGGAGATTCCCGGGCAGAAAAGCGCCACGAATCTTAACGCCGCTGTTTCAGCCGGCGTAGTGGGTCGCTGCAGGGGAAGGCTGGTACCCCCCTCCACAAAAAAAATAAAATAAAAACAGTGGTTGGAACTGCTGAAGATTGAGAGTTTCACAGCAAGTGCAGCTGAACCCGGGAAGGTCCAGCTCTGTGGGGGAGGGGCATCCGCCGAAGGAAAATTAAGAAATAGAGGGAACTTTATCACCAGCAAGCTGGACGTCCACTCAGAGACCTAGTCTGAAGGTCAGCAATTACACAGACGACAGGTGGATAAATCCACGAAGATGGGAAGAAACCAGCGCAGAAAGGCTGAAAACACCCGAAATTAGAATGCCTCTCCTCCTACAGAGGATTGCAGTGCCTCATCACCAATTGAACAAGGCCTGATAGAAAATGAATGTGAGGAATCAACAGAATCAGGCTTCAGAAGGTGGATAATGAGAAACTTCTGTGAGCTAAAAGAACATGTTCTAGCCCAATGCAAGGAAACTAAGAACCTTGAAAAAAGGTTTCACGAAATGTTCATGAGAATGGACAATTTAAAGAGGAATATAAGTGAATTAATGGAGCTGAAAAACACGATACGAGAACTTCGAGAAGTATGCACAAGTTTTAACAGTCGAATTGATCAAGCAGAAGAAAGGATTTCAGAGGTCGAAGACCAACTTAACGAAATAAAACGAGAAGACAAGATTAGAGAAAAAAGGGTAAAAAGGAATGAGCAAAGTCTCCAAGAAATATGGGACTATGTGAAAAGACCTAATCTACGTTTGATAGGTGTACCTGAATGTGATGAAGAGAATGAATCCAAGCTGGAAAATATTTTTCAGGATATTATCCAGGAAAACTTTCCTAACCTAGCAAGGCAAGACAATACCCAACTCCAGGTAATCCAGAGAACACCACAAAGATATTCCTCAAAAAGAGCAACCCCAAGGCACATAATCATTAGATTCATCAGGGTTGAAACGAAGGAGAAAATACTACGGGTGGCCAGAGAGAAAGGTCAGGTTACCTACAAGGGGAAGCCTATCAGACTCACAGCTGATCTCTCAGCAGAAACCCTACAAGCCAGAAGAGAGTGGGGGCCAATATTCAACATCCTTAAAGAAAAGAACTTTCAACCCAGAATTTCATATCCAGCCAAACTAAGTTTCATAAGTGAAGGAAAAATAAAATTTTTTGCAAACAAGCAAGTACTCAGAGATTTCATTACCACCAGGCCTGCTTTACAAGAGCTTCTGAAGGAGGCACTATGTATAGAGGGGAACAACCAGTATCAGCCACTTCAAAGGACCCATCAGTAAGCTGCATCCAGATCCATCTTACATGCAAGGATATACAGAGACTCAAAACAAAGGGATGGAGGAAGATTTGCCAACCAAACGGAGAGAAAAAAAAAGAAAAGCAGGAGTTGCAATTCTCATCTCTGATAAAATAGACTTTAAAGTAATAGAAACCGAAAGAGATAAGAAGGACATTGTATAATGGTAGAGGGATCAATGTAACAGGAAGAGCTAACGACCCTAAGTCTATGTGCACCCAATATAGGAGCACCCAGATACATAGGGCAACTTCTTGGTGACTTACAAAGAGACTTGGACTCCCACACAATAATAGTGGGAGACTTTAACATTACATTGTCAATATTGGACAAATTAATGAGACAGGAGGTTAAGAAGGATACCTGGGACTTGAACTTAGACCTCGAACAAGTAAACTTAATAAACATTTACAGAACTCTCTACTCCAAATCCACAAAAATATACATTTTTTTTTCAGTAACGCATCACATTTATTCTAAAAGTGACCACATGGTTGGGAGTAAATCACTCCCTAGCAATTGCATAGCATTTCATAGGTTTAAATGAAATATTGGTTGGCTGTTTGTTATGTTATTTCCTCCCTTATTCCTTCCTGTCTCCATTGTATAACACAATTATTAGTATAAAAAAAGCTTTTAATATCCATTTGTAGACTGCATTCTAGCCTGGGCAATAGAGCAAGATTCCCGTTCTCTCTCCCCTTTTCTTTTTTTCTTCTTCTTTTTCTCTTTATTTCATTCTTTTTTTTCTTCCTTCAAAAAAAAAAAAAAGTTATGCTAAATGAAAGAAGCCAATCACAAGTCACATATTATATGATTCATTTATAGGAAATGTCCAGGGTAGGAAAATTTATAGAAATTGAAAGCAGATTTGTGGTTGGGAGTAAAGGTGGGAGACAATGTGGATTGACTGTTAATGAATATGGGATTTCTTGGAAGGGGAACAAAAATGTTCTAAAATTAGATTGTGCTGAAGGTTGCACAACCCTGTAAAAAAAAAAAAAAAAAAAAGAATATACCTGTTGATGTGAAGTGCAGTTTACAATAAAATTTTACTTGTGATTTTCTTGTGTCTATAATGGAGACTGATATCAATATTTCTACATTGAAACTTGGCAATTCATTAATAAATCTTAAACCCTGTCAGTAATATTTTCCTGATCCTAAATAAGACCAGATTACTTGTCCATAATCAAGAAAAGTAGTGGCTTTATCCTCTGTTTTGGATACACCTCCTATTTGCTTCACATTTATTGACATTAGGTCCATGTCTAAGAAAAACCTCCTAGGTTTCTCTATGTTTCACTAGAGGGACAATTCTTTAAAAAAAAAAAAAAGAAAAGTATCAAAGATATCTAGGCAACAGGGCGAAACCTCGTCTCTACAAAAAACACAAAAATTAACCAGGCATGAGATGGAGCCTCACTATGTTACCCAGGCTAGGTGTGCACCTGCAGTCCCAGCTAGTCAGGAGGCTGAGGTGGGAGGATGGCTTGAGCCCAGGGAGTTGGGGCTGCAGTGAGCTGTAATCACATCACTGCACTCCAGCCTGGGTAACAGAAAAAAGAAAAAGAAAAAGCTATCTAGAAATCGTTAAGATACCACTGCAATAACAGTTAAGAGTTGGGTGATCCTAAGAGATAGGAAGATATGAAAAGAATGAAGGATCCTATTAAGTCTCAAGGAGTTTACATTTAGGCAGGAAGGCATACAGATAATTAAACCCCAGAGAAATGCAAAATTCAATGAAGCAATGTAAGTGGCCTGGGGGGGAGCTAAGCACACATTTATGAGAGTCTGCTTAGTTCCTTCAGGGCTCAGACGGGGCCAATAAAATAGTCACATCCTGGCCAATAAAAAAATCTTAGCAAGCAGAGAAGTGATTCCAAAAATTTCATGTGACATACATGTAACATAATAATTTGGCGTAACATACTTATTTTATTAGTGCGTAAACATCTTTCTTTTTTTTTTTTTTAAGAGATGGGGCCTCACTATGTTGCCCAGGCTAGACTTGAACTCCTTGGGCTCAAGCAATCATCCTGCCTCAGCCTCCCCGAGCAGCTGGTACTACAGGTGCCCCACCACACCCAGCTATCATTTTTAACCCCAGAATGATTTCTAATTAAAAATAGAATGTTTAAGGGAAAGTGTGCATAGTGTTAATATTCTTATGTTAAAAACTGTTCATATTTGTTTTTGGTTTTTGTTTTCTTTTGTTTTTTGAGACAGAGTCTCGCTCTGTTGCCCAGGCTGGAGTGCAGTCCTATGATCTTGGCTCACTGCAACCACCGTCTCCTGGGTTCAAGCAATTCTTCTGCCTCAGCCTCCCTAGTAGCTGGGATTTAAGTAGAGACGGGGTTTTGCCATGTTGACCAGGGTGGTCTCAAACTCCTGACTTCATGATCCACCCACCTCAGCTTCCTAAAGTGCTACAAGCATGAGCCACTGCGCCCGGCCAAAACTAAACATACTCTTATCATACAATCCAGCAATCACACTTCTTGGTATTTATACCCAGCAAAGTTGAAATCTTATGTCTATACAAAACCTGAATATGAATATTTATGGCGGCCTTATTTACAATTGTCAAAACTTGGAAGCAACTAAGATGTTCTTCAATAGGTGAATGGATAAAATGTAATACATCTATAAAAAGGAATATTATTCAAAACTTTAAAAAATGAGTTATCAAGCCGTGAAAAGGCATGGAGGAAATTTCAGTGCATACTGCTAAGCAAAGAAGCCAATGTCATGTATATGATATTTTGGAAAAGGCAAAACTATGGAGACAGTAAACAGATCCATGGTTGCAGGAGATGAAGAGGGGAAGGGATGAAAAAGCAAAGCACAGAGGATTTTTAGGGCAGTGAAAATACTTTGTATAATACTATAATGATACATACATGTCATTATACATTCATCCAAACCCCTAGAATGTACAACACCAAGAGTGAATCCCGATGGAAACTATGGACTTTACTAATTATGATGTGTCAATGTAGATTCACGAACTAACAAATGTACCAATCTGGTAGGGGATGTTGACAATGGGGAAGGCTGTGCATGTGTAGGGGCAGAGTATTTGGGAAATCTCTGTACCTTCCTTTCAATTTTGCTATGAACCTAAAACTGCACACACATAAAGTAAGTCTTAAAAAAAGTAAATAGAGAAAAAAATTGATTAAAACTTCTGTTTTGTTTATTTTGAGACTGAGTCTCATTCTTGCCCTGGCTCAATCTCGGCTCACTGCAACCTCCACCTCCCAGGTTCAAGCAATTCTCCTACCTAGGCCTCCTGAGTAGCTGGGATTACAGGCACCCGCCACCACGCCTAGCTAATTTTTATTTTTAGTAGAGATGGGCTTTTGCCACGTTGGCCAGGCTGGTCTCGACCTCCCGACCTCAAGTGATCTGCCTACCTTGGCCTCCCAAAGTATTGGAATTACAGGTATAAGCCACCATGCCCAGCATAAAAATTGATGAAAACTTCCAAGAATACATACTCTATGATTCCATTTATATAAAATGCAAACCCCTCTATGCCGATAAAAAGCACATTAGAGGTGGGCCAGAAGGGGTCTTGCAGGTGATATATATGTTCTGTATCTTGATTGTGATCGGTATATATACGTGTAAAAACTTATCAAACAGTACACTTTAAATGGATGGAGTTCATTTACTAAAGTATTCATCTGTGGATCTGATAAGAAAAAAAGCAAAACTCAAACAAAATAATCAGACAATATATATATAATGCGTAATTAGGTATAAGCAGAAAAGTCATGCAAATGATAGCAACTTTTAGAGGAATAAAACAAAATTCTAGTTTCCCTGTTTCATTTGTTCTCAGTAACTACAGGCTTTGTCAATTCTTTTCCCCAAATATTACGTACAGATAAAGACCTCATTTCATAACTCTCCCTCACTCCATCATATCCAATCCCTCCTATCCATTCCTAACAACCTCTGGGAGGCCAGAGGGGATAATTTTAGCATTTAAACTTCCACTAACCCTGAATGTCCTGGATGCAATGAATTCTGAACCACAATAACTCTGTACCTGAGAAACACAGGGCAGAGTAGCCCACTCATTCTATCTTCATGTTTCTGTTTTCTCTTCCTGTCCATTTTGTTAGAGGATTTATTACACTGTTGTGTAGCAATTGACATTTTTCTTTGTTTCTCTTTTAGACTGATAAACTCTTTGTGGGCAGGAAGAGTACCCTGTATGTCTCTCCAGCTTTAGTGCCTATCTGGCAGGTTTGCAGTGCTGAGTGAATTCCTCCCCTTTTGATTACTAACTAACCCACAAAGATGATGCTATTAAGGTCTTTCAAGATCCAGCTTCAGTGCTAGTTTCTCCTTGAAGCTGTCTGTAACGACCTGACTGGAATCTCTCACAATTTTCCCACCACTGCTAAAACGGGTCATATCCTCTTTTATTCAAGTGTTCAGGCTTTGGAGTAAGACCTGAGATCAAACCCAAGTCCTGTCATTTACCTTCTATCTTAAACAAATCACTAAAGCTCCCTAACAATGACATCAACCACAGAACTACCAATACTTACCACATGCCAGATACTGTTCTGAGTGTTTTATATGAATAACTCACTTAACCTTCATAATGACCCTACATTTGTACAACACAGTGAATGCAACTAATGTCACCTAAGTATACACTTTAAAATGGTTAAAATGGCATATTTTATGTTGTATATCTTTTTATCACAATAAAAGTAAACATAGGCACAGAGAGGTAAGTAATCTGCTCAAAGTCACACAGCCAGTAAGCAGCAGAGCTACTTCAAACCTCAGAAGTCTAGCTTTAGAGTCCATACTCTTAACTTCTATACTGTATTGCTTCTCACAAAGTCTTATTTTCTTTGTACATAAGAACAGCATTACCTACCTTACAGGTACATAATGTGCTTCACACACGGCAAGAGCTCAAAAAGGTTATTTACTGTTTTGCCTTAGTCCTTCTCTACATATTTAGACTCCTTGAAGGCCAAGTCTTTCTTAACTATCTTTGCATTTCTCTCATTGTACCTAGCATAGAGTACAACAAATAGCAGACTCAAAATAAATACTTTCTTCAGAGGAATGTCTGTGGCATCTAGAAACCCAAATATGGATTAAAAAAAAGGCAACACTATACAAGTAAAAATTTGAAGTGTTATTATAGACATAAAGTAACATTTGTGCAATTTTTATAGAATGCTCAATTCTGACTGATGGAATTGACACTGAGCTAGCTAAGGCCTGAAGGGGAAGTAAGGGGAGATGGTACATCTCCTTCCGTAGGTGGCAGTTATAAGTCTACAAAATGCAAATCCAACGGTAACCATAACGGTAAAATACTGTTTAAAACAAACAAACAAACAAACAAACAAAAAGGCCAGACGCAGTGGCTCACGCCTGTAAACCCAGTACTTTGGGAGGCCGAGGGGTGATCACCTGAGATCGGGAGTTCGAGACCAGCCCAGCCAATATGGAGAAACCCCGTCTCTACTAAAAATACAAAATTAGCTGGGCGTGGTGGTGCATGCCTGTAATCTCAGCTACTCAGGAGGCTGAGGCAGGAGAACCGCTTGAACTCGGGAGGCGGAGGTTGCGGTGAGCCAAGATCGCACCCTTGCACTCCAGCCTGGGCAACAAGAGTGAAACTCCGTCTCAAAAAAAAAAAAAAAAAAAAAAAAGTTCAACGCAGCAAAACTAGGCTCTACAGACACACTTGATGCAGAAGACAAAACAGAGCAACCTTTCTAAGGACTAAATAATTACAACAGTATTCTCAGTACTATTTGGCATACGATCTAGAAGATCAAGGTAGAGTAAACACTAAAGACAAAATCAGGGGACCTACATTTCCAGATCCCCGTGGCACTGACATTAGACTGTAAAACCACAGATTCTCAGGGCTGCCTGCCACCTTAGTGCTAAGCGGACGCAAGGGCAAGGAGTGTAACTGTTCCAACTCGGACGGAGCTCAGAGTGGTCCAAGTCAAAGTCGGTGCAGTCCACTACGGCTCAGCTCTACCAAACGGTTGCAAGGAGCTGAAAACAGCAAAAAGGCTTTTGTGGGGCCTACAATAGCCTTCCTGAGCGACCCAGAAACCGGCTAAACCTCGTCTCTCCCGAATCCACCTGGGGTCGCTCCGACTGGAGAAATCAAGAGTCTGCCGCCTTAAAATGTCTAAAACAATAAGCAACCCCAACTTCCACTTTCAAAGCGCGTACGGTTTCCATTTGCTCCCCTGCCTCAGTGGGAGGAATGGAACGTGAAGACATCGATTCCCGCCCCGCCCCAGGCAGGCCCTGAATCAGTTGCGGGTTAAAAATAATGAGGCAGGCAAGGCAGCCTCTGACCACAGACTCCAAAGAAAGGGAATGACCCGGGCATAAGACCAGATCAGACCCTCACACCGGAGCCCTGGGATCAGCCGGGTCCCGCAGCAGCAGCCTCGAAGGGACAAGAAGTGCCAGAAGAAAAAGAGAGCGGCCAAGCTCACCTGCCGCTTGTTCATCCGCCGCACATCGTCCAAAAAGTCTAGAGACAGCATGGCGGGGACGGCGAGCAGGACACCGGCAAAGGAGAGGGCGCGATGACCAGCAGGCGGAACGACTGGCGCTCGGGTCGGGCTCACACTATACAGGACCCTGCAGTTCCTGCACTTCCGCTTCCGGGGCGGGAGCCGGCAGGGTCTGGCACGGTCCCGCCCCTTCGCTGCGGAGAGCGGACAAAGAGACTCACTACTGTGCTAGTCCAGTCTTAGGGCTTGGCCTCGCCGTGGGAGGGTTCTCCCGCTATGGGTCTCGCAAGAGAGCCAAGAACCGACTGGATGCCACTTCTTGGGATCTGCCCCCGCGACCCCTCACCGAGGAGGCGACCCAGGTTCAGGTGGGGGAGGCAGCCCTGACACCTTCGGAAGGCGGGCCCCTGTGCACGCCAGGCCAATCGCGAGCAACTTCTCCGGTGTGGGCGGGTATGGGTGTGGCAATGGGCGGGTCGTCTGTCCGTGAGTTCTCAGGTTGAGCAAGTCTTCCGCGCTACGGAAAGCTGATGAGGTGCTCTTTTTCTTTTCTTTTGAAACAGGGTCTCGCTGTGTCGCCCAGGTTGGAGTGCAGTGGCGCAATCTCGGCTCACTGCAACATCCGCCTCCCAGGTTCAGGCGATTTTCCTGTTTCAGGCTCCCAATTAGCTGGGATTACAGGTGCGCCTCACCATGCCTGGTTAATTTTTGTATTTTTAGTAGAGATGGGGTTTCACTCTGTTGGCCAGGCTGGTCTCGAACTCCTGAGCTCAGATGATCTGCTCGCCTTGGCCTCCCAAAGTGCTGGGATTACAGGCGTGAGCCACCGAGCCTGGCGGACGAGGTCCTTTCAATAACTGCTTTTCGCGTGAGGTTGAACGATATGAGAGACCTTCAAAGCACTGCCTGAACCTGCCAGGAATTTACAATCCTCTCGATTGGAGAGAAAACAGCCCGGGACAATTAGAAAACACCCAAACGGTGCAACAATGTGATGAGACCACCAGTGGTGTGGGTAGTTAGGAAGTGGCTTCCTTTCCGATCTTGACTTTGCTGACAGGATTTGACATGGTCTTGAATTCTACCTCCTGGTTTTCTTAACTCCGACACCTTGATGTGACAATCTTTTTACTACCTTTTGTTTTGACTGGCCAAAGCTCCTAATACCCACTTCAGTCAACAAAGGCTAAAACTGGATTACTTGGTATTATTTCTCTCTCTCTCTCTCTTTTTTTTTTTTTTTTTAACATAATCGTTCTCTCCCATTAGGGAAAGACGAATGAAGGATATACTTGAACTCTTTGTACTACCCTCGAAATTCTTTAAATGGAAAGTCATTCCAGAATAAAAACTTGAATTTATTGGAGGATGGCTGTAATGAAAAAGATAATAAGTTTGGGGGAGGATGTGAAAAAATTGGAACCCTCATACACTGCTGGTGGGAATGTAAAACGGTGCAGCTACTTTGGGAAATAGCTGCAGTTCCTCAAAATGTTCTTCAAAAGATGGGCTGGGTGCGGTGACCCAAGCCTATAATCAAATTAGACAGGCATGGTGGCATGCGCCTGTAATCCCAGCTACTCGGGAGGCTGAGGCAGGAGAATCACTTGAACCCAGGAGGCGGAGGTTGCTATAAGCCGAGATCGCGCCACTGCACCCCACCCTGGGCAACAGAGCAAGACTCCATCTCAAAAAAAAAAAAAAAAAAAAAGGTTAAAGACGAAATCACCATATTAACCAGCAATTCCACTGCTAGGTATATACCAAAGAAAATTGAAAACATTTGTCCACACAAAAACTTGTACATGGGGCCGGGCGTGATGGCTCATGCCTGTAATCCAAGCACTTTGAAGGCCAAAGTGGGCGGATCACCTGAGGTCAGGAGTTCAAGACCAGCCTGACCAACATGGTGAAACCCCCTCTTAAAAAAAAAAAAAAAAAAAAAAGCCGGGCGTGGTGGCTCACGCCTGTAATCCAAGCACTTTGGAGGCCAAGGTGGGCGGATCACCTGAGGTCGGGAGTTAAGACCAGCCTGACCAACATGGTGAAACCCTGTCTTAAAAAAAAAAAAAAAAAACTTGTACATGGATGTTCACAGCAGCATTATTTATTTATTTATTTTGAGATGGAGTCTCACACTGTGGCCAGGGCTGGAGTGCAATGGTGCAATCTTGGCTCACTGAAACCTCCGCCTCCCGGGTTCAAGCAATTCTCCCGCCTCAGCCTCCTGAGTAGCTGGGATTACAGGTGCACACCACCACACCCGGCCAAATTTTTGTATTTTTAGTAGAGATGGGGTTTCACTATGTTGACCAGACTAGTCAGTCTCGAACTTCTGACCTTGTGATCTGCCCGCCTCGGCCTCCCAAAGTGCTGGAATTGTACAGGCGTGAGCCACCACACCTGGCCCATAGCAACATTATTCATACTAGCTAAAAAGTGGAAATAACTGAAATGTTTATTAACTAATGAAGGGATAAATAAATGTGGTATATTGGAATAATGTACTAATAATTCTGCTGGTACAATGGAATATTATTTGGCAACCAAAGGAAATACTATAACATTAATGAACCTTGAAACAGATTTAGTGAAAGGATCCAGTCACAAAAGACTAAGTATTGCATGATTCCATTTAGATAAAATATCCAGAACAGACAAATCTGTAGAGATGGAAATCAGTGGTTGCTTAGGGCTGGGAGAGTTGGGGAAGATGGGGAGTGGCTGCTGATGGTATGGAGTTTCTTTAGGGGATGCTAGTTGTACAACTATTTGAATATACTCAAGCCCATTAAATTGCACACCTTACACTGGTGAAGTGTATGGTATGTGCATTATATCACAATAAAGCTATTATGAGAAAGAAAAACCACTGGTGTCTGGCTCCCTGTTAAATTCCTAGTGGTGAACACACAGCCTGGCATATATTACATACCCAGTAAATGCTTGTTGAATTTAAAATTGTGTGTGTTTTTGTTATCTTCAACAACTGCTGCCTCTAGGCACCCCAGACTTATTGAGATGAAAAAAAATTCCTAATTTATCCAACTTAAAAAGACCTGTGGAAGAAAATACATGTGAACTCCATGAGGACAGGGACGTTGTCTTGTCCACCCCTTTATCTTCAGCTCCCATAAGAGTACCAGACATGTAGCAGAGTATTTGTTAATAAATGTTAAATTTGGGTTCTAGTCTAAATTCTGGCCAGTAGAGCCCTTGGCCTATGCCTATTAATGTTGAATTCAAATCTGAAAGTGAGCACCAGCAACTGTGTAAATGAGTATGAATCTTGTGTGTGTGTGTTTTCTTTTTTCTCGCTGCAAGAACTCACAGAAAAGTATGACTCTTGCAATGTGTAGAAAAGAGCCATAAGAGAGGCGTAAAATCCTGTGGAGTTTAGATGTCACAAAAGTCAATTTAGTTGGGGAAACTTGTGCGGAGCTTAAAAAGGGTCTCAGGCCAGGCACAGTGGCTCACTCCTGTAATCCCAGCACTTTGGGAGGCCAAGGAGGATCCCTTGGGCCCAGGAGTTCAGGACCAGCCTGGGCAACAAAGTGAGACCTCCTCTTTACTAAAAATAAGAAATTAGGTGAGGCGCAGTAGCTCATATCTGTAATCCCAGCACTTTGGGAGGCCGAGGCAGATGGATCACCTGAGGTCAGGAGTTCGAGACCAGCCTGGCCAACATGGCAAAACCCCATCTCTACTAAAAATACAAAAATTAGCTGGGCGTGGAAGTATGTGCCTGGAGTCTCAGGTACTCGGAGGCTGAGACAGGAGAATCGCTTGAACCTGGGGGGCAGAGGTTGCAGTGAGCCGAGATCGCACCATTGCAGTCTAGTCTGGGATACAGAGTGAGACTCTGTCTCAAAAAAAAAATTAAAAAAAAGGAATGCATGAGAAAGGAACAGGACCAGGGGAGAGTGATATAAACTAGGGTGATCTGCAAAGACTTAATGAGGTTTCCTGTAGTGCTCAGTGTCTTATGAAAATAATTCAGATATTTAGGACAGGTGATTCCAGACTTGATATAGATGTAAAGCCTAAGGAATTAAATTTTCCAAATGTGGGACTCTGACATGCTATTTTTTCTGCCAACTGGGATGCCAGTCTTTCTCACACATAAGTCTTTTGGGCCCTATCAATCACAATGGTATGTCTGGCATTTGCCTTTATAGAGAACCTGCTGGCCCCGCTGAAGGAAGCACCTCAGGATAGAGGTTAAGTTACACCCACTTGGTTTTGAATCACAGATCAGTTGCTAGCTGTTTGATCTTGAACCAATTAGTTAACTCTTTTTCCAAAAAAATTAATTTAATTTAGTACTTCTAGAGACAGTCTCACTCTGTCGCCCAGGTTGAAGTGCAGTGATGCGATCACAGTTCACTGCAGCCGAAACCTACCACACTCAAGCTATCCTCCCACTCAGCCTCCCAAGTAGCTGGGACTGCAGGCACATACCACAACCCCCCGCCCTCAGTAAGCAATTTTTTAATCCCTAGTTTTCTGATGTATAAAGTAGGAATATAAAATAATTTATGTCATTTGAGGATTTAACAAAATAGAACATGTAAATAAAGCTCTTGGGGGCTGGGCATGGTGGCTCATGCCTGTAATCCCAATACTTTGAGAGGCCAAGGTGGGCAGATCACTCAAGCCCAGCAGCTCGAGACCAGCCTGGGCAACATAGTGGGACCCTCATCTCTACAGAAAATTTTAAAAATTAGCCAGGTGTGGGTGCACATGCCTGTAGTTCCAGCTACTCGGGAGGCTGAGTCAAGAGGATCAATGGAGTCCTGAAGGTTGATCCCGCAGTGAGCCATAATTGTGCCACTGTACTCCATACTCGGCAACAGAGACTCTCAAAAAATAAAATAGAATAAATAAATAAAGCTGTTGTCACAATAAATGACAAATGGTAAATGGACCAAGAATGTTAATAATAATTAAAAACAAGAATCGGGTTCAAACTGATACCCACATTCTAGGCTAGGAAGGTCCGTCATTATGGTTGAGCCCTGGTTAACCACTTCTGTACAAATCAAGGTTATCTACCAGCAGAAGCAAAGTAGACTTCATGTTTTTAAAATCCCATTTAAAATAATTATAATCTTACCAGTTTCTCCTTCACCTTCTCAATGTAGGAAGTGGTGGGTGGAGCAGAAGGTCCTCTATGACCCTGCCAGAAAAGGAAGTGGCCCAGGCATATGACAGCAAGCTGGTGCACAGGCCACACTGGAGGTGTGGCTCTTCCCCTGGTGCCATCTCCTGCAAGGATCTATCTCAGTTTGCTGGGGGGGTGGCCTGAGGTCAGGTCAGGGGTATGCAGAGGTGGAACTTTCTGCCTATCAACCTAGTGGGTGTGGACATCAGATACCAAGGTTTTAATAGATGCAGCAGCTCTGCATAGCGTGGGGTAACAGAAAGAAATGTCATTCTCAAAAATCAAAGGCACCTTCTGTGCAGAGAGATTACTGGAGTCACCCAAGTCTCCCTGGAAGATTTTTGGAAAGCTCTCTTTAAAAAGTCTAGACAGCTGCAGGGACAGCTGTGAGAGGGAAGCCCCAGCCTTCTGGGTTGGTATGTGTGTATATGTGATGGGGGGTTGGGGAGAACACACCAATTTCCTGCTTGGCTATACTGCTTTCTTTTTTAGCTAAAAGAAGAAAGGGCCCTTGATGTTTGTTTTGTGAGTCCTTAGGATAAATCCCTGTTGTGAATGTGAATGTTGTGTGGGTAGAGCATATGGAATGGGGACACCCTTAGCCTCTCCCTTCTATCTGGGCCTGCACCTCCTCCCTCTTGGAGGAGTTGACTTTGAGCTCTTGGATCTCAAAGCTAATGACAGGAAATTGGCTCTTGATATCCCTCTTGATAGGTTAAGGGATCCTATAGGAATCTGTTGAAGCAGTGAATCACCACTGGAAATGTGGCTTGTGTAAATCTGGATGTAAATATCCAGAATATAATCACATTCATTAGCAATCATTTATATGTACCTTCAAGTATTTAGAAATACTTACCTAAAGGCTCCTAAGAGCCTGTCTTCAAAGTACTCATGCTGAATCTCTGCGATTTGGCTACTGCCACATTCTTTTCTTTTCATTTTTGAGTTGCCTAGGCTGGAGTACAGTGGCCCGATCTCAGCTCACTGCAACCTCCACCTCCCAGGTTCAAGCAATTCTTGTGCCTCAGCCTCCCAAGTAGCTGGGGTTACAGATGTGCACCACCACACCGAGCTAATTTTTGTATTTTTAGTGGAGATGGGGTTTTACCATGGTGGTAAGGCTGGTCTTGAACCCCTGACCTCAGGTGATCCAACTGCCTTGGCCTCTCAAAGTGCTGGGATTACGGGCGTGAGCCACCGAGCCCAGCAGGCTACTGCCTCTTTCATCAACTTGATATCTGATGTTCCTTTCCAACTCCTTATCCAACAGTCCAGACATACTCAACCAACTATACTCCAGCATATGGCACAGGGATTAAAGAAGTGGTCGCTGAAGCCAAACTGCTCTAACCCTTACTGTGTGACTCTAGATGAGTTACTTTATCTCTATATGTCTCCGTTTCTCCATCTGTAAACAGGTATTTTAGCACCCAAGTTTTTTTTTTTTTTTTTAATTAGAATTAAGTGAGCTAGACTGAGTACAGTGGCTGATGCCTATAATCCTAGCGCTTCGGGAGGTCAGGGTGGGTGGATTGCTGAGGCCAGGAGTTCGAGACCAGCCTAGGCAATATGGTGAAAACCTGTCTCTACAAAATATACAAAAATTAATTAGGCATGGTGGCAGGCACCTGTAGTCCCAGTTACTCAGGAAGCTGAGGTGGGAAGATCCATTGAGCCTGGGAGGTTGAGGCTGCAGTGAGCTGTGATTGCACTACTGTCCTCCAGCCTGGGTGACAGAGCAAGACCCTATCTCAAAAAAAAAAAAAAAAAAAAGAATTAAGTGAGTGAATGAATAAAATCCACTAGAGAGGCCAGGTGCAGTGTCTCACATCTGTAATCCCAGCACTTTGAGAGGTCCTGCAGGAAGATCAATTGAGCCCAGGAGTTCAAGGCCACAGTGAGCTATGATCCAGCCACTGCATTCCAGCCCAGGTGATAGAGCAAGACCCCTGTCTCTCTAAAAACAAATGAAAAGAAGACAAAATACCACCAGAACAGTGCCCGACACCTAGTAAATCATGGTTATTATTATCAGAATGTCCTCCCACTTAGAGGCCTGACAAACTCCTGCTTACTCTTCCAGACCCTGTCTAGATGTCATGTCCTACATGAAGCCTGTCCAGACCTTTTCAAGTCAGAGTTAATTGCGTTTTCATTAGTTCCATACTTGTTTTTTCTTTTCTTTTCTTTCTTTTTTTTTTTTTTGAGACAGGATCTCACTGTGTCATCCAGGCTGGAGTGCAATGGTGTGATCACAGCTCACTGCATCCTCTACCTCCTGGGTTCAAGCAATCCTCTCACCTCAGCCTCCTGAATAGCTGAGACTACAGGCAGTTGTCACTGCATCTGGTTAATTTTTTTTATTTTTTGTAGAGACAGGTTCTTGCTATGTTGCCCAGACTGGTCTTTAACTCCTGGATTCAAGCAATCCTCCCACCTCAGCCTCCCAAAGTGTTGGGATTACAGGTGGGAGCCATCGTATCTACCTGTCTGTCTATCTATCTATCTATCTCTAGTTAGCTATCTTTTTTTTTTTTTTTGAGAACTCTTGATGCCCAGACTAGAGTACAGTGGCACTATCTCAGCTTGCTGCAACCTCCACCTCCTGGGTTCAAGTGATTCTCCTGCCTCAGCCCCTTGAGTAGCTGGGATTACAGGTGCCCACCACCACATCTGGCTAAATTTTTATCTTTTTAGTAGAGACAGGGTTTCATAATGTCGGCTAGGCTGGTCTCAAACTCCTGACCTCAGGTGATCCATCTGCTTGGCCTCCCAAAGTGCTGGGATTACAGGCGTGAGGCCCCATACCCAGCCCCCATGCCTATATATATATATATATTTTTTTTTTTCTTTTAAATCAAAGTTCAAGGGATAAATCCAATACCTATATTTTATATGTACTTTTTTTTTTTTTTTTTGGAGATGGAGTCTCGCTCTGTCACTCAGGCTCTCAGGCTGGAGTGCAGTGGCGTGATGTTGGCTCACTATAACCTCTGCCCCCCGAGATCAAGCAATTCTACTGCTTCAGCCTCCCGAGTAGCTGGGATTACAGGCGCCTGTCACTATGCCCAGCTAATTTTTATATTTTTAGTAGAGACGGGGGTTTCACTACGTTGGCCAGGCTGGTCTCAAACTCCTGACCTCAGGTGATCTGCCCACCTCAGCCTCCCAGAGTGCTGGGATTACTGGCATGAGCCACCGCATCCGGCCTAAATGTACTTTTATATGCCCCTTATTACATGGAACTTTCATCATGTTCAATTTTCTGAATCTAAAATAAGGCATCAGTGCCTGACCAGAGATTCTTGCTGTCCTAAAGAAAAGCTCATTAACACATTTGGGTTCGTAACTAGTGAACTGGAACTAAACTGCCGAAGGAATATTTTTGGGGTGGAGATACTTCCGGTGTTGGGCCTGCCTCTTCCAGATTTGTCAACATCCTGCTTCCCAACTCCTCCTGTTAACGAGGCTGCCCAGAGAAGAATGCACAATACCAGCCTCACCCCTCACCCTGGAGGCCCCAAACACACATAACTTCTTTCAGTTCCCCAAAAGGCTCTGGGCATTCCTTAAACCCGCTTTTTCTGGCGTTCTTTAGCTCTTCCTTCTCCCCTTTGCTTAGCCATTCTTTATTCAATATTCAGGTTCCATCTTAGACATCATTCCCTCCACCTCCAGCCCTCAAAGCCTTCTCTTATCTCCCAAAATGGAAGTATGAAGTATGAGCCCTTCATATTTCCCCTATCACAGCACTTGTCACATTTTATTGTCATTACTTGTCTGGTTCCTCTGCTACACTGTATTCTTCACAAGCCAGGCAATGTCTGTAAAGCTATCCCGAGGTACAGTCCCTGACCCATAGTTGAGGTTCAGTAACTGCTATTAGGAGAAAAAAATGGGTCAGACATAATGGCTTATGCCTGTAATCCCAGCACTTTGGGATGCTGAGGCAGGAGGATTGCTGGAGCCCAGGAGTTTGAGACCAGCCTGGACAACATAGGGAGGCCCATCTCTACAAAATGCAAGAAAAAAAAATAGCTAGGTGTGCTACAACCTGGGCAACAGAGTGAGACCCTGTCTCCAAAAATAAATAAAAGAGAGAAAAGAAATGAACAAATGAATAAAAGAAATGAATGTTCAGCAGCAGCACCTGCATCACATTCCCCTGCCTTTTTATCTTCCCAAAGAATCTGTGCACCTGGGTTTTAAAAAGTAAGCAAACAGCTGGGCACAGTGGCTCATGCCTGTAATCCCAGCACTTTGGTAGGCTGAGGTGGCAGATCGCTTGAGCTTGAGTTTGAGACCAGCCTGGGCAATGTAGTGAAACCCCATCTCTACAAAAAAAATACAAAAATTAGCCAGGTGTGGTGGCACTCACCTGATGTCCCAGATATTTGGGGGGCTGAGGTGGGAGGATTGCTTGAGCCAGGAGGTAGAGACTGCAGTGAGCCAAGATTGTACCACTGCACTCCAGCCTGGGTGACAGAGCCAGACCCCATCTTAAAAAAGTAAAAATAGGCCGGTTGTGGTGGCTCACGCCTGTAATCCCAGCACTTTGGGAGGCCGAGGTGGGGCATCACAAGGTCAGGAGATTGAGACCATCCTGGTCAACATGGTGAAAACTTGTCTTACTAAAAATACAAAAATTAGCTGGGCATGGTGCCACGTGCCTATAATCCCAGCTACTCAGGAGGCTGAGGCAGGAGAATCACTTGAACCAGGGAGTCAGTGGTTGCAGTGAGCCAAGATGGTGCCACTGCACTCCAGCCTGGTGACAGAGTGAGAATTCATCTCAAAAAAAAAAAAAAAAAGTAAAAATAGGCCAGGCGTGGTGAGTCACGCCCATAATCCCAGCACTTTGGGAGACCAGCCTGGCCAACATGGTGAAACCCCCATCTCTACTAAAAACACAAAAATTAGCATAGTGTCAGGGGCCTGTAATCCCAGCTACTTAGGAGGTTGAAGTAGGAGAATTGCTTGAACCTCGGAGGCGGGAGTTGGTTGCAGTGAGCTGAGATTCTGCCACTGCACTCCAGCCTGGAGACAGAGCGAGGCTCCATCTCAAAAAAAAAAAAAAGTTAAAAACAGACAAGGGAGAGCTGTACTGGAAACACTTAAAATTAAAACTAGAGACTCTCAGAATATGAGTTTTCTCCTATTCCTTCAAAACCCAGCTTACCCAATAAACATGTTTTGAAAGAAATAAGGAAGGAAGAAAGAGAAAAAAGCGTCAAGAAAATACTCTAATGCTGAAATGGTAAGCGTGGTTTCTAGGCCTGAACTGTCTAACACAATAGCCATTCGCCACGTGGGACTCGTGAGTACTTGAAATGAGGCTTAGTCCAAATTGAGATATACTGCAAGTGATAAATACATCCTAGATATGGAAGACTTGGTACGGAAAAAGAATGTAAACTATCAATTACATTGATTTCAAGAAGGGATGACCATAATTTTTTTTTTTTTTTTGAGGCAAGATCTCTCTCTTTTGGCTAGGCTGGAGTGTAGTGGCTGGATCATGGCTCACTGCAGCCTCAAACTCCAGCTCTGGGTTCTAGCGATCCTCCCACCTCAGCCTCCAGAGTAGCCAACACTACAGGTGCATGCCATCATGCTTGGTGTATTAGTCAGGGTTCTCTAGAGAGAGAGGACTAACAGGATAGATGCATATATGAAAGGGAGTTTATTAAGGAGTATTGGGCCAGGCTCACATCTGTAATCCCAGCACTTTGGGAGGCCGAGGTGGGTGGATCACCTGAGGTCAGGGATTCAGGGCCAGCCTGGACAACATGCCGAAACCCTGTCTCTACTAAAAATACAAAATTAGCTGGGCATGGTAGTATATGCCTGTAGTCCCAGCTACTCGGGAGGGTGAGGCAGGAGAATCGCCTGAGCCTGGGAGGTGGAGGTTGCAGTGAGCCAAGATTGTGCCATTGCTCTTCAGCCTGGGCGAAAAGAACGAAACTCTGTCTCAAAAAAAAAAAAAAAAGTGGGGGAGGGGGAGTATTGGCTCACATGATCATAAGATGATGTCCCATAATAGGCTGTCTGCAAGCTGAGGAGCAAAGAAACCAGTCTGAGTCCCAAAATCTCAAAAGTAGAAAAGCTGCAGCCTTCAGTGCACAAGAGCCCATGGTAAACCACTGGGGTAAGTCCAGGAGTCCAAAAGCTGAAGGTGTCCAAGGGCAGGAAGCATTCAGCACCGAAGAAAGATGAAGGCCGGGAGACTCAGCAAGTCTGCTCATTCCACTTTCTTCTGCTTTTCCAGCTGCGCTGGCAGCGGAGGGAAGTGTGTCTACCCAGATTAGGGTGGGTCTTCCTCTCCCTGTTCACTGACTCAAGAGTTAACTCCCTTTGGCAGTGCCCTCACAGACACACCAAGGAACAATACTTTACATCCTTTAATCCAATCAACTTGACACTCGATATTGGCCATCACACCTGGCTAATTTATAGACAGGGTCTTGGTATGTTGCCCAGGCAGGTCTTGAACTCTTGGCCTCAAGCAATCCTCCTGCCCTGACCTCCCAAAGTGCAGGGATTCCAGGCACGAGCCACTATGCCCAGCAGTACTTTTTTTTTTTTTTAATACAAAACAAAAGAACACATGGGGAATTGGTCACATTGACATGGGCTCATGCTAATGGATTGCTCTAAAACTATCAGTTTAGAAAAATAATGCTCATTAACCACTATTCTCAAGTACACCTCCATTCCTATTCTTTTATTATAGCTTCAAGGAATGTATGTATGGGTTTGTTACATGGATATACTGCAGAGTGGTGAGCTTTAGGCTGCTAGTGTACCCACCACCCAAATAGTAAACATTGTCCCAGTAGGTAATTTTTCACCTCTCATCTTCCTTTCTCATCTTCCACATCGCTCCCAGCTTTTGGAGTCTCCAGTGTCTAGTATTTCCATCTTTCCTTTCTTTCTTTCTTTTTTTTTTTTTTTGAGACGAAGTCTCACTCTGTTGTTAGGCTGGAGTGCAGTGGCACAATCTCTGCTCACTGCAACCTCCACCTCCCGAGTAGCTGGGACTACAGATGTACACTACCACCACGCCCAGCTAATTTTTGTATTTTCAGTAGAGACGGGGTTTCGCCGTGTTGGGCAGGATGGTCTCCATCTCTTGATCTCGTGATTTCGCCTTGGCCTCCCAAAGTGCTGGGATTACAGGCATAAGCCACCGCGCCCAGCCTATTTCCATCTTTCTATCCATGCATATCTATTGTTCAGCTCCCACTTATAGGTGAGAACATTTACTGTTTGATTTTCTGTTTCTGAGTTATTTCACTTAGTATAATCGTCTCCAGCTACATCCATGTTGCTGTAAAAGACATGATTTCATTCTTTTTTATAGCTACATAGTATTCCATGGTGTATATATGCCACATTTTCTTTATTCAGTCATCCATTGATGGACACTTAAGTTGATTCCATGACTTTCTATGGTGAACAGTGCTGCAATAAACATACAAGTGCAGGTGTATTTATTTATTTATTTATTTATTTTGGAGATGGAGTCCCCCTCTGTCACCCAGGCTGGAGTGCACTGGTGCGATCTCTGCTGACTGCAACCTCCGCCTCCTGGGTTCAAGCAATTCTCCTGCTTCAGCCTCCCAAGTACTTGGGATTACAGGCATACGCTGCCATGCCTGGCTAATTTTTTGTATTTTAGTAGAGACAGGGTTTCACTGTGTTGCCCAGGCTGGTCTAGAACTCCTGAGCTCAGGCAATTCACTCACCTTGGCCTCCCAAAGTGCTAGGATTTACAGGCATGAGCCACCTCGCCCGGCCAGGTGTCTTTATTTTTAATGTAACGATTTCTTTTGGAGGGGTATATACTCAGTAGTGGGATTCTGAGTGGGTAGAATGTTGTTATGTCTTTAGGGTTTTTTTTTTGTTGTTGTTGTTGTTGTTGTTTTTTCTGAGATGCAGTCTCTCTCTTTCACCCAGGCTGGAGTGCACTTGGACGATCTCAGCTCACTGCAACCTCCACCTCCCGGGTTCAAGTGATTCTCCTGCCTCAGCCTCCTGAGTAGCTGAGATTACAGGTGCGTGCCACCACACCTGGCTAATTTTTTGTATTTTTAGTAGAGACGGGTTTCATCGTGTTAGCCAGGATGGTCTCGTTCTCCTGACCTCGTGATCCACCCACCTTGGCCTCCCAAAGTGCTGGGATTACAGGTGTGAGCCACCTTGCCTGGCCGTGTCTTCAGTTCTTTGAGAAATCTCCATACAGTTTTCCGTAGAAGTTGGACTCATTTACATTCTTATCAACAGTGTATAAGCATTCACTTTTCTCTACATGCTTGCCAACATCTCTCTCTCTCTCTTTTTTTAACTTTTTAATAATACCCATTATTATCATTTTTTTCTTTTTGAGACAGAGTTTCGCTCTTGTTGCCCAGGCTGGAGTGCAATGGCGTGATCTCAGCTCGCTGCAACCTCTGCCTCCCAGGTTCAAGCGAGTCTCCTGCCTCAGCCTCCTGAGTAGCTGGGATTACAGGCATGTGCCACCATACCCGGCCTATAATTTTTTTTTTTTTTTTTGAGACAGGATCTCACTCTGTTGCCCAGGCCAGAGTGCAGTGGTGGCATCATGGCTCACTGCTGCCTTGATCTCCCAGGCCCAAGCGATTCTCCTGCCTCAGCCTCCAGAGTAGCTGGGACTACAGGTGCCAACCACTATGCCTGGCGGCTAATTCTTTTTTTTTTGAGACAGAGTCTCACTCTGTTATCCAGGCTGGAGTGTAATGGTGTGGTCTCATCTCACTGCAACGTCTGACTCCTAGATTCAAGTGATTCCCCTGCCTCAGCCTCCCGAGTAGCTGGGACTACACGCACCTGCCACCATGCCCGGCTAATTTTTGTATTTTTAGTAGAGATGGGGTTTCACTCTGTTGTCCAGGCTGGTCTTGAACTCCTGACCTTGTGATCCGCCCACCTCAGCCTCGGCCTCCAAAGTGCTGGGATTACAGGCGTGAGCCACTACGCCCGGCCCACCTGGCTGATTAATTAATTAATTAATTTTTTTTTTTTTTTTGAAACAGAGTCTTGCTCTGTTGCCAGGCTGGAGAGCAGTGGAACAATCTCGGCTTGCTGCAACCTCCGCCTCCCAGATTCAAGTGATTCTTCTGCCTCAGCCTCCGGAGTAGCTGGGATTACAGGCATGTGTCACCACGCCCAGCTAATTTTTGTATTTTTAATAGAGACAGGGTTTTAACACATTGGCCAGGCTGGTCTCAAACTTCTGACCTCAAGTGATCTACCTGTCTAGGCCTCCCAAAGTGCTGGGATTACAGGCGTAAGCCACCATGCCTGGCCAATTAAATTTATTTTTTGTTGAGATGCGGTCTCCCTATGTTGCCCAGGATGACCTCAAACTCCTGGGCTTAGGCAATCCTCCCGCTTCAGCCTCCCAAAGTGCTGGGATTACAGAGCTGAGCCACCGTGCCTGGCTTAATGATACCCATTCCGACTGGTGTAAGATGGTATCTCATTGCGCTTTTAATTAGCATTTCTCTGAGGATTGGTGATGTAGAGTATTTTTTCATATGTTGTTGGTTGCTTGTGTGTCGTCTTCTGAGAAATGTTTGTTCGTGTTCTTTGCCCACTTTTTAATGAGGTTGTTTTTGTTGCTGAGTTGTTTGAGTTCCTTGTAGTTTCTGGATATTAGTCCTTTGTCAGATGAATAATCTGCAAATATTTTCTTCCATTCTGTATGCTGTTTGTTTACTCTGTTGATTTTTTTTTTTGCTGTGCAAGTAATAGTTTTGATATGTTGAGCTAAAGTATATTATTAAAATTAACTTCATTTGTTTTTTATATAACTTGTTTATTTACTTTTTAGAGACAGAGTCTCACTCTGTTGCCCAGGCTGAAGTGCAGTGATGTGATTAAAGCTCCTGGCAGCCTCAGGCCCAGCCTCTGAAGTAGCTGGGTCTACAGGCACATGCCACCAGGCCCAACGAGTTAAAAAAAATGTTTTTTTTCTTGAACTCCTGACCTCAGGTGATCTGCCCGCCTCAGCCTCCCAAAGTGCTGGGATTATAGGCATGAGCCACTGTGCCCGGCCATTTTGGTATATTTTTATACCAAGTATGTTGTGATAAACAGGATTTTCCTGAGAATTAGGGGAGCTTGGCATGTAGAGGTTGATTTGCAAGCTGAGTCAGATGGATACCTCCTTTTTGCTCACATCTGCTTTTCCAGTCCTTTCCTGGTCTACTAGATGCCCTGGAACCTTAGCATTTTGTCAACACCTTTTGGTGTAACCCCTGGGACTAGAGCATTGGTGTCACAGCAGGAGTGAACCCTCACCATGTGCTCGTCCTTGTCCTGTTTGTCCAGCTTGCTCACCACGGCTATCAGTTTTTATATCTCTGGTTCTAGCCTGTGACCTGCCCATGAAACTGTATAGTTCCCTTTGCTTTATGGTTTTGGTTTTCTCTGCATTTTTTGCATGTGGTAGTTTGGCAAAAATAAATGAGGTCTGTTCTTTAGACACATATTTTGAAGTCACTCATCAGATAATATTGATAGATGAGACATACATCACAAAATCCTTGTAGTTGCAATGAACAACTTGCCAACCTGTGCAAGCTATTTTCCCTTTCATTCTCTTGAATTAAAGGAGTATTAAGGGAGGATTGATTCTCCTATGAAGGAACCATTTGGGTAGAGGGCTGGGTGGACCAATTAGCCCTACCATTGTTCTAAATACTCAGCTTTAACATTCTTGGCCATTTCCAGTTTATTCGCTGACCACAGAAGGTCAGCTTGGTACTTTGCTTGAATTCTTTTCTGTGTAAACTCAGACTTTCTTGATCATGCCAATTTTTTGTGTTGGGTTTTTTTTTTTGAGACGGAGCCTTGCTTTATCAGCCAGGCCGAAGTGCAGTGGCACAGTCTCAGCTTATTGCAACCTCCACCTCCCAGGTTAAAGCCACTCTCTTGCCTCAACCTCCTGGGTAGCTGGAATTACTGGCACCTGCCACTATGCCCAGCTAATTTTTTGTGTTTTTTTTTTTTTTTTGAGATGGAGTCTTGCTCTGTCACCCAGGCTGGAGTGCGGTGGCGCGATCTTAGCTCATTGCAACCTCTGCTTCATGGGTTCAAGTGATTCGCCCGCCTCAGCCTCCTGAGTAGCTGGGACTACAGGTGCGTGCTACCATGCCCGGCTAATTTTTTGTATTTTTAGTAGAGACGGGGTTTCACCGTGTTAGCCAGGATGGTCTTGATCTCCTGACCTCGTGATCCACCTGTACTCCTCCCAAAGTGCTGGGATTACAGGCGTGAACCACTGTGCCTGGCCCGTTCTTTTTTGGGTCTTATTGCGCATGCTGGAGTACAACGGCATGGTCTCGGCTCAGTGCAACCTCTGCCTCCAGGGTTCAAGCAATCTCCTGACTCAGCCTCCCAAGTAGCTGGGTTACAGGCACCTGCCACCACACCTGGCTATTTTTTAATTTTTAAAAAAATTTTTTAGTAGTGATAGGGGTTTGACCATGTTGACCAAACTAGTCTTGAACTCCTGACCTCAAAGTGATCCACCTGCCTCAGCCTGCAAAAATATTGGGATTACAGATGTGAGCCATCACCCTGGACTGCCAGTTTTTTTTTTTAAAGCAGTTGGTCATATAAACAGGTCATGCCAACTTAAAAAATCGATATACTTTCAGCCAAGCATAGTGGCTCACGCCTATAGTCCCAGCACTTTTGGAGACCATGGTGGGAAGATCTTTTGAGCTCAGGAGTTCAAGATTTGCCTGAACAACATAGTGAGACCCAATCTCTACTGAAAATGTCAAAAATTAGCTGTATGTGGTGATGCACACTTGTCGTCTCAGCTACTCAGAAGGCTGAGGCAGAGGATCGCTTGGGTTCAATAGTCTGAGCCTGCAGTGAGCTCTGTTTGCACCACTGTAGTCCAACCTCGGTGACAAAGTGAGATCCTGTCTCAAAAGAAATATTAAAAATCATCTGGGTGCAGTGGCTAACACCTGTAATCTCAGCACTTTGGGAGGCCAAGGTGTATGGATCACTTGAGGTCAGGAGTTTGTGACCAGCCTAGCCAACATGGTATCTCTACTAAAAATACAAAAAAATTAGCCTGTCATGGTGGTAGGCGACTGTAATCCCAGCTCCTCGGGAGGCTGAGGCATGAGAATCACTTGAACCTGGGAGGAAGAGGTTGCAGTAAGCCGAGATTGCGCCATTGCACAACAGCCTGGGCAACATAACGAGACTCCATCTGAAAAACAAAACAAAACAAATCAAAAGAAATTTAAAAAAATCTAAATGCTTATATATTCGTGTGGGAAGGAGGATAATTCTAAACAATAAACATAAATCATTAGTATATATGTCTCTTCCAATTCTTTCTTCCTTCCTCAGTGCTGACAGAAATATCCTTCTCCCTCTTAGTGCTAACTTTTCTGCTTGTGTCTCGTGTTATGCAGGTAAGCTTTGGTGTTTTAGAGTCGTATGACCTGGGTTCAAATCCTGGCTCTGTCATTGACTAGCAGCGTGATCTTGGGCGAATGACTTAGCTTTTCTGAGCCTTGGTTTCCTCCAAGGGAATAACATATTCTTTGGAAAACATTTGGCCCAGAGAAGCTAATTATGACGGTATTACGCTGACATCATACTCCAACGGATTTTTTTTTTTTTTTGACATAGTCTTGCTCTGTCACCCAGTCTGGAATCCAGTGCCAAGCTAACGTTTTTTGTATTTTTAGTAGAGATGGGATTTTGCCATGTTGGCTAGGCTGGTCTTGAACTCCTGGCCTCAAGTGATCAGCTCACCTCGGCCTCCCAAAATGCTGGAATTATAGGTGTGAGCCACTGTGCATGGCCTCCAGCTGAGTTTTGAAGCCCTACTCCTCCCTCTGCCAGCTCTAAAACTGCTGCCTTTACCTTAAAAGAAGAAGGAAGGAGAAGGAGAAGAAGGAGAAGGAGAGCTTTCTTGACCTTTAGAAAGAAAAATATGGCTCACTTCACTCTGTTATTCTTTCTGGTTAATATCTTACTTTTCCCTTTCATTGCAGAGTCAGTGTTCTCAGACTGCATGTGGTTTACTGCCTCACTGTTCTTTCTCCCTTTTCTTCTCTGCCATGCATCACCTGCTGTGACACTACAGTGACCCTTAAGATACTCAGTAAAGACCAGTGGGTTGGCAAATACAGCAAATCTCTCTCTCTCTCTCTTTTTTTTTTTTTTTTTTGAGATGGAATCTTGCTCTGTTGCCCAGTATGGAGTGCAGTGGGGTAATCTCGGCTCACTTCAACCTCTGCTTCCCGGGTTCACGCAGTTCTTCCTGCCTCAGCCTCTTGAACAGCTGGGATTACAGGCACCTGCCACCACACCCAACTAATTTTTGTATTTTTTAGTAGAGATGGGGTTTACCATGTTGGCCAGGCTGGTCTTGAATTCCTGACCTCAGGTGATCTGCCTGCCTTGGCCTCCCAAAGTGCTGGGATTACAGGTGTGAGCCACCATGCCAAGTCTCTCTCTCTTCTTTTTTTTTTTTTTGAGATAGGGTCTCACTTCGTCACCCAGGCAGGAGTGCAGTGGCATGATCATGGTTCATTGCAGCCTCCATCTGCTGGGCTCAAGCGATATTCCCACTTCAGACCCCCAAATAGCTCGGACTACAGGCATATGCCACCACACCCGGCTAATTTTTATGGAGACTGGGTTTCTCCATATTGCCCATGCTGGTCTTGAACTCCTGGGCTCTAGCAATCCATCTGCTTTGGCCTCCCAACGTGCTTGGATTACAGGCATGTGCCACCATGCCTAGCCTCCCCTATCTGTCTATTCTTCCGGATTTCACCACTATGACATCCTGCACTCACCACTTCCCCTACCCCACCTCTTTTTTTTTTAATGCTTTTCTCCTGTAGCTCCCCTGACCACCAGAAGTTACCCAACCAGGCAGATCAGTATCCCTTATCAGCTCACCAGTCCCGAATAATCCCTGACACTTCCATCTTCCTGGGTCCCCTCTTCCCCTCACCCCTCCCCCTTTGGTGACATTCCTTCCCTCTTGCCTGCAGTTACTTTAGAGTCAGCACCTGCACCCACGCTTGACTCCTCCCCTCCAGCTCACAAGCGGAAGTATCTTCCTAGCTAAAGCCAGCCTCTCCTCCTTTGCTCTAGATGCCTGCCTCCACCATTTGACCCAGCCTCTCCATATTTGCTCTAGATCTCTCCTCTCCCACCATTTGGTCCCCCTTAGGGGAGAGAACAGATCATGAGTGATGCACCTTCAGCCTCTCCTGCTCTACTCTTAGCCCCCTTGTCATCCTTTAAAATTCTTCCTTGCCCTCACTTCCCCTGATAGTCACTGCCCTCTCTCTCCTCCCTCATTTCTGCCATCAAACCCAAGCTCTCATGAAGCATTCATTTAATCTTCACTGCAGCCCTTGAGGATGGTATCAGCATTGTCCCTATAAAACAGCAAAGCAGTACAGGTGTTTTATTAAACAAGGTCACCTGGCAGGGGTTTGAAGCCAGAGAGCTGGACTCAGGGTCTGTGCCCTTGACTGCTATGCCATACCACACTGCATGCCTCATACTGGATGGCATCTGTTCCCAGCACTCAGCTCAGTGCCTTGCACATACATGATAGGGGGTCAATAAATATGTCTGACTCAACAAATACACGCTGTGGGTTCTTGTTCTTTTACTCGTAGAATGACTCACTAATCCAGGGATTCTCAAGAAGTGTAGAGGCTTAGGTTTACGTCTACTTTTCTGAAAGAAGCTACAGTTCTCATGAATTTTTCATAGGTGTCTGTGTCCATAAAAAGTTAATAACTTTTTTGAGACAGGGTCTCACTCTGTCAACCTCCTGGGCTCAAAGGATTTTCCCAAGTAGCTGGGACTACAGCTGTGTGCCACCACAGCTGGCTCATTTTGTTGTTGGTATTGTTGTTATTATTATTATTATTTTGTAGAGATGGGGTTTTGCCATGTTGCTCAAGCTGGTCTTGAACTCCTGGCCTCAAGTGATCTGCCTGTCTTGGCTTCCCAGAGTGCTAGGACTACAGGTGTGAGCCACAGCGTTCGGCCGCAGCTGTGTCTCCAAAAATTCATTCATTTTTCTGTCTCCAGTTTCATTTTCCCCCTTCCAATCCCCCTTACATTCTCTACAATGCCAGTAGATGACTAGATTGTCAATGTCTTGTTTTAATTCTGTTGCTGGTAAAAATATAAGAATAGGCCAGGCGACACAGTGGCTCACGCCTGTAATCCTAGCACTTTAGGAGGCTGAGGAAGGCAGATCACCTGAGGTCAGGAGTTCAAGACCAGCCTGACCAACAGAGTGAAACCCCATCTCTACTAAAAATACAAAAATTAGCCGGGTGCGGTGGCATGCACCTGTAATCCCAGCTGCTAGGGAGGCTGAGGTGAAAGCATCACTTGAACCTGGGAGGCAGAGGTTTCAGTGAGCCAAGATCATACCACTGCACTCCAGCCTGGGCAACAGAGTGAGACTCTGTCTGAAACAAACAAACAAAATATATTTATTTATTTATTCATATATACAAATTATTCATATATACTCATATATATGAATAAATACATTTCCTCTACCTAAAAAGTCTTGAATGCCCTCACCCCACTGCCTCCAAGATAAAAATCAAATACTCTGGCCCAATAGCCAAGGCTTTCAGTAATGAAAGCCCAGCACACTTTACCACTACTCCCATTTTTCTCCTGCTTGAATCCTCTGCCCCAGGCAAACCAAAGTCTTCTAACTTCAAAGCCTATGTTCTAACTCATCTTTTAGCAGTTAATTCAACAACAGTGTATTTCATTCATGATCTGAACCAGGCATTATGCCTAGGGCTGGGAATACATAGATGAATACACACAGTCTTTACCCTTGAAAAACTATCAGTCTAATTAGGGAGAAAGACATGAAAACAAAAATCTAAAAACATGGAATGACAAATTGCCCATGGGAGTTATTCTTGCCTGGAGGTGAGTGGAGCTGAGAGTAAAAAAGACTTTTCTTTCTATGTTCACCATGTCTGCACTCTTTACTTGTTTCTTTTATAACATATGTGCATTACTCTTTTTTTTTTTTTTTTTTTTTGAGACAGAGTCTTGCTCTGTCACCTAGGCTAGAGGGCAGTGGCATGATCTTGGTTCACTGCAACCTCTGCCTCCCCGGTTCAAGTGATTCTCCTGCCTCAGCCTCCTGTGTAGCTGGGATTAAAGGCATGTGCCAATTTTTGTATTAAAAAATACAAAAATTCCCGGGCTAATTTTTGTATTTTTAGTAGAGACGGGGTTTTGCCATGTTGGTCAGGCTGGTCTTGAACTCCTGAACTCATGATCCACCCGCCTCAGCCTCCCAAAGTGCTGGGATTACAGGAGTGAGCCATCATGCCTGACCGCATGCATTACTTTTGAAACCAGGGGGGGGAAGAATCCCATTAAATGAAAATTATGATTAATTCAATTCTGAACACCTGAGTTCAAAGAAAAACCCATAATTGTCCAAAACAGTAAAATTAATGAAGAAAGGACAATGAACCAACAGAAAAATGGGCAAAAGCTATGAATAGACATTTCTCAGAGTATGAAAGATTTATGGTCAATAAATACATAAGGACATATTCAACTTTATTAATCATCCGAGAGGTACAAGTCAAAACCACAGTTACATTCCATTTGATGTCTATTTGAGTGGCAAAAATGAAGAAATCTGACAATATCATGCATTGGAGAGGACGTGGATCAACAGAATCTCATAAACAATGTTATTAGAATTGTAAATTGGTTTTAAAAATATAAAACCAGAACAAAACAAATCCCAAAACCACTTTGGTAAACAACTGGAAATTATCTTGTAAAGTTGAACATTCACAATAGAATTGTGACACTGAAATTCTATTTCTATATAAATACAAAAGAGAAATTGTTGCACTTGTACACCAGTGGGTTTTACATGAAAGCTCTTGGTAGCACTTTTGCAGTAACAGAAACCTGCAATGACCCAATGCTCATTATCGGGAAATTGGTTGTATTAGTTTGGGTTCCCCAAAAGCAGAGCCTGAGACAAGGACTTGGGTGCAGGTTGTGTATTTGGGAATTGATGCTGTGTGTGGGGGACAGCAGGTCTAAAGTTGAGGAATGAGGGAGGAAGGGTTAGGAGGGAAAGCCAGCACAGGGGGTGTGATTTTTGGAGACCTCTGAAAAGTATGTAAAATGCCTCCCAGAATTGTCCATCTGAAGGAAGGGAGGCTGGGCATTTATTCTTTGGCTCATACTGCCACTGGTTGAGGATTGTGTTAATTCTCTGTACTTTCAGGCTATGCCTGTGAGAGGGCTGAGAAGGCTCTTGTGGCTTTGAAAAGGCCCTGAAACAGAAATTGGAGAGGCTCAAGACCTGGTGCTTGCAGCGGAAATTGTCAGTAAGTGGAAGCTCCCATGAAACTCGCCACCATGTATTCAGAGCCAAGGGGCCAAGGAGAATACAGGCCACCAAGAGTTTCTGTTGCATGGGAAAAATGAAAGTTAGCATAGTCACACATTAGAATTGTCTATAGCAGCCACGAGAAATAAATGCAGCTACATGCATCAAGCCTGAGATGAATTTTAACAATATAACACAAAAAGTGAAAAAGAAATCCCAGAATGTTACATAGGAAATTATGCCGTTTTAGTAAAGAAAACAAGAACTAAAATTAACAAAATATGTTTGGGAACATGTATGGATGTATGTATACAAATGCATATATATGTAAAATACAGATATGAGTTACTACACTCAGCTGGTTTTCTAGTTTTCAAAAATTTATATATATATATGTGTGTGTGTATACACACATGCCTACAAATATTGCTGGAGTGCAATGGTATGATCATAGCCCTTTTAATTTTTTTTTTTTAAGAGATGGAGGGGGTCACAAGACCTAACACTATAGAAACCCTAGAAGAAAACCTAGGCAATACCATTGAGGACATAGGCATAGGCAAGGACTTCATGACTAAAACACCAAAAGCAATGGCGACAAAAGCCAAAATAGACAAATGGGATCTAATCAAACTAAAGAGTTTCTGCACAGCAAAAGAAACAATCATTAGAGTGAACTGGCAACCAACAGAATGGGAAAAAAAATTTTGCAAGCTAACCATCTGACAAAGGGCTAATATCCAGAATCTACAAAGAACTAAAACAAATTTACAAGAAAAAACAACTCCGTCAAAAGTGGATGAAGGATATGAACAGACACTTTTCAAAAGAAGACATTTATGCAGCCAACAAACATATGAAAAAATGCTCATCATCGCTGGTCATTAGAGAAATGCAAATCAAAACCACATTGAGATACCATCTCATGCTAGTTAGAATACTGATCATTAAAAAATCTGGAGACAGATGCTGGAGAGGATGTGGAGAAATAGGAACGCTTTTACACTGTTGGTGGGAGTGTAAATTAGTTCAACCATTGTGGAAGACTGTGGTGATTCCTCAAGGATCTAGAAATAGTAATACCATTTGACCCAGCAATCCCATTACTGGGTATATATGCAAAGGATTATAAATTGTTCTATTATAAAGATACATGCACACGTATGTTCATTTTGGCACTGTTTACAATAGCAAAATCTTGGAATCAACCCAAATGCCCATCAATGATAGACTGGATAAAGAAAATGTGGCACATATACACCATGGAATACTATGCAGCCATAAAAAAGAATGAGTTCATGTCCTTTGAAGGGAAATGGATGAACCTGAAAACCGTCATTCTCAGCAAACTGATGCAAGAACAGAAAACCAAACACTGCATGTTCTCACTTACAAGTGGGTGTTGAACAATGAGAACACATGGATACAGGGAGGAAAACATCACACACTGTGGTCTGTTGGGGGGGTGGGGGGGTAGGGGAAGGATAGCAGGGGATGGGGAGATTGGGGGAGGGATAACATTAGGAGAAATACCTAATGTAGGTGACGGGGATGGAGGCAGCAAACCACCATGGCATGTGTATACCTATGTAACAATCCTGCAAGATCTGCACGTGTACCCTAGAACTTAAAGTATAATCACAATTTTAAAAAAGGATAACAGATGGGTTTTAAGAAAAAGCCAAAAAAAAAAAAAAGAAAAAAAAAGGATAACAGAAAAAAAAAGATGGAGGGGGGTCACACTATGTTGCTCAGGCTGGACTTGAACTCTTGGTCTCAAGTGATTCTCTCATCTCAGCTTTCCAAGTAACTGAGATTATAGACATATGCCACTGTGTCCATTTTAAATTTTGTTTTGTTTTGTTTTTGAGACAGAGTCTAGCTCTGTCCTCCAGGCTAGAGTGCAGCAGCATGATCGTGGCTCATTGCAACCTCCATCTCCTGGGTTCAAGCAATTCTCCTGCCTCAGCCTCCCAAGGAGCTGAGATTACAGGTGTGTGCCACCATGTCTGGCTAATTTTTGTATTTTTAGTAAAGATCACATTGGCCAGGCTGGTCTCAAACTCCTGACCTCAGGTGATTCACCTGCCTGGGCCTCACAAAGTGCTGGGATTACAGGCATTAGCCACTGTGCCTGGCCAAGGAGGTTAATTTTGTTCCCTCCTAAATCCCCAGGGCCTAACAGTTCCTGGCACATAGTAGGCACCAAATAATTATCTGTTTAATGCATGTAGTTTAGCTACGAAAAGAAATACAGGCTAAGAGCCAATAGTGAAAGAATTTTTAATGCTCCATTTCAACTGAACTCAGACATATGTCCTATTAATCCTTTCCCTACCTCAGACTCCAGCTCAGTATTTAACCAAACAATAACATGGTCTCATTTCTGCCCCATTTCTGGCCCTCATCCTCATCACTCTTTCCTTCCCCTTCTACCTGTCTTGCTTGCCCTCTTGCTACCTCAGCTTTTTATTTCTAGAAGCCTTGGTTTCCCAGGTTCCCTTAAGTCCCTTGGCCACACACCTGCTAGATATTCCTGCCTTTGCTCCTACCAATCCACCCTTCACCCTTTTGCACTCTGCTCTTTACCTCCAGAGGCCAACTTTGAGGGCAGCGTCATCTGGGCTTCTTGCTTGTGGGCTTCTTGCTTGTAGGCTTCCTGCTGGGCTCAGCCAGTGGGAGGTACTGAAGGAGACCCGAGAGAAAAAAGAGAGGTAGGGCTCTTCTTCCTCCAAGCTCCTGTTGGCTGTCCTTCTCCTACAGCTACACAAGGACTGGTAACTGTTCCATCTCTTTGCCCCTTCAGGCCAATGGTTGATAATGGCTTTCCAGCAGACGCTAAACCTGGGGTGCTTTACTGTCCCTTTTTGGTTTCCCTCAACCCTGCTTACATCTCTGTACATTGTCCCTTTATTAACTCTCCTGAGATACACTGAGAGGTTCATCTGCTTCCTGCTGATCTTAGCTGATACAAAAGCAAAAATATACAGTAGTATCTTTTTAAGAAAATTGAGATGATTCACAAAATTCATCCCTTTAAAGCATACAATTTAGTGGTTCTTGGCATGCGCCAGCAAATTGTATCTTTTTTTCATTTCATATGTAATCAAACGTTTCCCTTGTGTCAATAAGTTATACAAAATTTCACATCACCAGTCACTTAACCATTCATAATGTTTCTAAATTTTCACTATCATTCAATAAGTACTATGGTAAATATTGTTGTGCATGTGGCCGTTCTATCTTTCTCTTTTTTTTTTTTTTGAGATAGAGTCTTGCTCTGTTGCCTAAACTGGAGTGCAGTGGCATGATCTTAGCTCACTGCAACCTCTGCCTCACAGGATCAAGTGATTCTCCTGCCTCAGCGTTCCAAGTAGCTGGTATTACAGGTGTGTGCCACCATGCCCGGCTAATTGTTGTATTTTTTTAAGTAGAAACAGGGTTTCACCATGTTGGCCAAGCTGGTTTTGAACGCCTGACCTCAGGTGATCCACTCACCTCAGCCTCCCAAAGTGCTGGGATTACAGGTGTGAGCTACCATGCCTTGGCCTCAACTTGCTTTTTTAAAGGATTATAACAACTTACACTGCCATGGTTTTCCCTGAATGTACCAACTGCATTATCTCATTAGCATTGAAAGCATGTAAGGTATGTACACTTTCCTAATGCAGTAAGTAGTTTTAACATTTGAACTTCTTTGATAGCCATACCAATTCTAAGCTATTCAAGGCTGTTTTAGCTAAATGGGACTGAAGTGTCAGTGATTTTGAGTACGGCGTGGAGAGAAGGTTAGAAGGATTTGCTGTCCAACCATCTTCCTTCTTCATCCAGACTCTTCACCTTGTTCATGTATCAGTTTCCTCCTCTTCTCTGAGCTATGCTTCTTCAGGGCCTAGCATAGTGTCTGGCACTGTCCAGAGTATCAATAAACATTTATGAAATGGATAAATGATGGAAGAAGAAAGTTATGAAATATGCACAGAGTTGGTCATCCTAGTGTATGAGCATTACCTGCTCTCCTTTGGTGTTTTTTTTTTTTTTTTTTTGAGATGGAATCTTGCTCTGTGGCCCAGGCTGGAGTGCAGTGGTGGGATCTCGGCTCACCACAACCTCTGCCTCCCGGGTTCAAGCCATTCTCCTGCCTCAGCCTCCCGAGTAGCTGGGACTACAAGTGCAAGCCACCACACCCGGCTAATTTTTGTATTTTTAGTAAAGATGGGGTTTCACCATGTTGGTCAGGCTGGTCTCAAAGTCCTGACCTCGTGATCCTCTCCCAAAGTGCTGCGATTACAGGCGTGAGCCACCGTGCCTGACCTAACTGTTCTTCTAATGGACTCTCTGGAGTCAACACTTTCCATTACCTTCTAACAAATATATTGCTAATGCCCAAGAACAGATAATGCTTTGGACTAGTGGCTTACTTTCTGGAATACCTACATACTCTTTCCTGCCAGTTGAGCCACATGCCTAACAAGAATCTGTTGTGTTTGGTCCTAAACCTGTTTATGGCAGCTATATGCCAGAGTTTATTATTCATCAGTTTATTAAATTTATTAAGTTCATCAGTTTATTAAAATTACATAAACAGATAAAACATAAGCATGAAAAGGAGGAGTTGTCTCTATGATATGCCAGTTGCATGCTCTGAAAATATTAGCTAAAGACCAGTTGAAATTACTATTAACCCAGATGTGAGCAAGAGAACCACAAAAGTTTCGTTTTGTTTTTTAAAGAAGGGTCCTCTACTTATATTGCTTTGTAAGAAGTTTTAAGTACACAGTCAACTTGGAAGCCAGGTGTGGTGGCTCACACCTATAATTCCAGCACTTTGGGAGGCGGTGAGTGCATTGCTTGGAGGCCAAGAGTTTGAGAGCAGCCTGGGCAACACAGGAGACCCTGTTTCTACAAATATATGTAGTTTTTGTAATTAACCAGGTGTGGCGGTGAATGTCTGCAGTCCCAACTACTCGGGAGGCTGAGGTGGGAGGATCACCCGCACCCAGGGGGTTGAGGCTGCAGTGAGTCATTATCACACCACTGTACTCTAGCACTCTAGCCTAGGTGACTGTCTTTAAAAAACGAGAACAACAACAAATAAAAAAGGAAAGCATTAATGCACTGTGGATATGATTTATGTAAGAAAGACAGCTCAAGAACAATAATCAAAAAAGGTTTGGTCCTAGGTCTAAAGATTGGGAAGGCAAGTGAGTGTTCTTTATAGTTTTGAAGTTAAAATGAAATGTTAGGGTGTATATTTACCATTTGTTGTTATTCACTACTTAAATATACTTTTCCAATTACAAGAGGAACTATTGGGCCAGGTCTAATTTGTTTGGGCATCAGGGGTCGGGGGAGGGGATGTAAATCCTTATCCCTAAATCCTTTTGTTTCCATAGAAGGACAGGTAGGAGTGAATTTGTTCTGATTCTTCCAGGAGAGACTTACCTAATTGTTGAATTCAGATCTGCCTGACCTAAGAGAGAGTGCAAACTTCTCTAATTAGACATGGTTAATATTGTTAGGCCTCTGCAAAGGGGGAGAATGGAGGTTGGGGGAACTATATATATATATGTGTATATATATATATATGTATATATATATATGTATATATATGTATATATATATGTGTATATATATATATGTATATATATGTGTATATACATATATATATATACATATATATATGTATATATATACTTTCCTTTTTATAGAGAACAGGGTCTTGCTATGTTGCCCAGGCTGGTCTTGAACTCCTGGCTCAAGCAATCCTCCCACCTCTGCCTCCCTAAGTGCTGGAATTATAGGTGTGAACAATCATGCCTGGCTGGAAATAATTTTAATTCAGGAAAAAATATTAAAAAGCTTATTGGCCACCATCCAAGCCACATTCTTCAGTTTAGCTTTATTGGTAATAAAGTTGATATTTTCATTTTTCCGTTGCTTCCAAACTTATAAGGAAGAGATTATACTTATTGCCCTTAAAATACTCCAACAGTGTTAGATAAGATGGCTTCAATGTATTATCACAGCTAAGATAACAGTTACAATCAAGACATATTACTTTTCCTTTTTAGTCCAGGATTCTATTTATTCAAATAAAAAATTGTCTCTGGTCTGCCTTGTTTGAAGTTCAGTCTGTATTTGAGCTGGACAAGAAGAAAATATTTATAGCCCCTGAGAAATATTGATATTAGGAAATATATACGGAGAAGGAAAGAGAAACCCAAACATGGCTCCTGCCAGTCCTTACATCCTACCCCTCCCCAGCATCTTGGGAGAGTCTTGTCTGTCCTGTTGATATCTGGGACATGTAAACATGGCAAGCTTAAGGGTGCAGGCTATTTGGCTATAGCTGAGCCTCTTTCAATGTCCTTTGTGACCCAGCAGTGGGTTATGGAATCAATGTAGTAGGTCCTGATCAGCATTTAAAAAGAGTAAGATTAATCAGTTGAAAATATCAGAATGCATTTCGTAAAATAAGGGTAGTATCTCATGAAACTTTTGTCTTACAGGGGTGTGTGTGTGTGTGTGTGTGTGTGTGTGTGTGTGTGTTGTGATGTGTAGGCATGCATATGTTCTGAGTTGAGATGTAAAATATATTTCTTACAGAGGATTGCAGTCAAAAAACTTTTCAAAGCACTAGTTTAAGGTGCACATTTCTTTTTCTTTTCATTTTTGCTCTTTGCTAATTTGTTCTCCCTCTGAAACTCTGCTGAATGGTGAACAGAAATTGTAGTAATTAATAGCCAGAGAAGCAAGGCCCAATTTTCAGTCTGTAAACAGCTAGAATGCAAAGACTGTTGCGCCTAACTCATTGCTCTGGGTCAATCAAATGTCCAAATATTAGGACTGAAGGGTTAAGACCTAAAACCTCATTGAGTAAGAGATTACAGGACAATTTATCTCCAAATTTATTACCTGCACTGTTCAAGCCTCAGTGGTTCTTCCTGACATGCAAAGGACAAATGCTTCAGCTTGACAGTCAGGACCATTTTTGATACAGTCTTACCTTACCTTTCCACACTGATTCCCCTACTTTTCTTCTACACCAATCCTGTACTCCAGCAACTGTAGTCCCAGCTACTCGGGAGGCTGAGGCAGGAGAATCGCTTGAACCCAGGAGGAGGTTGCAGGATTGGTGTAGTACAGGATTGGTGTAGAAGAAAAGTAGGGGAATCAGTATGGAAAGTAAGGTAGGACTGTATCAAAATTACCAAACAGTGCAACCAAGAACCCAGAGTGAGAAATAGGTGGAGTATTCCTATCGGAATACTCCACCTATTTCTCACTCTGGGTCTTGGTTGTACTGTTCCTTCTACCTGGGACAGTGTCCTCACCCAGCCCATCTCTACTTGCTAAAGTCCCATCTACACTTCAAAGATCCATTTCCAAATTCCTTTCCCGAGTCCTAATATCGTTTCCTTTTTATTTTGAGACAGAGTCTCACTCTGTTGCCCAGGCTAGAGCGCAGTGTTGCAATCTCAGCTCACTGCAACCTCCACCTCTTGGGTTCAACCGATTCTCATGCTTCAGCCACCCAAGTAACTGGGACTACAGGCTCATCACCACACCCAGCTAACTTTTTGTACTTTTAGTAGAGATGGGGGTTTCACCACGTTGACCAGGCTGGTCTCGAACTCCTGACCTCAGGTGATTCGCCAGCCTTGGCTTCCCAAGCAGCTGGAATTACAGGCATGAGCCACCATGTCCAGTCCTAATATCTTTTTCTTTTGAACCCCATATATATCTTTTTAAAAATACCTTTCTTAAAAATACTTTAAAAAGCTAGGCTGGGCGTGATGTCTCATGCCTCTAATCCCAGCACTTCCAGAGGCCAAGGCAGCTGGATCACTTGGGGTCAGAAGTTCGAGACCAGCCCGGCCAACAGGGTGAAACCCCATCTCTATGAGAAATATAAAAATTAGCTGGGCATGGTGGCATGTGTCTGTAATCCTTGCTACTTAGGAGGCTGAGGCAGGAGAATTGCTTGACCCGGGGGGGTAGAGGTTGAAGTGAGCTGAGACTGTGCCAATACACTCCAACCTGGGTGACAGAGTGAGACTCCATCTCAAAAACAAACAAAACTTTAAAAAGTTCCTGAAAGGTACCATTTTCCTGCTTCCAGGAGAGATATAAATGCACTATAAAAATAAGAAAATACACATGTCACAGAAGAAAAGTCTCATTTTAAAATCTATGCATTATACATATTTATGTATATTTATATATTACCATCTGCTATCTCACCTTGTAATGTGCTTTTAATTATAAAGATTTCCCACATCATTACATCTTTTTTCTTTTCCATGACTTTTAATGGGCACAAACTCTAGTTTATTTAACAATCATATAACAATATAATAATATAATTTTGGGCATTTTTCTTGCTTATAGGTAGGTGCAATATTCTGAGGTAATACGAATGGAATATGGTAACAAAGCTTCCAAAGAGCGCAATATTTTTTGAAAACAAGAAATTAGGGCCTGAGATAATTAGGAGAAATGTAAGTTCCCAATGAAACTCTGGAGATATTGGCAGGTATGCTCGGTTGCTTAAGTGGTACATGGGTTTGGAGTTAATTGTACTTAAATTTTAAAGGACAGTGACCCCAGCTGGCCTAAGGATGACTGTAGAGGGTAATTCAGGCAGCTAATCCATGGAAGTATGCATGCCTCCCTACCTCAAAATATTTCTATCTCTATGCACTCTTTAAATTTTGTAGGAAGAGGTGCACTTCTCTGACTTTTTCCCCTTTCTCTCTTCCCTGCTTCTCATCTCCTTTTTGTTTTCTGGTATCTTGCAACATCAATTATCCTACATCTTAATCTGCCATTCTCTCCTCTCAGCTCCTTTATTTGAGGTCTCCCCCCTCAAGTTAGGGAAAAAAAAAAAAAAAAATCACAGGCCAGCCGTGGTGGCTCATGCCTGTAATCCCAGCACTTCGGGAGGCTGAGGCTGCTGGATTACTTAACTTCAGGAGTTCAAGACCAGCCTGACCAACATGGAGAAACCCCATCTCTACTGAAAATACAAAACTAGCTGGGCATGGTGGAGCATGCCTGTAATTCCAGCTACTCTGGAGACTGAGGCAGGAGAATCGCTTGAACCTGGGAGGAGGAGGAGGTTGCAGTGAGCCGAGATCATGCCAGCACTCTAGCCTGGGCAAGAGTGAGACTGTCTCAAAATCAACTTTTCGGCAGGACACGGTGGCTCATACCTGAAATCCTGGCCCTTTGGGAGGGTGAATCGGGCTGATCACTTGAGGTCAGGAGTTCGAGATCAGCCTGGCCAGCATGGTGAAATCCTGTCTCTACTAAAAATACAAAAAATAGCTGGGCATGGTGACGGGCACCTATAATTCCAGCTACTTGGGAAGCTGAGACCGGAGAATCGTTTGAACCCTGGAGGCAGAGGTTGCAGTAAGCCAAGACCGCGCCATTGCACTCCAGCCTGGGCTACAAGAGTGAAACTCCGTCTCAGGAAAAAAAACAAAACAAAACCTCTTTACTCAAGAAAAAAAAAAAAATCAACTTTTCCCTTTACTCTTTTGCAGAGAGGGGAGGGTCTCGCTATGTTGCACAGGCTGAACTCAAACTCCTGGGATTAAGGGATGCTTTTATTTCAGCCTCTACAATAGGATCCAGCTTTTCCTTTACTCTTGGTACTGTCGTGAGCTCCAGGCCTACTTTTTTCTCCTTCCCACTGCCAAGCTTTCGGAATAATCACTCTTTATTGAGTTTATTGCTTAATGGCTAACACACTCCTTACCCAAGCTTTCAACTCACTGCCCTGCCTGGTGCACAGCAGGCCCCGTCTGCATGTTCGTTCCAGCCCTCTTGCAAACTGGCATTATCTTTCCTGGAGCAGGAATTTCTCCCACGGTTAGCAGTGTGTGCTCACTGCCAGTCACCAGGGCCTCATCTCCGAGTTCCCACACCCTGACCTTGCTGCCGCCTTAATGCTGCGAACCCAGTTTCCAGGTACGCCAGGTTCTTGGAAGGTCCTGCCGGTCACCCTCCTGGCCTTCTGCCAGACTCTGAGTTCTCACTCTGCACAGTCATCGCTTCCCCAGGAACCCTGAGAGATCTCACAGTCTACCTCTTGCGACACCCGTTGTTAGTCCTCCAACTCTGTTTGCCGCGCGTCCCTGGGTTATCCCAGAGGCAACATGTCAGCGTGCCCCGCACCTCCAAGCTTGCGCGAACGTCATTGTAGCCAGCAATGACCAAACATTTAGGGCGCACCTGAGCGCCAGGCCCACGCCACCCCTGCTTCCTTTCACTTAACAGCCTCGACTAGGCCCCACTACGCCCCAGGTTTCAGGGAAGAGGGACGCAGTCCCGGGTCCCGGGCGCTCTTCACCGCGCGAGACAGCTGCGTAGGCAGATCCTGTCCCTCTAGTGGGCGGCCTCGGCCCCTGCCCTGAGGCGCGTCAAAGGACAAGAGGCCCAGGTCGCAGGGAGCGGCTGTCTGCCCAACCGCGCAGGGTGCTGGCGGGGGTAGCGGGGACTGGAGCGGGGTGGAGGCCGGCCGGGTCTGGGGTCCAGCCCTGCGCGGCGCCGTCCCCGCCCCGCCCCGCCCCGCCCCGCCCCGCCCCGCCCTACCCTCAGCCGCCGCCGCCGCCGCCGCCGCCGTCGTCGTCGTCGCCGTCGCCGGGCCTGCGCCGCGCAGCCCGCCTCAGGCGGGAGGCGGGAGGCCGGGCCCAGGCCGGGGCAGCCCCTCAACCGCACCGCCCTGGGCCGGTGCCCAGGTCCAAGTCGCCTTCCGCCTGCCCCCCCCCCCCCCACTCCCCCCCCGGCAGCCCCAGCCAGGTCCCGCCGCCAGGCCGGCTCCGCCCCCGCTCCGCCCCCGGAGCCGCAGCCCCGCCCGCCACCGCCGTCGCCATGTTGTGGCTCCCGCAGCCGGCGCTGGGGACGCGCGCGGCCGAGACCCAGGCCTGCAGTCGCCGCCGCTGCCGCCAGGTAAGCGCCCCCCCGCGGGCCGGGCCGGGCGGGGCGTGCGGGTCGGGACAGCCCCACCCTGGCCCGGGAGGAGCGGAGCCGGGACCGAGCCCGAGCCGCGGCCGGGCCCTGCAGCCTGGCGGATCCTGCCCGCCGCCAGAGGCGGCAGCCACTTCCCCCGACCGCCGCCTGGCGGGCCCGGACCGCCACCCCACCCCGCCCCCCGGCCGTCGGGCGCCGGCCCCTTCCGCCGCTGCGACCGCCGCTCCTCGGCAGGCCAGGCACGCTGCTGTCCTCTCCGCGTTGGACGGGACTTGCGGCCGCCCTCGGCGACGGCCCGCGGCCCACCGCCCAGGCATGGATAACGGTGCCACTTTCTCCCACTGAGACGGCCTGTCAGCCCGACCGTCCCCGCCGGCCGAAGAGCTGTCGCCGTCACGGCGCAGACACTTCGGGGAACGACACTCTTTGGCGCCGCTCAGTCCTCCCCTCCCCTGCTCCCAAGTTGTGACCCTGGGGAAGCTTCTCCCGGAGCAGAGAGGTATTTCTGCTCTAGAGTTGGAGTCCTCAGGGGTGACCAGGCCTGTTGATCAGGCTGAAAATTGTCTCTCTGCAGGGGCTCTTCCTGCCAACGAGGGGGTTGGCGAGAGGCTCAGTGTGACCTGAGGGAGGACAGGGTAGCGTCTGCTGGACTGATGGCCTCCTGGTCTTGGATCAGCGTTTGTGAGGGGGGAGGGGTCCGTATGACCTTAGGTATGCCTGATCCTGAGAACCGCAGGATTATTAAAGCTGTTTAGGGATTTTAAACCATTTTTTGAGTAGGCCAAAGGTGGCGTTGAAAGGTGGCATTAAAAGGTCCCGGATTGGAATAAGTCCACAAGCCCACCCAGGGAAGCATGTTTGGCATCCAGGACTAGTCTAGAATAGGACTGGCAGTAGAATAGTGGGACTTGGGGGGGTAAGATGGTATTTGGCTTACGGTTTGCCCAGTTGAGTTCAGCCCTGTGTTTATGGAGGGCCTGTAGGGTGCTTCTGTCCCGGGTGCAGTTGGTGCACAGTATGGCAGAGTGTGGAGGATGTGGACAGACAGATTCCTGGCCTAGTGGATGCTTGCTGGGATTTCAGTGGCTTGTTCCCTCAACCTCACTGTTACATTATACAGTGAAGAGGCAGAAGTGTGATGCTAGTGCATCCATTTTGATCATTTTCCAATTTTTCAACTAGTTGTGGCTTGTGGCTTTGATTCATTAATTAAATTTTTACTGAGCACTTACTATGTGTCGGATACTGAACTAGGTGTTGGGAGTATAGTGGTAAGCCAGAAAGACACCATGTTTTAGTTCTTAGTCTATTGGGAAAGTCTAATAATAAATAGTCTTGGCCAGGCGCGGTGACTCGCGCCTGTAATCCCAGAACTTTGGGAGGCCAAGGCGGGTTAATCACCTGAGGTCAGGAGTTCGAGACCAGACTGACCAACCCCGTCTCTACTAAAAAAAAATACAAAATTAGCCGGGCGTGGTGGCGCATGCCTGTAATCCCAGCTACTTGGGACGCTGAGACACGAGAATCGCTTGAACCCGGGAGGCGGAGGTTGCAGTGATCTGAGATCGCGCCATTGCACTCTAGCTTGGGCTACAGAGTGAGACTTCATCTCAAAATAAATACATAAATAAATAGTCGTGAAAATTTATTCAACAATAAATATTTGTCAACAAATATGTGTTAGGTATTGTTTTAGATGCAGTGAACAAAGAAAGCAAAAATGACTGCCGTTGTGGTGCTTTCATGGGAGTGGGGGGAGAAGACAGTAAATAAAATATATAACAAAAATATAGTGTATTAAAAAGTGTGAAATGCTAAGCAGAAAAAGGAAGCAGGGAAGGAGAATCTGAGGTATGGGGTGGTAGTTGAATTTATATTATTAGGGTGGCCTGGGAAGGCTTCCTAAGAAGTTGTATTTCGAGTAAAACTTTGAAGGCAGTGGTAAACTATAGTGAGTATAAGGCGAGAAAGATGAAGAGGGGGGTAAGAAACTTACTTGAGTTGGGGGCTCAGGGGAAGGCTTCCCTGAGAAAGTGACGTTTAGGTTAAGGTCTGAAGGAGGGTTAAGAGTTAACCATGTGTGGAGCAGACTGTGGCAAGGAGGAAGTGAAAGAGGCCTCTGGGGCAGGAGGGGAAAGGGGGAGGGGGAGATTAGTTTGGAGACTAGGGCCAAGTTAGAGCAATGGGGCCTTGGGGGCAGAATGCCTGCCTCCTTAGTTTGGTTTGTATCTCCAGTGTAATTAGGAACCTTTGAAGGGTTTAAGGGAATGACATGACATTTACATTTTAAAAGGTCTCTAGCCCCTGCCCAGGGAATGGACTTTTGAGATAAGCAGGTTAGGCTAGGCTTTCTGGGTTGAGTGGCTTAACTACCTGATCTGTTTGGAAAAGCCTCAAGCAGTCTGAGGGAGATCCTTTGCCTCTGTGTGTCTGCTTCATCCAGCTTTTAGGAAGGGAAGGGAAAAATGAATTAGCATTTATGGAGTACCTGCCAGGTAGGAGAACCAATTTTAAAGACTTCTGCATATATTCCTATATTTAACTTAGTCCTCTCTACACCCTAAGAGAAAGAGGTTATCATATCAGTTTTACAAAGAAATAAACACAGAGGGGGTAGATGACTTATTCAAAGCCACATGTGTAACATAGCCTGGATTCAAAGCACAGAGCCCGCTGGCTGTGGAGCCAGACCACTGAAGTTTGCATTTTGCTTCTGTCACTTGCTAAACAAATGATCTTGAGTTATTTAGCCTCTCTTGTGCCACAGTTTCCTCATCTTAAATGCAGATGAAAGTCCCTACCTGATACAGTTGTTGTACAGATTAAGTCATGTAAACAGTTTAGCACTGGGTTCAAATGTTAGTTGCTTTTATTGTTATTATTGTTTTAAAATTTTTTATTGCATTTTTTTTTTTTAAACTAGAGACAATCTGGGTGTGGTGGCTCATGATCCCAGCACTTTGGGAGGCTAAGGCAGGTGAATCCCCAGAAGTCAGGAGTTTGAGACCAGCCTGGCCAACATGGTGAAACCCCATCTCTGCTAAAAATACAAAAATTAGCTGGGCGTGGTGGCATGTGCTTGTAGTCCCAGCGACTCAGGAGGCTGAGGCAGGAGAATTGCTTGAACCTGGGAGGTGAAGGTTGCAGTGAGCCGAGATTGAGCCACTGCACTCCAGCCTGGGTGACAGAGCAAGACTCTATTTCAAACACACAAACACACACACACACACACACACACACACACACACACACACACAACCCTAGAGACAGTGCCTTTCTATGCTGCCCAGGCTGGCCTTGAACTCTGGCCTCAAGTGATCTCCCGCCTCCACCTCCCAAAGTGCTGGGATTGCAGGTGTGAGCCACCAGACAGGCTATTGGTTTTATTATTTAAATGCTTGAAATATCCACGTTGTGTCTCAGTCATATTGTGGTTATTTTGAATGAGATTAAATATATAGATAATTTATTTCTTGAATTTTGTGTGATTTTTTTTTTCCTCTCATCTTCTGTTAATAACTTACTGCCATGTTCCACGTGATCAGTCGTTCAACATCAAGCTCCCATTTCATGCTTGACACTGTATAAGAACTTGTGGGATACATAGTGAGTTCTTCCAGGAGCTCCGAGTATCCAGTGGAGAGCTCAGGTATTTTAAAGGATAAGTTACAGTGTGCTTAATTTCTCTGACACAGTTGTGGTTAAAGAGCTGTTTGAAACAATGTGAATGAAATGCCTGGGTAAATAGGAAAGGCTTCAGGGAGCAGGTGACTTTTGAACTGGACTTTGGAGGAAGAATAGAAGTTTTACAGGCAAATAAGATTGAGCAAAGAACATTCTAGGTAGAGAGAGTTATAGGTATGAAAGCACAGAGCCATGGTGTTCCCCATTGTTGGGGGGATGAGGCTGGAAAGCTACGTTGGGGCTGTGAAAGGCAGGTTGAGGGGTTTGGATTTTATTCCGTAAGCCATGGGGAGCTACCAGAGAGTCTCAGATACATTAGACACATCCCATGATAGGTGTTGCAGTTAGAGTGGAAATAGATGTTGTCGTGGGGGCAGCTTTATTTGGGGGGGCAGCATTCATGATCTGATCTTCAGAATCTGGTTCTTTGCTTCATAGACCAGAAATTTAGTTTTATAGTGTACTCAGAGCTGATTGGGTCCAGGGGAGACTGACTCACTAACCAAACTTGAAGAGACTCATGAATAAACTTAGGATATTAACTGACCATGAGAAATGAAACTGCAGACTGACAGATGTTTCTGTCCTCTGGCCATTGCTCCCCGCTTTCTGGCCAGGGCTGGGACATACTAGCAAACACTTGCTCCTCAATTCCTGTTTGTTTTTCTCAGGCTCCATGAAAATGAACCCTTTCTGTTAACATAATCTTTCCTCAAGCACTATTCAGTGTAGTCAACAATGATTATTAATTGATAGAATGAATGATTCTGTATTGTTTATATGGAATCCTGTATTTGTGAAATTACAGGAAGGGGGAGGAATACAGAATTAACATATCAGAAAAGATCGTTCCATAGAATTAGGTTAATGGAGAAGATATGCAGATGCTAAGTAGTGTGGGTAAATTTGTGGCTAGCAGTGGTTGTGGGCAGATACATTGGAAGTTGTTCTGGGAACAGAGGTCTGTGAACTCTTGGAGGGGTAGGGGGCTTTTGGCTGCATGTGAAGGAGACACTGGTTTAGGATCTTTATTTTCCCTGCATGTTGGAGACAGAAAAGAAAATAATTCCCACTCTCAACTCAGCCAGATCATGGTGAGCTTTCATTTTTATTTTGTTTATTTTATTTTCTTATTTTATTTTTGAGATGGAGTCTCCCTCTGTCACCCAGGCTGGAGTGCAGTGGTGCCATCTTGGCTCACTGCAGTCTCTGCCTCCTGGGTTCAAGCAGTTCTCCTGCCTCAGCCTCCCGAGTAGCTGGGACAACAGGCGTGCGCCACCACACCCAGCTAATTTTTGTATTTTTAGTAGAGACGGGATTTCATCATGTTGGCCAGGCTGGTCTTGAATTCCCGACCTCAAGTGAGCTGCCCACCTTGGCCTCCTAAAGTGCTGGGATTACAGGTGTGAGCCGTCATGCCTGGCCTTATCCCTATCTTTATATATAAGTTTGTTTAAACTTAACTTTTCTTACAAAAATAGGAACATCCTGAATAGGAGAGAGTTCTCAATGTTGATGTCCCTGAGGTAGAGCAATTGCATGTACCCAAAATCTGTGTTTTCATTTGTGTCCATCTGGTCCAGTGCCCTCCTTTTGCTTGCTCCAAGAGTGTAAGATATGATATCCATTAGCTAATTACTTTTGGGAAATGTTTTCAGAGGATCAGAGTGCTACTTCAGCCAACCATTTGCTTTTGTTTAGCAGCAGGGGAGTGTGTGTGTTGAAATGACACATTTGATTCTTTTTATGGCTCAAAGAAAAGTTAATGAATACCTTTTGAGTTTGGTGCCACGACGGTCATTTCTCAAAGCTGTCAGCACTTATGGGCTGTCCTCTGGTCACTGCGTTAAGTTCTTTACCTTTTTAAATTTCAGATTCTGAAAGTGTTGTATCAATAGGTAATAATGGGCTGGGCATGGTGGCTCATGCTTGTAATCCCAGCAGCACTTTGGGAGGCTGAGGTGGGCGGATCACTTGAGGTCAGGTGTTTGAGACCAACCTGGCCAATATGGTGAAATCCCATCTCTGCTAAAAATACAAAAATTAGCCGGGTGTGGTGGTGCATGCCTGTAGTCCCTGCTACTCGGGAGGCTGAGGCAGGAGAATCACTTGAGCCCGGGAGGCTGAGGTTGTAGTGAGCCGAGATTGTAGATTGTGCCAGTGCACTCTAAACTGGGTGACAGAGCTAGATTCCGTTTCAAAAAAAAAAAAGGTGATGATGGTGGGGCCTAGCATGATGGTTTACACCTGTAATCCCAGCACTTTGGGAGGCTAAGGTAGGAGAATTACTCGGGCCCAGGAGTTTGAGACCAGCCTGGGCAACATTGAAAGACCCTGTCTCTTAAGAAAAAAAAAAAAAAAGAGGTAATGGTGGCTTCCTTTCTCATGAACACACTCCAGGGGATGAAAAGGATGATTATGTCTGTGTGTGTGATAGATTGTAGAATGACTGCCACCGTGTTGAGTGAAGAAAAGGAGTATGTCTGCTGATCAGATTAACTTTTGGTCTCCAATCAGTATGTGTGGTGGGGTAGGGGGGCTACAAGACTTTAACTTTTTATTTTTGAGAGGTCTAGTATTATTGCAATCCCCTGGGAGTGTTTTTTTTTTTTTTTTTTGAGACTGAGTCTCCCTCTGTCACCCAGGTTGGAGTGCAGTGGCACGATCTCAGCTCACTGCAACCTCTGCCTTCCAGGTACAAGTGATCTCAGCCTCCTGAGTAGCTGGGACTACAGGCACCTATCACCATGCCTGGCTAATTTTTTTTTTTTTTTTTTTTTTTTTGGTATTTTTGGTAGAGATAGGATTTCACCATGTTGGCCAGGCTGGTCTCAAACTCCTAACCTCAAGTGATCCTCCTGCCTTGGCCTCCCAAAGTGCCGGGATTACAGTCATAAACCACTGCAGTCCTCCTGCCTTAGCCTCTTGAGTAGCTGGGACTGTAGATATGCACCTCTGTGCACAGCCTGAAACTTTTTTGAGTAGTCCAGAGGTGGTGTTAAGGGTCCTCCACAAAAATAAATTCACCAGCTCATCTAGAGAACACAAGACGTATATCCCATGTCTAACTCAGAATAGACTTGCTTCTCAGTAAGGACAGAGTTTCCGGTAAGATCTTACCTCTGAGTGGAGGGATTGGGGTGGTTTTTACTTTATATTTTCTTCCTATCATTTGAATTTTATACAGACATATATATTATCTTTACAAAAACAAACAAGCATCCTGTAAGCTTAATTTCATTTTGGAGACAAACATTGAATGTCCTAAAGCAAAAACTTAAAAACTGCCTAAAACTATGTCCCTAGAGATATGTACGATGTTGGAGTTGGCCTCCTCTGTCACTCCCAGGGTAAGATGCTTTTGTTAGATATGCATTCAAACAGGTGGATTAGGCTAGCACCTCTGATTGGGATAGTCCCTGAATTCAGAGAGGCAGGGCTGTACCCACATGGGAGGAGCTGATGAGGAGAGCGTGACTTGGCTTCTAGCTTCATTCGTTGGTTGCTTTCTTTACGGGGTGTTTCTAAAGAAACCACTCCTTTTCTGGTGTGGCTCTGGGCTGCCTCCTATGGACCACTGGGCTCAGTCTCTCAAACATCAGCATGGGGGATTCTAGAGGCCTTGCTTGATATTACAACCTGGGGGATCAAAGGACTGTGAAGAGCGAGAGTTCTCATGTGTAAGCCTCCCATGCATTCCTGGGATTTCCCCCCTTTTAGGGGTTTAGCTCATACTAGGGGCAAGGTGGAGGGTTGCTCCTTCCTTGTAACCAGTCTTTGGATGTGGTAACATTTTACCCACATTGCCCTTGGCAAGCTAGAGCCAACGTAAGCCAGCAGAGTGGACTCTGGCTCCGGTTTTATTCTCCTGGTTTGCTGTAGTTTACAGCATTCTACTCTTTTCTGTCAGTTTAGTTCTTGGTATTCCTTTACAAGCCAAAAGGTAGAGTGAGACCACACGGAGAGGTTTTGAAGATAGGTGTCCATTGTAACTGCAAGACATCTCAGGGAAATTGTAGGGCTTGAAAACACATTTGAGGCAGAGCTTTGGCATTTTCAGAAAAGGGTGCCCGGGGTGGGCGCTGAGCGGTTCAGATTTTTCTGGGCATGACCCAGCCAAAGCTCTGGTCTGTGTGGCTGGGCTGCTATCTGCCTTTGCACTGTTAGACTCCCCAGTCTTGAACTTAACTGGTTGAGGTTATAAAAACTACTTCACCATCTGATACTCTATTAAGGCTATAGAATCTTTAGGCCCTTAAAGATGTTAGAGTTATTTTTTGAGATAGGAGTCTTGCTACATTGTCCTAACTGGATTCGAAATCCTAGGCTCAAACGATCCTCCCTTAAAAAAATTTTTTTTGCCGGGCACAGTGACTCACTCCTGTATTCCCAGCACTTTGGGAGACCGAGGCAGGTGGATTACTTGAGGTCAGGAGTTCGAGACCAGCCTGGCCAACATGGTAAAACCCCTTCTGTACTGAAAATACAAAAAAGTAGCTGGGCATGGTGGTGCGAGTCTGTAGTCCCAGCTACTGGGGAGGCTGAGGTGGAAGAATCACTTGAACTTGGGAGCTAGAGGTTGCAGTGAGCCAAGGTCGCACCAGTGCACTTCGGCGTGGGTGATAGAGTGAGACTCTGTCTCAATTAAAAATTTTTTTTTCTAATTTTTAATTTTTGTAGAGATGATGGGGTCTTGCTATATTGACCAAGCTGGTCTCAAACTCCTGGCTTCAAATAATCCTTTCACCTTAGCTTCCCAAAGTGCTGGGATTACAGGCATGAGCCACAGCACCTGGCCCTTACCCTCCTGAGTAGCTGGGACTACAGGTGTGCCACTGTCTCTGGCCATTATTCCTTTTTCTTAAGAGATTGGGTCTGGCACTGTCACCCAGGCTGGAGTTGGAATGCAGAGGTGTAATCATAGCTCACTGCAGTCTTGACCTCCTGGGCTCAAACAATCCTTGCACCTCGGCCTCCAGAGTAGGAATTACAGGCATGGGCCACAATGCCTGGCTAATTAGTTTTATTTATTTATTTCTTTTGTAGAGACAGGGTCTTGCTGTGTTGACCAGGCTGGTCTCAAACTCTTGGCTTGAAGCTATCCTTCCACCTTGGCCTCCCAAAGTGTGGGATTACAGGTGTGAACCACTGTGGTGAGCTGCCATTTATCCTTTGTTAAAAGCAATTTTTTTGAGACGGTCTCATTCTGTTGTGTAGACTGTGTAGTGCAGTGGCGTGGTCACGGCTCAGTGCAGCTTCTACCAACCAGGCTTAGGTGATCTTCCCACCTCAGCCACCCAAGTAGTTGGGACGACAGGCATGCACCACCATGCCAGCTAATATTTTGTATTTTTTTGTAGAAACGGGGTTTTGCCATGTTACCCCGGCTGGTGTTGAATTCCTGAGCTAAGTGATCTGCCCCACTTGGCATCCCAAAATGCTGGGCTTACAAGTGACAGCCATGGCGCCTGGCTTATCATATTCTTAATTAGCATGTTTACTTTGTATTAAAGTCTTGTGGAGGCCAGGTGAGGTGGCTCACACCTGTAATCCCAGCACTTTGTGGGGCTGAGGCAGGTGGATTGCTTGGCCCCAGGAGTTTGAGACCAGCCTAGGTAACATAGCAAAACTCCATCTCTACTGAAAATACAAAAAAATAGCTGGGCATGGTGGCACAGACCTTATTCAGTCCCAGCTACTTGGGAGGCTGAGGTGGGAGAATCACTCAAGGCTGGGAAGTCTAGGCTGCAGTGAGCTGTGATTGTGCCTCTGCACTCCAGTCTAGGTGACAGAGTAAGACTTTATCTCTAACTAAATAAGTAAAATTTTGTGGCACCTTCTTGCAACATCATTCTACTCTTTTTTGCCAGTTCAGTTACAGTGGACACCTACCTTAAAGCCTCTCCCTATGGTCTCCCTGTGCCCTTTGCCTTGCTAAGGAAACATCCTCAAGATTTTAAATACAAGTAAACATTCTAATTAAGATCAGTATTCCACAGTTGCTTGTAAAAGGTCTACCCCTGGACCCAGTCCAGAGCTGGGTAGAGCATAAAAGAATCATGTGAAATGAACTTTGCCCTCCAGGATTTCCCCCACTGAAAGCAATTAGAGAACAATTTGCTTTCAGACCAGAAGTGTCTTAAGGGGGCTTTTCTTTCTGAGGGTGGTGGTTACTGGCACACAGGTCACTCTCTGAGATGGCTGGGATTACCTCTAGGGAACATTCTTTAATACCCAAAATGGATTGCTTGGCCATTTGGGAGGAGAGAGGTGGTGACAATGATGTATTCTCATCTTTCATTACTTTACTTGTCTCCCCCTCGAAGCTGCTTCCTAAGTGCCATACCTTGTAGGAGAAGCTGGCCTCCTGTCCACAACATATGAACCCCAGTGCCTGTCATTCCAGCTCCATTCCTCTGAGTCTAAGGATTTTGCATTTCCATCTTTTAAATTACTTACATTCCTTGGGAGAGGTCATACTGTTAGTACATCATCACCAAACAGCAGCTTTAATTACCAGGAATTAATTAAGTCAACTGAGAGAAAGACTGGGACCCAGGCAGGCACTTGGGGGCAAGAGTGTCTGTAGAGACACACGCCTGCATGGGAGAAGTGACGGCAGCAAAAGAAATATTCATGCCTATCAGTTCCTGCAGTGAGTATTGTTGTACCACCTCATTGCTGACATTGGGCCCGCCTTGGTGGTCCTGCTAGCTGGGGCATAGGGTACAGTGTGGGCTAGCCCTGCCTTGTACAGGGGTTTTGAGGCAGAGTTGGAATCTGAGCCAAGTCTTTAAGGATTGGAGAGATTTTTTACCCCTCATTTGAAAGATAATATGTGCTCAGTTTAGAACATTTGGGAACATTCAAAAACAAATTCTTGTAATTCTCCCCAATGATGGACAGCTGAGATGGATAGACATAGGGAAATGATCCTTTTAAAATGTCAATCTGATAGAATTTGAGGATAAGTGGTAAGAAAAGAACCATCGGCAACAAATAAAATGTTGGTCTGAGCACATCTTTCTCCAAATCCTGCTGTAGTCTTTCATCTTAGAGTCAAGGTCAGAGACCTAGCAGTGGCCTGCCATCCTCTGCCTCTTAGCCCCATCTCCTACTTCTTCTGCTTCGGGGCCTTTCTCTTCCTCCTTGCTCTTCCCCTCTGCCTAAAACCTATTCTCCTCCATATTCTCATGACTTGCCCTCTCACTTAACTTCATAACTGAGAATATATTCACTCTTCTGATTTCATATGACAAGCCCTGGTTGAGCAAGATAATAAGTATGACTTTTACGAATCTGTGTCTGTATGTCTGTCTCCTTCTAGTAGATTATCAGCTCTACATAGGCAGGAATTTAATCTGATCTGTTCACTGTGGTATCCATAGTGACTAGAACAAGGCCTGGCACATAGTAATGGTGCTCAATATTATTGAATGAATGAAAGTGCATGCTTGCGTGTCTATGGTGTGTGTGTGTGGTGTGGAGATGGGGTAGCAAAGGGCAGTGTAGCTAGCAGTTGAAGTGGAAGAGGAGTGTGGTTGGGTGGAGGAGAGGAGGATGATGAGGATGCTCTCATCAGGAACGGAGGTTGGAGACATGGTCCAGTCTGTTCCAGTCTCTATAGCCCCATCTCTTACTAGTGCTGTTCAGCAGGGAGGCAGTGAGTAGGTGCTGCAAGACAAGCGGGGGGGCAGCTGCAGACATATGAAAACAGTAGCCCTGGTCTTAGGCCTATGTTATGGAAGTTTTTGAAAGCCTGGCCGGAGGGTTGGACCTAATGTAGTAGGCTGCAAGAAGAGTGTTGGTTTTTTGTTTTTTTTTTTCCGAGATGGAGTTTCCCTCTTGTTGCCCAAGCTGGAGTGCAATAGCATGATCTTGGCTCACTGCAACCTCCGCCTCCCAGATTCAAGCAATTCTGTTGCCCCAGCCTCCTGAATAGCTGGGATTACAAGGCATGCGCCACCACGCCTGGCTAATTTTTTGTATTTTTAGTAGAGATGGGGTTTTGCCATGTCGGCCAGGCTGGTCTCAAACTCCTGAACTCAGGTGATCTACCCACCTCGGCCTCCCAAAGTGCTGGGATTACAGGCGTGAGCCACCATGCCTGGCCCAGGAAGAGTTTTGAGCCAGGTAAGTGACCTGATAAAAATGGTGTTCGGGCTGGGCATGATTGCTGACACTTGTAATCCCAGCATTTGGGAGGCCGAGACAGGTGGATCACCTGAGGCCAGGAGTTTGAGACCAGCCTGTCCAACATGGTGATACCCTGTCTCTACTAAAAATACAAAAACTAGCTGAGCATGGTGGCGGGTGCCTGTAATCCCAACTATTTGGGAGGCTGAGGCAGAAGAATTGCTTGAACCTGGGAGGCAGAGGTTGCAGTGAGCCAAGATCGTGCCATTGCACTCCAGCCTAGGCGACAGAATGAGACTCCATCTCAAAAAAAAAAAAAAAAAGGTGTTTGGGAAGGATTAGTCTTAGAGAAACATGCAGGATGACCAAGTCGGGAGAGACCAGAGGGGACAAGGAAAGAGCAAGGATGGGGTTGGCAGACATGGAACGGAATAGATGACATCATTACTGTGAGACTTGGTAGTGGTGGGATGCTCCCCAACTGCTGTGTGGCTGCCTTGACAGGGGCTTCCAGTGCTCCCAATGTGGTAGAGTTTAAAGTGCTGTCTGGTTTCCAATGAGTTTAGGAAGCAGTTGGGGTATAAGTAGGAGAAAGGAAAAGGAAAGGTCCTCCTCAGGGCGCTGAAGGTGTTCATCAGGTTGAGGGATCTGGGGTTAAGCAGGCGTTAATATCCCAGACTGCACCTTCACCTCGAGAAGTATAATCCCAGGAGAGGAGCCTGTTTTTCTGGTCTGCTGAAAACTCTTCCTGAGTGTAGCTGTCTGCACGCAGGCTTTCTTCTGAATCTGCACATAGGCTAAGATGGTATCTGAAGCCATTTGTTCCATCCCTTCAACTTCATTTTCTATTTCTGTATGTTTATTTCTCAGAACAAATTGTCTTTGATGAACAAACTCATTGGAATGGATTGTCTAGGAATACTTATTTCTGGATGGTTTCTGTTTTATTAGGCTTCTATCCTGTTTTTAATAAGGGTTTTGCCAAGATGAACTCAGTAGAGAAGTGTGTTTTCTATAATCAACCAAATGGCTGCTGCTTTATGATCTTTTGGTATGTGTCATATTTTGAGATTTGTGTTCCTGATGTGTTTATTTAGAATATACATCTGATGGTCTACTGTGTGCCAGGCACTATTCTAGGCACTGGGAATATAGCAAGGAACAAAATAAACACAAATCTTACTCTTATGGAGCTCATATTCTGGTATGTATGTATTTATAGATAACAAGTAAGATATAAGTGATAATGAAAAGTATTACAGAAAAAATAAAGCAGGGATGTTGGATGAGGGGTTTGGTGGGAGGCAGATTTTCTATTTTCAATTGAGAAGTCAGAGAAATCTCATTGATTAAATGGCCTTTGAGCAGAGGTCTGAAGGAAGTGAGAGAGTGAGTCACGCAGATATCTGAGGAAAGAGCAGTCAGACTGGAGAGAAGGACAAGTGCCAAAGCCCTTCAGGCTGGAGAGGGCTTAAGGAATCCATGGGGGAAGCTGTAGGTTTTGGGGATCCTATGGTGGCTTCATTTCTAGAATTTCTGGTTTAATTGGTCTGAGCTGGGGTCAGGCATTAGGATTGCTCCAGGGCTAAGAAGCACTGATCTGAGGGTTAAATAAGCCTTATCCCCTGTATTAGGTGGAGAGATTTGAATGGGTAACTGTGAGTAGGAGACTTCAGCCACTCTGATGGGAAGGGCAACCAAGGGCCCTGTGACCTTTCCAGGAATAACAGGAATCTTCCACAGTAATAAAAACTTTTCAGTTTATGTACCTTTTCTCATTTGATTACCTTACCTCTCTGGGCCTCAGTTTACTTGCTTGTAGAGTAAGTGGTTTAAATTTAATCATTTCCTGAATCTCTTTGGCTCTGATAGCCCTGAATCTTTCTAGTGTTGGAAGAAACTCTAATCTAGAACGGTGTTTTAGAACAATATTGTCTAATCTTGGTCTTACAACACTCTAAGGTGTGTCATCATTATGGCAAGGGCTACAGTGAATGTCTCAATACCAAATTGGAGGAAAATTTGTGCCCTATCCAGTAGCACCTTGGGAAGATGAGTGTGTTGGGAAATTTGAAATGTGAAAGCTGACCTGCTGGTTTGGAGTTCAGAGTACAAGGGCAGCTTGGTCCTTGGAGGCAGGCAGGAGCCTGAGTGCTATTCTTTATTTATTTTTATTGTACTTTAGGTTTTGGGGTACATGTGCAGATCATGCAGGATTGTTGCATAGGTATATACATGGCAATGTGGTTTGCTGCTTCCATCCCCCCCGTCACCTATATCTGACATTTCTCCCCATGTTATCCCTCCCCCTGAGTGCCATTCTTAGTTCACTCACTGGTGAGTTCCTTGTGAAATAGAAAGAGTATGTTATACACTGTAAAATTCCTATACATCCAAGCATGAGTGTGTGATTAGGGTGACCTCGGAGAAGCAGCCAGCCTGGAAGTGCAGCCTGAAGCTCAGTTTTGTTAGCCCCTCTCTTCAGCCAAACTGCATGATTGCGCATATGAGAGAGCTGTCTCGATAACCCAACAGAAGCTGGTGGCCAGAGGAACCAAGGTTAATCTGAAGTAAACAACCAGGTACACTGATTGGAGCACCTCCCAATTTATTTACTACTGGATGACAGACCTAAGACACCCCTTGGTCCCTGATCTCTAACTTGTGTCCTCATTTGGACAGCACAGTGTCTGCTTGTTAGTTTATGTTTTGAAATGTGAAAGTCCAAATAGGAAAAGGAAAAACTTCAGAAAACTTTTCTCTAGTTTGTTTCTGTAGAATTGGGATAATTGGTTTCTTTCCCTTCCATTCTACATTTTTACATTAATATTGTCTGTGTTACTCTTTAGAATCCAAACTAAATGTTGGTCTGTCAAAACTGGACAAAAATGAAGTCAAGTGAGAGAATGTAGGATTAGAGTGACAATGGGCAGAACGAGAAATTCAGGGGATGAGTTCTTTTGTGGGTAGATGTAGTTGATGGGCTATTAACCAGGTTTCTCAACACTCGTCAATGAAATCTGAATTTTAGGGGTGTAGTGACCAAGTATTAGTAGCTTCCAAAGTTCCCAAGGTGATTCTCATGTTCGGCTACAGTTAAGGACCACCTAGTTTTTTTTTAAAAAAGGTTCTGTCAACTTTCCCCATTTCGTGTCTCATTCTCATCACCTGCTTGGTGCTGACCTCTTCCTACACTGCCATCTGCTCCTGCCATGATTTCTGCAGCTCACCTGCCCCACTGGCCCCTGCTTGGCCCTTTGCTTCTTCAGCTTCAGCAGGCACTGGAGGAGGAGTTGTGTGGAGGGGTAAACTTAAGCCCGGCTTTACTTCTCTTGTCTTTCTGGCCTCTCTCCATGCTTCTGGCCAGCAATCTCTGGGGCACTCTGAAAACTTAGGAGGGGAAAGCTTGCTGGCCACTGAGGTTGGTGGCATAATACTCAGCAAACATGTATTTGCTATGTGAAAGGCAGTGTTGTAAGAGCTTTATAAATATTAACTCATTTGATCCCTGTAATAGCCCATTTTACATGTGGAAAAACAGACAAGGTGAAGAATGTTGCCCTAGGTCACACAGCTAGCAAGTAGTAGAACTAGGATTTGAGCCCAGATAGAGTCTGTGCTCTGAACCACCAGCCTATAATAGAGGGAGGGCAGCAGATGTGGAGCTGGGAAAAGTTTTGTCTTTGACTGCATTTGTGGCCTGCTTGAATTTATGTTTGGGAATTTTTCTCAGGGTCTTGCTTACACTTGGATTATTATTATTAGTTTTTTAAACTATCTTTCCTTACTCTAACATTTACCTTCAGACCCACTTAAAAAAACATTTTGTTTTTCTTCTTTCCTTAGGTGGTGTTTGGACTCTAGACCATGTGCCTAGGTAGAAGTTTTTCCTTTCTCCGCAGCTCTGCTCCCCTAGCAACGCTCGCCACACCCTTGTTTTGAGATCCTCTCTAAGGTATGATGTCTAGGTTGACCTGAGCTGGCCTTGAAAAGCCAAGAATTTGGACATGAGATTTTTTCGTTCCCTGGATTTTGTTTTTTTTTGATGATAAAATACATATAACAGGAGTTACCATTTTTAAGTGTAGCTCAGTGGCATTAAATACATTTACAATTGTGCAAGTGTCACCACTGTCCATCTCCAGAATCTGACATCATCTCATACTGAAACTTTGACCTATTGAACAATAATGCCCTCTCTTGCTCCCGCTAACCCCTGGCCACCACACTTCTACTTCTTGTCTCTATGAATTTGCCTCCTCTAGGGACCTCACGTAAGTGGAATCATTCAATATTTGTCCTTTATATCTGGCTTATTTCACTTAGGATAATGTCACAAGGTTCCTTTGTGCACACGTTGTAGCATGTGTCAGAATTCCCTTCCTTTTTTAAAGCTGAGTGATACTCCATCGTATGGATACAGCACATTTTGTTTATCCTTTCATCTGTTGATGGATACTTGGGTTGCTTCCACCTTTGGGCGTTATGAATAAAGCTGCCATGAACATGGGTGTGCAAGTATCTTGTGCCCCCCCTGTTTTTAATTCTTTTGAGTAAATACCCAGAAGTGGAATTGCTGGATCATATGGTAATTTTGTTTAATCTTTTAAGGAACTGCCAACTGCTTTCTGTAGCAGCTTCACCATTTTACATTCCCACCAGTGATGCACAAGGAATCTGATTTCTCCACATTCTCACTGGCACTTGTTATTATTATTTTATTTTATTTTTTTGAGATGGAGTCTTGCTCTATTGCCAGGTTGGAGTGCAGTGGTGCGATCTTGGTTCACTGCAACTTCTGCCTCCCAGGTTCAAGTGATTCTCCCGCTTCAGCCTCCTGAGTAGCTGGGACTGCAGGCATGCACCACATGCTCAGCTAATTTTTATATTTTTAGTAGAGACAGGGCTTCACCATGTTGGCCAGGATGGTCTCCATCTCTTGACCTGTGATCTGCCTGCCTCATCCTCCCAAAATGCTGGGATTATAGGTGTGAGCCACTGCGCCTGGCCTTGTTTTGTTTTTAAATAATAGCCATCCTGAAGAGTGTGTGATCTTGGTGTATCTTAGTTGGATCCATAGAATCTGCTAGCCAAAGGGTGGGTCTCTATTGTGCTGAAATGTACAAATATAGAAAAAAATAATATGATAAACCTCTGTGTACTCACTCAGATTCAATAGTTACCAAGTTATCAATTCATGGTCATTCTTTTTTTTTTTGTTTTTTATTTTATTTTATTTCTTTTTTTGAGACAAGGTCTCACTCTGTCACCCAAACTGGAGTGCAGTGGCGCAATCGAGGCTCACTGCAGCCTTTACCTCCTGGGCCCCAGTAATCCTCGCACATCAGCCTCCCGAGTAGCTGGAACTACAGGCACATACCACCATGCCTGGCTATATGGTCCATCTTGTTTCATTTCTGTATTTCCTCCTTGCTCTCTTTTTCTTGCCCTGTGTTATTTTGAGGCCAGTTCCAAATGTCACATTATTTTATCTGTAGACATTTCACTATGTGGAGGCTCTTAATAGTCCATTTCTCTGATTGTTGAAAGGTACATAGGGATGTGTTATTCCCTATCATTCCCTTGGATCACCAGGGACGTACAGTAGGCACATGCAGAACGCCTGGATATTAGATCTCTTGCTGTGCTGGGTTGTTGGTGAAAGGCTGCTTTGGCTGGGGCCCTACTTTCCTGCTGAAAGCTGGCTTCCTTCATGTCTGAACAGTCACGGTGAAAGAGCACCCCCAGATCTGTGTTGAGAGGGGAAAGGAGAGAAGAGGGAGGAAGAGAGGCATGAGGGAGAGAGCAGGAGCTGGGGAGGAAGAGAGACATGAGAGAGAGAGAGTGGGAGCTGGAAAGGCAGTGGTAGGGGGGTGGAGGGGGAGAAAAGAGAGAAGGGATGGGGGAATAGAATATATAGAGAGAAAGTGTAGTGTACCATGGAAGAAGGAATAGGGAGAGAGAGGATGATAAAGAGAAGAGGGGGTATGGGTGTGTGTGTAAGAAGAGGGGACTAAACAGAGCACCTGGGAGGGGAAACGTTACCAGCCCTTTGACTCACCAGCTCCTAAACTCAGGCAACCATAGAGATACCTCTCAGAGTAATAGCATGCTCCTTGTGCCCCTCCAGACTGTCAGTTTAGGAAGCTTTGGAACTGTAGGTTGTCTGTGTTGGATGAGACTGGTGGCACCCTCAAAGCCACCAAACGCAGAGGTACCAGAAGTGGAGAAAGAGTGATCTTGTGGAATGGCCACTTTCTGTTTTCTAGGGTCCTTTGCCTCAGGAGTTGAGGCTTGGTTTGCAGCAGGTCTGAGGCTGCTGGCTTCTTGCTTGATTCTAGGGGTCCCCACTACCAAGAGATGACACATTTGCAAAGTTCACTGGGAGGAACACACCAGTATGGTGTGTGAACAAGAGGAGTCCTGTCCCCCTTTTTCTCAAATCTCTAGGTCCTGTTTCCTTCTAAGAAAGTGTGGTGCCGGGTTATTGCTGAGATCTGTTTGCAAATAAGGAAAGGTAAAAGGGGTACAGTTTGCAAAATATCAGTTTTTGTCGAAATCCTCAGCTCTGTGTAAACTGCGTTTGCTGTCTATGCCTGGTTTCTACTTGTCCCAGTCAGTTTTACAGTCTTGTATAATCCCAGCTACCTCCAGTTCTTTTTCTACCTTTTAAAAAATATAGCAGCTTTATTGAGATGTAATTCACATGCCATACAATTTACCCATTTAAAGTGTACAGTACATTGGTATTTCAGTTTGTTCACAGAGTTGTATTTTCTTTTTATTTGTTTTTTTTTTTCTTTTCTTTTCTTTTTGAAGACAGGGTTTTGCTGTGTCACCCATCCTGGAGTGCAGTGGTGCAATCATAGCTCACTGCAGCCTCAACCTCCCAGGCTCAAACAATCCTCCCACCTCAGCCTCTTGAGTAGCTGGGACTACAGGCATGCGCCACCATGCCCAGCTAATTTTAATTTTAATTTAATTTTATTTTTTATAGTGATATGGGGTGTGGTGATGTTGCCCAGCTGGTATTGAACTCCTAGTCTCAAATGATCTACCTGCCTCGGCCTCATACCTGGCATTATAGGTGCGAGCCACAGTGCCTGGCCAGTTTCATTTCTTTTTCTGTCTCTCTTTTTTTTTTTTTGAGACAGAGTCTTGCTCTGTTGCCTAGGCTGGAGGCTGGACTGTAGTGGTGTGATCCCAGCTCACTACAACCTCTGCCTCCTGGGTTCAAGCAATTCTCCTACCTTAGCCTCCTGAGTAGCTGGGATTACAGGCATGCACCACCACACCTGGCTAATTTTTGTATTTTTAGTAGAGACAGGGTTTCATCATATTGACCAGGCTGGTCTCGAACTCCTGACCTTAAGTGATCCACCTGCCTTAGCCTCCCAAAGTGCTGGGATTACAGGCGTGAGCCACCCTGCCCAGTCTTTTGTGTCTTTTTTTCTTAAGACTCAGGCCCTTCCTGCGCCTACCTCTTCCCTATGGTTATCAGAGCTAGCCTTTCTTTCCTCTTGTGTTGCACTGATCCTATCCTCAAAACAAACAACCTTATCATGGGACATAGGGCAGTAGGCACTCCCCACTGATAAAATATTTAATTTAATCAGCCATTACAGGGACCCAGGATTTATAGACAGGGTACTTCAGGTAGACCCCTTCCCACTGATGAGGTCCGTCACCACTGAAGGTCTAAAATTTTAAAAAGTGAAACAAAAAGTTGCATATTTGCAAAAGGTTTGATTCATAATAAACCCACTTGGGAATCTGTGACTATCTTGAATAATCTTAATTCTGGACAAATGAGCTTGTCAAGTTGTTCCTCCTTTGTGTTTTTTTGTTTGTTTTTTGTTTTTTTTTTTTTTGACACAGAGTTTCTATCTGTCCCCCCTGGCTGGAGTGCAGTGGCACAATCTCTGCTCACTGCAACCTCCACTTCCTGGTTCAAGTGATTCTCCTGCCTCAGCCTCCTGAGTAGCTGGAATTACAGGTGCCCACCACATGCCTGGCTAATTTTCACTTTTTTTTTTTTTTTTTTTTTGAGACGAAGTCACACTCTGTCGCCAGGCTGGAGTGCAGTGGTGCAATCTTGGCTCACTGCAACCTCTGCCTCCCGGGATCAAGCAATTCTCCTGCCTCAGCCTCCCACATAGCTGGGATTACAAGCATGCACCACCATGCCCAGCTAATTTTTGTATTTTTAGTAGAGGTAAGGTTTCACCATGTTGGCAGGATGGTGTTGATCTCCTGACCTCATGATCTGCCTGCCTTGGCCTCCCAAAGTGTTGGGATTACAGGCGTGAGCCACTGCGCCCAGCCCTAATTTTCATATTTTTAGTAGAGATGAGGTTTCACCATGTTGGTCAGGCTGGCCTCGAACTCCTAACCTCAGGTGATCCGCCTGTTTTGGCCTCCCAAAGTGCTGGGATTATAGGCATGAGCCACTGTGCCTGGCCTCTTACTCCTTTCTAATGGTGGATTACCTTCCTGTAAACACACTGGAATTTACAAAAAGACAATAAGGTGATGAACAATTATATAGTATATACTGGGTGGTGATAAGTGCTGGGAAGAAAATAAAGCAGTGTAAAGGGATAAAGAGTGATGGTGGAAGCAAGGAGATCAGTTAGCAGGCTTTTGTGGGAATACAGGAGAGAGGTGATGGTAGAGGTGGTGAGAAATGGCTGGACTTGAATATATTTTGAAGGTTAAGTTGAGAGGATTTGCTTGTGGATTGGATGAAGAGTGTGAAAGAGAGGTTTAGGCCTAAGCAGGTAGAAGAATGGCATTGTCATTTACTGAAATGCGGAAGGCTGTAGGAGGAAATCGAGCTAGATTTCAGACATAGTAGATTTCAGGTGCCTATTAGACATCCAAGTAGAGATCCAAATCTAGAAATAACAAAAATTTAGTGAGTGCCTATTGAGGGGCTTATAAAATTGCGAGAAAGAGAACATTTTACTGAAATGTTCAGTAAACTACAGTAAAGGTAGAAAATTTTGATGTGAGGAAGAATAAATAAAGCAAAAGCGAGCACAAGGGAGGGTGAGGTGACTTCTGTAGGAATTCTGTGCCTTTGATGAGCCTCAGTGGTGCCCACAGATGTTTCCAGTGGATTATGTGTGTGTAGGTGCTCAAGAGTAGGGTCTGGGCCTTCAGCTTTGTGCCCTCAGTGCCAGTCATAAGTCTTAGCATTTGGTGACTGTTCCCCTCTCTGAACCTCTGTTCTCCATGTATAAAAAATGAAGAGTTTGGACTAGACCGGTGCACTAGAATCAACAGGGGAAGCTTTAAAAAAAAACCCAAAAGCAGGGATCCCTCCCAGACCTGTTGAATCAGACTTTTCATGGTGGAGCCTGGATATCCGTATTTTTTTTTTTAAATATATTTTCTCTCTCTCTTTTTTCTTTTTTCTGCCCTTACAAATGCATTAATGCCATTAGGGTATCTGTATTTTTAAGTCATTCTCCATGTTACTCTTTTGCAGTCTATCTAGCAGTAGCCTGCAGAAAGGCATTTGGAAGCCCCTGGACCAGATAATTTCTAAGGGCCCCTTCAGCTTTAACATCTTATGAGTCTTGTTATAATGCTTGGAATATAATTCTGTCTTTGGAATCTTTGGTTGGCGAGGAAAAGGCATGACAGGGGGAGAGGAAAAGCTGCCTCTGAGTAAAGGGCACCTTGCACAGGGCAAGCAGGGGGCAGGTACATCAGCCAGGGGGTTGGAGAGGCATCTAGGAATGGTTCTGGGAGCAGTGGGAGCAGTGATAACTCACCTGCCATGGGGAGCCAGGTGTGTTAGGTCGTGGAAATAGAGGGGAAAGACATGACCTCAACTCAGGAGAGGCTCACATACTGATGGGAAGGACTGATGAGAAAATGCATGATTCCAGCCCCTGTGAGAAGTGCTGCCATAGAGGAAGAGAGGCCTGGGTGTCAGGAGCAAAGTGCAGCAGGAGGAGGGCAGAGGACTGGAGTTGCAGCACTTAGAGAAGGCACCAGAAGGAGAGGCCTGGAGCAGAAGCTCAGGGATGAAGAACTCTCAGACAGGTTCGTGTTTAGGGCCAGGGTGGGTTGGAGCATCAGGTATTCTTCTCACACAGAGGCCTGAGAAAGTGTGAGAGAACCACCACTGGGGTCAGAATGAAAGACACCCCGGGAAGTGGCTGGAGATGGGCAGAGACCACACTGGAATGCATCCTCCATGTGAGGCTGAAGGGTTTGAGCTCTAGCCCAAACAACATGGAGATTTTGAACAAGGACATCTTGGTGATCACAGCAGATATTATGACAACATGTGCATTAGCAGGGCTACACTAAGTGGAGGAAAGACAAGTAAAAAACTTTTTTTTTTTTTTGCCTGAGTCCACTGGGGCAGCTGTTTCTTATGTACTGCTGAGAATCTCTTTGGACCATTTTTTGCTATTGACTTGAATAGCAGGTACCTCATGAAATGAAGCATTGGTCATTGACTGACTCAGAACATCTGAGACTTGGAGTCACACAGACCTATAAGCAGGCCTCAGATGTGTATTCAAGAGGCCAGTGATATGCATATGCTAGGGAGTCTGCTTGTCCACCTTAGCAGTCAATTTTTATTTAGAAATCCATAAGTTCTAGATTAATTTGCCCAGCCATTGCAGCCTGGCCTGTTCAAGGACTCAGAGATCCTTAAAGTTAGTTTAATTTTACATACTAAACCAATGCCTACCTAAAGTCTTCACACAAGTAATTATTGATAGCATAGGAGTGACAGCCAATTCTTTGTGGTCACAATTCTTATTCTTTTAGCTCTACCATTCCCAATCTGGGGCTTTGTTCTGGGTCCAGGAACATGAAGCTCTTTTTCTGTTTCCTCTGATCCTACTGAAGTTTCACTGACTTCCCTTCTCTACCCGAGTGTCTCTCTGATTCATGTTCCTGCCCAAGTTCAGGCAGAGGCTCCTCACCTCTTGGGAGCAGCAGCCTACTCTTGAGCTTATTTGCTCATTCTGACTTTCCCCTTGTCTGCTTCCATTCCTGGTACAACATAGGGAGACCCTGTCTCTACAAAAATAAAAAAACTGGCTGGGCATGGTGGCGCATGCCTCAGTCCCAACTACTCAGGAGCCCGAGGTGAGAGGATCGCTTGAGCCCAGGAGGTGGAGGCTGAAGTGAGCTATGATCACACCATTGCACTCCAGCCTGGGCGACAGAGTGAGACCCTGTCTCAGAGCAGACAAACAAATAAATAAAAACTCTTAACAATTATAAGCAATAATGCAACACAGATAACATCAGTGTTTAAGCCATAGTCAGTAATGTGGGAGAGCAGGGTTGAGAGTTCACCCACCGGTTGTAAAACATCCATCCATCCTTCCTTCCAGTCCTAATACAAAGAACAATGGCAAATTCAAGAAAACTTTGTTTTTTTGTCTCACAGCTCAATGTTCCTTCAATCATGCAGCCTTTCACTCTCATTTTATAAATCTGTAACATTTTATTTGCTTCCTTGTCTTATTAAACAGTATATATTGACTAGAGATCAGATTTTCCTTAATGCTTTTAGGAGTGCCTCTGCCACCTCAATGTCCTGTTACTGAACTTAGCGTTGCTGAGGTAACAGATGACAAAGTTTAATGTTATTTGAAATTTGAAGGCTTTGATGCAGTGGGGGAAAAAAGCTCATGGGTTCAGTGTTAAGTCCTTGTTCTTAGTTCCTCAGAGCCTTTTTTAGTTTTAGATTTGAATATGTGAATGTTCCTACATTTATATATATGTTTTAGTGGTGATGATTCAGGATATTTTCTGACTACAAATAAAATCATCTTTTGTCTACATCTTTTATTTCTTTTTTAACAAGTCACCACTCACCAGGGGTTTAATTCTCCTAATCAGAAGGTCAGCTCAGAGAGGGGCCCTGCCTTGTCCCCTTCCAGGGGTGAAGATCTGCAGAGCACCCTGGGAATGTCCAAGCCCAATACATGTTTTATTTCAAAATTCAAAATACTGCCATCTTCTCTCTAGTATTACGAGGTTTGATGAACAAACCGATAATATAGTTATACTTTCCCCTTCCCCCTAAATTTTCATCTCACCAGAAAGAAAATAGAGCTCTAGTTTTTAGGCTCTCATTAGAAAGCCCTTCCATTTACTTTATAACTTTAATCTCATTTCTCAGGACCTCTTCCAACTCTGGTATGTTTTTCTTGGGGTATAGGGAACCAAAACTGCACAGCATATGTAGCTGTGGACACAGAGTGGTTTTGAATAAGGGCAGGATCACAAGTTCTAATTTGCTTGAAGTATTCTTTCTGATAATGCCCAGCATTTTCTGGGCCTTTTGTGATGAAACATGCAATGTGGCGTCTTAAGGGAACAGTCTAAGCTGATTGAACAGTGTAGCTTAGAATCCATTATTCTAAAAGTATAATTAGTATTGCTTTTCCCTGAATGTTCCTTCACATTTGCTTTCACTGATGGTCACTTGCTATAATTTTGCCTAGTTATACAGCCTCATGAGAACTTGTCTTTTAATTTTGCATTTTGATTAGGAACAGCTTTATGACCATTTGCAAACTTGAAGGCTTTGCTTTATTGGTTCTACAAATATTTATTGAATACCTAATGGAGAATGCAGTGACGAATGAGATAGATAAGCCTCTTCCTTCATGAAGCCTACAGCCTAACATTCTTCTGCTAGATTATTGGGTCCCAAAGCATTTACGAGTTATATATAATTATGAAGACTTCTGTTTTGAAATAAATTTTTCATGAGTCCTTATTCAGTAGTGGTGTGTCTAATGGCTGGTTCTTGAGAACACATATTTGGATGTGAAGCCGGGTTCCCTTATGGGTTAGAAACCACCATTCTAGGTAATTTTTGATAGCATAAAGCTCTAGTCCAAAACTAGTCAATGGGCTAAAAACTTCACTGTTTATATTTTCCCATAAATGAGAATTACATGAAGACATACATACAGATACACACAAACAACAAACATTCACCCAAGTTTTATGGAAGTTATTTTAATTCTGTTTTTTTTTGTTGTTGTTGTTATTTTGTTCGTTTTTTTTTTTTTTTTTTTGGTGGGATTTTAGCATTTAGTCTGCAGAAATTCTGTCTACTAGTCTACTAGTTCTGCCATAATTATATATAATCAGACTGTTTTTTGTTTTTTGAGACAGAGTCCTCACTCTGTTGCTCAGGCTGGAGTGCAATGGTACAATCTCAGCTCACTGTCTGTCTCCCAGGCTCAAGCAATTCTCCTGCCACAGCCTCCCAAGTAGCTGAGATAATAGGCATGTGCCACCATGCCCGGCTAATTTTTGTATTTTTAATAGAGACAGGGTTTTACCATGTTGGTCAGGCTGGTCTTGAACTCCTGACCTCAGGTGATCCACCTGCCTTAGCCTCCCAAAGTGTTAGGATTATAGGCATGAGCACCATGCCCAGCCACTGTGTTTTTGTTTGTTTTTTTCCCAAGAGAGAGTCTTGCTCTGTCGCCCAGGCTGGAGTGCAATGGCACAATCTTGGCTCACTGCAACCTCTGCCTCCCGGGTTCAAGCCATTCTCCTGCCTCAGCCTGTTGAGTAGCTGAGACTACAGGAGCACCTGACCACACCTGGCTGATTTATATATTTTTGGTAGAGATGGGTTTCACCATGTTGGCCAGGTTGGTCTCGAATTCCTGACCTCAAGCCTGCCTTGACCTCCCAAAGTGCTGGGATTACAGTCAAGAGCCACTGCACCCAGCCAGTCATACTGTTTTTGTTTTTTTTTTTTTTTGAGACAGAGTCTCGCTCTGTCACCCAGGCTGGAGTGCAGTGACGTGGTCTCAGCTCACTGCAGCCTCCACCTCCCAGATTCAAGAGTTTCTTCTGTATCAGCCTCCTGAGTAGCTGGGATTACAGGTATGCACCACCATGCCCGGCTAATTTTTGTATTTTTAGTAAAGATGGGGTTTCGCTATGTTGACCAGGCTGGTCTCGAACTCCTGACTTCAAGAGATCTGCCCACCTTGGCCTCCCAAAGAGCTGGGATTACAGGCGTGAACCACTGCGCCTGGCTGAATCATATGTGTGTGTGTGTATATATATATATATATATATATTTTTTTTTTTTTTTTTTTTTTTTACCCTAATAATTCTAATAGGGTGATTAGGCATGCTGGGGCTCTTTCAAAACTAAGATGCTCCTTACCCACATCTAGTTGATATGTTTACTTAAATCTTTGGTAAAATTTCCTGGGCAAATTAGTAGACCCTGTAATAAATAATAGGAATTTATGTTCGTCTTTAAAAAATATTTCCAGATCTTCCCTAGGTAGAAACTTATTCTGAAAGAGGGTATAGTGGTCAATCTGCCAGTCTTGGAGTTGTTCTTTACCCACAAGGGGGCTGTTCATATTGTTGCATAATTCTACTTTCTCTCCTTTGAGTGAAATTTACTCCCAGCCTAGGCCACTGAACCAGTGATCCTGCCTTGCCTGTTGATTAGGCCACTCTGGGTCACTCAGTGAGCTCACCAGGTCTGGATCTATCTAGCTCGTTCACATGCTTCAGTGTGAGCCTCTGTCAAAGGCTCTGTAGGCCAGGCCATGGTGTTCATGGATGTGGTTCTGGTCCCTGAGCGACTGCCCGCACGCAAGGTGGGCAGCTGCCTGTGGTTTGCTCTTCTCAATTTTGGCTTGCTGCTTTCGACACGTTACAGACACTGGTGTATGCTGAAGCTCTTTATTTTGACTATACCTTTTATTTGAAGTAAGTTACTCTTTTGATTTTCTAGTTAGCATTCCCCTGTTAAGTCATGCCAGATGTGCTTTAAGAATTTTATATTAATGATTTTGGCTGGGTGCAGTGGCTCATGCCTGTAATCCCAGTACTTTGGGAGGCCGAGGCGGGTAGTCACATGAGGCCAGGAGTTTGAGACCAGCTTAGCCAACATGGGGAAACCCCATCTCTACTAAAGATAAAAAAAATTAGCCAGATGTGATGGTACACATCTGTAATCCCAGCTACTCAGGAGGCTGAGGCACTGGAATTGCTTGAACCTGGGAGGGGGAGGTTGCAGTGAGCCAAGATTGTGCCTCTGCATTCCAGCCTGGGTGACCAGAACGAGACTCTGTTTAAAAAAAAAAAAAGAATGTTATATTATTTTTAGAGTCTTGTAAGAAGCTCCTCAAACTTTTTGGCCTGTCTAGATCCGTCTATTTTTTTCTTTTGTATATTAAAAATATAATCTAAAAAATTTTTACATTAAAAAAAAAGAGGTGCTGGGCCTGGTTACTCACACCTGTAATACCAGCACCTTGGGAGGCCGAGGTGAGTGGATCACTTGAGGTCAGGAGTTTGAGACTACCCTGGCCAACATGGAGAAACCCTGTCTCTACTAAAAATACAAAAATTAGTCGGGCATAGTGGCTTGCGCTTTTAGTCCCAGCTGCTTGGGAGGCTGAGGCAGGAGAATTGTTTGAACCTCAGAGGCAGAGGTTGCAGTGAGCTGAGATCATGCCATTGCACTCTAGCCTGGGCGACAGAGCGAGACTCCATCTAAGAAAAAGAAAAGAGAAAAAGAGATGGGGTCTCACTGTGTTCCCTAGGCTGATCTTGAACCCTAGGCTCAAGTGATCATCCCACCTTGGCCTTTCACCAAAGTGCTAAAAACATAATTTAATAAAGTTATGTAAGTAATGCAATTTGAAACAAATAGTTTGAATAATTTTAAAATGAAGATAAAAGGGAATATAATTTCATCTGTTGAGATACTTCTAACATTTGGAATATTCTTCTAACCTAACTCCATTCTGGAGTATTTTTTCTAATCTGTCCATTTGCGTCTTGTTTTAATTGTCTGCTCTTCACCCTCACTCATTTTTCTAACGGGTTGCTTACTTTTACTTACTATAAGGGCTTTTTTTGTTTGTTTGTTTTGTTTTAAGGAGCCGAGAGTTTAGTAGTCAAGAAGGAAGGGAGAAGACAGAAGGAAGACGCTCCCTTGTACAGAGACAGAGGGATCGGGGGCTCCAAAGCCAAAGAGGAGGTCCCCTGTAAGGGCTTTTTATGTTTTAGTTAACATATTAATGATAATAACTATATGTTGCAAATATTCCTTTTGATTTGTTGTTTGCCTTTTAACTTTGTGCTGGCAGGTTTTGATAAACAGAACTTTTTTATTGGTTGTCTTTTTCTTTACAGTTTCTTTTTCTAACAGGATACATTTTGATTAATTTCTATCTAAAAACAGTGTGATGCTTTAGAGCAAGGCTCAAGTAAATATAAACATGTAGGTACATGATGGAGTACCTTATTCACAGTTACTGATTGCTGCTGTTTTTGGTTTTTCTTACTGGGGCTAAATAGAAAACAGGATGTCATCTTTGGCTTTTAAAGTCTTTCAGCTTTGGCATTTAAACATTTATTATTATTATTATTAATGTGTTTTATTCTTTTTAAAAATAGAGACAAAGTCTCACTATGTTGCCCAAGCTAGTCTCGAACTCCTGGGCTCAAGTGATCCTCCTCCCTTGGCCTCCCAGAGTGCTAAGATTACAGGCATGAGCTATTGTGGCCGACCTAAAATCTCTATAAAAGCTTTTTCTGCTGCTAATGTTGAGCTGTCACACCATTTACTAGCTCTGATTTTCCAGCAAGAGATATTTACTTTACCTCTGATCATTCTCTGTCAATCCCTGAGATTTCTCTGTGAGGAGAGCTTTACTTCTGATGTAATCTTTCTCTGCTTCAAACCTCTGCAACTTCATATTAGACTATAGCAGGCTCCCAGCTAATCCTTATACACACAATCAACTTCTCCTCCTCTTCTCCCACTTACTTTTTCCAGCTCCTTAATGAGACTTGGGATATCTATTCTGCCCTTTCCCCTCAATCTTTTTTTCCTAGACTTTTTTTTTTTTTTTTTTTTTTTTTGAGATGGAGTCTTGCTCCATTGCCCAGGCTGGAGTGCAGTGGCTGGAGTGTAGTGGTGAAATGTCGACTCACTGCAACCTCCTCCTCCTGGGTTCAAGTGATTCTCCTGCTTCAGCCTCCCGAGTAGCTGGGACTTACAGGTGTGTGCCACCACACCCAACTACTTTTTGTATTTTTAGTAGATATGGGATTTCACCATGTTGACCAGGCTGGTCTTGAACTTCTGACCTCATTTGATCCACCTGCCTCAGCCTCCCAATGTGCTGGGATTACAGGAGTGAGCCACTGCACCTGGCCTTTCCTAGACATTTAAAAGAAAGAAAGAACAAAAAAGAAGAAGCTTATAAAGCAAATATCATGCAGGTGTTTCCTTATAGTTATGATTCCCCTGCATAGTAGGTCACTTGGTATTGAGTGCCCACTGTTTTCAGTGACATCCAGTATGTTCCTCTTGTTTATGGGTTCCAATACCTCCTCTTCCAGGGGACAAACATTTGTTCCGTTCAAAACTTTGTATCTCATTCCAGTGGGGTATTCTGCCAACCTATGTTTAGGTAATTGGTATTGCACTTTACTATTACCATAAAGACATCTTCCCAATGGGAGGGGGTGGAGTTTTCATTTTCTGTGAGAACTCTTATGCAGGCAAATGTATTTTGCTGAGAGTTGGAAGCGGGGCAAGAAACCAAACCTGGAAACCTGTTGATCCCATGGGTGGTAAGAGATATACCTCTTGTGTTGCCACCTGCTGCCCTTGTGGTTCTGAGTGGGTTTTTGTTGTTATTTTTCCCTTTAAAAATTATAAAAGCAATCTATTAGCTCCCTAAAAAGTTTTGAAAAAATAACCCAATAGTAATTCCACTACTCTGCATAATCATTTTCATTTTTCTTTTAATCTTGGCTCAAATGCATGCATAGTTTTACATTGTTATAGTCTGACAGTATTTTTGTATTAGCATTTTTAAACTTGACGTTATAAGTAATTTTCCTTGTTGCTATGTAGATTTCATAATGTTTGTTTGTTTGTTTATTTATTTAGAGATGGAGTCTCACTCCGTAGTCCAGGCTGGAGTGTAGTGGTGCGATCTTGGCTCATGGCAACCTCTGCCTCCTGAGTTCAGGCGATTCCCCTGCCTCAGTCTCTGGAGTAGCTGGGATTACAGGCACCCACCACCACACCTGGCTAGTTTTTTTAATAGTAGAGACTATTAAAACAGGGTTTCACCATGTTGGCCAGGCTGGTCTCTAACTCCTGACTTTAAGTGATCTGCCTGTCTCAGCCTTTCAAAGTGCTGGGATTACAGGCGTGAGTCACTGCGCCCAGCTCATAATGAGAATTTTTAATGACTCCATAATAGTCTATCAAGTATTTTATTCCTTGGTCTTAGACATTTAAATTCTTTTTGTGTGTATATTGCTCTTTTGTGCTTTTTAAATAATGCTGTAACACATGATTTTGCATATAGTTTTTGGGAATTTTTGTTCTTAGGATAAATTTCTAGAGGTGCGGTTCCTGAACCTATAGTTTGCCACTTTTCTGATTCTGTGAAGCTACGATACTGCTTTCTAAAAGAATTGTGCCAATCTGCATCCAGAAAGATTTTCAGCATAAATATGACGTAAGAAACACGAAAGCCAGTAAGGCCCTGGAATGCTGAAGCAGATGCAGGATTTAAAGGGAGATGGTAAGGTTTTTCTTCTCCCTCCAGCAGGTTTGAGCCAGCTAGTTTCCTGTTTCATCTTAAGTGTGAGTTCTATAAGAATTTCCTAATGGAAGGTCTCTCCAGGGCCTTGTGTCTCCTCTGTTAAGGTAGTTCTGTAGCTCTGCTTCCCCAGATCGTGAAGGAAATAGGTGCATGAAGTTAAAATAGAATTATTATTCTATTCTTTTTATATTAAGTCAAAATAGAATTTAGGCTTTACTCAAACTGTCAGCTGGCCAATTTGATAACTGTTGGTGCTTTGCAAGTCACTCTGCTCCTCAGGTTTAATGGAGGAGCATTCACCAACTGATAACAGTTTTAGGGTAAAAAGGAATCAAGTATGTCTGCTGAACAGAGAAGAAATACCTACGGATGACATAATTTTCTAGAGTTTATTCATGAAACAGCACAAATAGCAAAGCATTTTGGATTTGATTGAATTTATGCAGCAAAAAACCCAAAGTTATATAAAGTTAGGGAGTAATTACTAAGAGTAAATTAGCAGAGGAATTTATAGCCAGGCTTCATGTATGAATCAGTAGTTTTCTAAACGATGAAGTGCTGAGTGACTTTTTGCTAGTACACATGATCATGGAGGGATGATGTTCCCTGAGAAGCTGAGGGAGTATGGTAGGAGTATACTCTTTGTGGCTACGTAACCAGCCATCAATTTCCAGGTACTGAGATTTAAGAACTGCCAGGCAGGCTTGTTGCTACATCTCACTACTCTTTCCATCTCTCTCCCCACCTCTCCAGCATTTTAGAAACCTGTTGGGGTAAAACTGAGGTGTGTGGCTTCCTGTCATAGTATGTGGGATTCAGCCTGCGTGTGCTGGCTGTATGTGCCTTAGTTTGATGAGTGTATAGTGAAGATGGTCCAGTGGGACCATGGTGGTCACTGATTCTGTTCTCTGTTTCTGTTATAGCCCTTTCCAGCATCCAGCCATGGGGGATATGAAAACCCCAGATTTTGATGACCTTCTGGCTGCCTTTGACATCCCAGACCCCACCAGCCTTGATGCCAAGGAGGCCATCCAGACACCCAGTGAGGAGAATGAGAGTCCCCTCAAACCTCCAGGCATTTGTATGGATGAAAGTGTGTCCTTGTCTCACTCAGGATCAGCCCCTGATGTGCCGGCCGTGAGTGTCATTGTCAAGAACACCAGCCGCCAGGAGTCGTTTGAAGTGGAGAAAGACCACATTACTCCCAGCCTCCTACACAATGGATTCCGGGGTTCAGATCTGCCTCCAGATCCCCACAACTGTGGGAAATTTGATTCTACTTTTATGAATGGAGACAGTGCCAGGAGTTTCCCTGGCAAACTGGAGCCTCCCAAGTCAGAGCCGTTACCCACCTTCAATCAGTTCAGTCCAATCTCCAGCCCAGAACCTGAAGATTCCATCAAAGATAACGGATTTGGGATAAAGCCCAAACACTCTGACAGTTATTTCTCATCCCCCTCTTGGGTGCGGGGCTGTGGGGGGCCCAGTCCTGGAGGCTCTGGCTAAGTTTCCGGTTCCAGAGCTACATATGTTTGATCATTTTTGTAAGAAAGAACCCAAGCCAGAACCCCTGCCCTTGGAGAGCCAGGAGGAACACGAGCGAGGTGGGCAGAAGGCAGTGGAACCTCACAAAGATCTGGATGCCACTCGATTCTTTGGGGAAGCTTTGGAGTTCAACAGCCATCCTAGCAACAGTATCGGAGAGTCCAAGGGGCTGGCCCGGGAGCTTGGTACCTGCTCATCAGTCCCCCCCCCTAGGCAGCGTCTAAAGCCAGCTCATTCCAAGCTGTCCTCTTGTGTGGCAGCTTTGGTGGCCTTGCAGGCCAAAAGAGTGGCTAGTGTCACTAAGGAGGATCAGCCTGGCCACATAAAGGATCCCTCAGGGCCCACTAGAGAGGGTTCTAAAGGTAGCCCCAAAATGCCTAAGTCACCAAAGAGTCCCCGGAGCCCTCTGGAGGCCACTAGAAAAAGTATCAAGCCATCCGACAGCCCTCGTAGCATCTGTAGTGATAGCAGCAGCAAAGGCTCACCGTCTGTGGCTGCTAGCTCCCCCACCAGCAATTCCCAAAGTGAGAATCAAAACCATTAAGACATCATCAGGGGAAATCAAACGGACTGTCACAAGGATCCTGCCAGATCCTGATGATCCAAGTAAGTCCCCTGTTGGGTCACCTCTAGGGAGCGCCATTGCCGAGGCCCCCAGTGAGGTGCCAGGGGATGAGGTGCCTGTGGAAGAGCGCTTTCCTGAGGCAGGCACAAATTCAGGGAGCCCCCCAGGGGACAGGAAAGGGGATGAGAGCATGTCAAAGGCCAGTGACTCTTCATCTCCCTCCTGTAGTTCTGGGCCCCGGGTCCCAAAGGGGGCTGCCCCGGGCTCACAGACAGGCAAGAAGCAACAGAATACAGCACTGCAGGCCTCCACCCTGGCCCCTGCCAACCTCCTGCCCAAAGCCGTGCACTTGGCCAACCTGAACCTCGTCCCCACAGTGTTGCTGCATCCGTGACAGCCAAGTCCTCAGCGCAAAGACGGAGTCAGCCACAGCTTACGCAAATGTCGGTGCCCCTGGTCCACCAGGTGAAAAAGGCTGCCCCACTGATTGTAGAGGTCTTCAACAAGGTTCTCCACAGCTCCAACCCCGTGCCCCTCTATGCGCCAAATCTCAGCCCGCCTGCGGACAGCAGGATCCACGTGCCGGCCAGTGGGTACTGCTGCCTGGAGTGTGGAGACGCATTTGCCTTAGAGAAGAGCCTGAGCCAGCACTATGGCCGGCGGAGCGTCCACATTGAGGTACTCTGCACACTGTGCTCCAAGACGCTGCTCTTCTTCAACAAGTGCAGCCTGCTCCGGCACGCCCGTGACCACAAGAGCAAGGGGCTCGTCATGCAGTGTTCCCAGCTGCTGGTGAAGCCCATCTCTGCAGACCAAATGTTCGTGTCGGCCCCTGTGAACTCCACGGCACCAGCAGCCCCAGCCCCTTCATCCTCTCCCAAACATGGCCTCACTTCGGGCAGTGCCAGCCCCCCTCCTCCAGCCTTGCCGCTCTACCCAGACCCCGTGAGGCTCATCCGGTACTCAATCAAGTGTCTTGAATGTCACAAGCAGATGCGGGACTACATGGTCCTGGCTGCACATTTCCAGAGGACAACAGAGGAGACAGAGGGGCTGGTAAGCAGACCCTCACTGATACGGGTATTGGGCCCCTGGCTTATACAGGTTCCATGACTGGGCATGGAGAGGAAAGCTTATTGATACGAGGGCAGTGGTGGAATCTTATGAGTCTTAGAAGAGGACGTCTGCCTGAATATTTAGTGCTTGTTGTTTGTTGGAAAATGTGTCCTGCCCATACTAAGGTGAGACCCTAATTTAGCAAGTATATCGATGGACGTTTCCCATGTTCCACTCAATTTCTCCTTGAAGGATCTGTTAAGGCTCAGTGTCAGGCCTGAGATAAGTGTTTACTGGATGATCTCCCTCTGGTCTCTGGCAGGTGTCAGCACAGTCTTAGCATGTGACCAAGGAACTCGGGGGCAGAGATAGGTGAGTCACCGCCGGCACCTCAGTTTGCTCTAAGAACTGTCTCTTTAAACAGTTGTTGTCCTACCCTGCAGTGACACTGCTGTTGTTGCGGAGTCCTTCTGTGGAAACTGCAGTGCGGGCAGTGGCAGGGCCGGGGTAGAAGGGAGGAGGGTGGACAGATATGTGAAGCCTGTGGCAGAGGTTTTTGGAGTCTCCTTCTTTCAATTTCGTTCCTACCACTCCAGGAAAGCAACTGTGCTTATCTGGTTGTTTAGATTCTTGGTTATGCTTGATGAGATTCATTAAAAAAAAAGCCTTGTGCGCTGAGAATACCCTTTGGCATCCTCTGTGTCTGTGTTACGTGTTAGCGCTTTCCCTGAAGAAGGAGGCCTCCAGAAGGTGGTTCTCTTCATGACATAGCCAAACCCACCCCTCATGGTGCTTCCCTCAGCCGGTGCTACAGAGGCCTGGGAGGAAAGCAAAACAGCTCTTTTTGCTGCAGTTCAGCCAGGGACCTGTGCATGGGTTGGTAGCTGATGAGCTTTGCATGTGTTCCCTGAGTGCCCACTGTGCATGGGCGGGGAGTCTATGCCAAGCAGGGGGATGCCAGCAGAAGGGAGTCTCACCTCCAGGAGCTCACAGTGGCTTAGCAAGGGCAGTGATCACCACCCAAACAGCTACAATACATGGCAGACTGAGAGTGGGGCTAAACCAAGGTTATAAACCTTGTTGCACAGGTGCCTCAGAGGGACTAAGTCATGGTGACTCCATGCATAAGGAAGGTGCTGCGTGCAGGTGACATTTCAGTTGGGCTTGCAAGGATGAGTTTGAAGGAGTGGGAGGGGCAAGGGTGTTCTGAATATAGGGAGCAAAGGAATGTGAGAGTGCAGAGTGGGTTTGAGGAACAGGAAGTTGTGCTTGAGGCTGGTCTTGGGAATGTTGGGGTAGGGGTAGAGGTCAGAGGTTGAGTTTGGTGGGCCTGTAGGGCTTCTGCAGAGGACTCACCCCTGAAAGGGGCCAAGAGCTGCTATAGGATCCCACTGTAGATCCCACTCATCTTCTCCTGCTCTGTTTCAGTTTGCGTTTTTCTTCTGATGCGTCAGATGGAATGTGGTCACTCTGGGCCCCTTCCTCTGGGGCTTCAGTGTTCTCGCTGCCCCAGCATGGTTGAGTTGGGCCATGTTTACTTTATCTGAGTCAAGGGAGCATAGGGACCCTTGGCAGTGGAGGTCTGTTGGCTGGGCCTGGGATTTTGTCACACTGCTCCTTATGTATCTTTTTTTTTGTTTTTTGAGATGGAGTCTTCCTTTGTTGCCTAGGCTGGAGTGCAGTGGTGCAATCTTGGCTCACTGCAACTTCTGCCTCCTGGGTTCAAGTGATTCTCTTGCCTCAGCCTCCCAAGTAGCTGGGACTACGGGTGCGCGCCACCACACCTGGCTAAATTTTGTGTTTTTAGTAGAGACAGGGTTTTGCCATGTTTCCCCAGGCTGGTTTTGAACTTCTGACCTCAAGTGACCCACCCACCTTGGCCTCCCAAAGTGCTGGGATTACAGGTGTGAGCCACTGCACCTGGCCTCCTTATGCATCTTCTAAAATTGGAGTAGGCAGAGGTCTGGGTGTAGGATCCCAGGCTGGCATGGCACCCTTCTCATCCTACATCCTGTCTGTGTCATTCTGCCCTAGTGGGAGCTGGAGAAGAGCACCCCCAGACAGGAAGGGGAAGGAGCGCGCAGAAGGCTACTGGGCCTCTCTCAGCTAGCTCCAAATCCCTCACAAAGTCTGATGCCACTCTGTGGCATCTGAGTCTCAGGGAAAGCCCTGAGCTCTGGGATTAAAAACTAAGCTTGGTGGTTGCTGGGCTTGGGTTTTCCACAGGACAGTATCTAGCTTCGGCCCATGTGTCCAGGGCAGGGGGTAGACAGATAGATTGGGCTCCATACCACAGCAGGGACTGCGGGAACAGCATGAGTTTGGGCTTTCCATCTTTTTCCTGGGAATCTTTCCCTAAAAGGAGTGTGCCTCCCCTCTGCAGTGACCAAGGGAGTCTTTCATCCTTCTTCTTGCTTTCCAAGCCACGTTGTTGGGGCAGGATGTCAGCACAGATGGATATTGTCATTCCACCCAACACAATAACCGTCCCTTAATATTACCTACTACAAGTTCACATTCAGATTTTTCCAATTATGTCAAAAAATGTCTTTTTACAGTTGGGATTATTTTGAGTCAGCATCTGAACACGGGGCGACACATCACATTTGTTTATGTTTCATAAATAGCTCAGACTGGAACAGTACCTCTTCCCACTCCATCCTAGTGGGCAACCCCTTTTCATGCCATTGACTCGAGAAACTGGGTCATGTGTTCTGAGTATTTTCCAGAGCAATTCTGGGTTTGACTGATTGCTTCCTGAGTTTTCCAGAACTACTTTGAGTTTTACTGATTACTTCCTCATGCAATTAATTTTTTTTCCTCCATATCCCATATTTTTTTCTGTAGACTGGAAGTTAGCAATAAAGACTTGATTAGATTCAGGTCATTTTTGATGGAGGTGGGGGGTGGAGGGTGCTGCGTTCTTCCTGTTTCATGACTTAAGGAGGCACAAAGCACCTGATTGTCTCACTTTTAATGATGCTGAATTGATGAGAGTGGATTTAGGTGATGGTATTCTGATCCCTTCATTGTAAAGCTCCCCCACCTGTTACTTAATTATCCATCAGCAATCACTGCTTGAGTCTAATTTTATTGAGTTTCAAAGGATATTTTTCTAATTCTGTTGTTTCTTTCTAAAGTATCTTTCTTGCTTCCGTGAGGGCTATTTGGTTACTCCGAAAAAGAGTTTATGTTGAAAATTGGGATAATTAATTTGTTCCTTTTAATTAACAGTTCTCAGAGTTGTGAGTTGATACCCTGACAATCTCAATTGGTGTTCTAAGAGTCCCTCTTCTATTTTTTAAAAATTGTGGTAAATTACATGTAATATAAAATTTCTCATTACAATATTTTGATGTGTACAGTTCAGTAGTGTTAATGTTAAGTATATTCTCATTGTTGTAAAACCAGTCTCCAGAACTCTTCATGTTACAAAACTGAAATGCTGTACTCATTTAAAAAAACAAACAAAAAACAGGTCCCCCATTTCTCTTCCTCCCCCCCAAGCCCTGGCAACCACCCTTATGTTTTCTGTCTCTAGGAGTTTGAATATTCTAGGTATCTCATACAAGTGGAATCACACAGCATTTGTCTTTTTGTGACTGGCTTTTCCATTTAGCATGTCCTCAAGGTTTGTCTATGCTGTAGCATGTGTCTAGATTTCCTTCTTTTCTGCCCAGGTGCAGTGGCTCACACCTGTAAGCCCAGCACTTTGGGAGGCTGAGGTGGGTGGATCATTTATTTGAGGTCAGGAGTTCGAGACCAGCCTGGCCAACATGGTGAAACCCTGTCTCTGCTAAAAAAACCAAAAAACAAAAAAACATTAGCCGGGCGGTAATGGCATGTGCCTGTAATCCCAGCTACTCGGGAGGCTGAGGCAGGAGAATCGCTTGAGCCTGGCAGGTGGAGGTTGTGGTGGGCCGCAGTCATGCCACTGTGCTCCAGTCTGGGTGACAGACTGAGATCCCATCTAAAAAAAAAAAAATTCTTTTTTAAGGCTGAATAATATTCCATTGTGTGTATATACCACATTTTGTTTATCCTTTCATCCATTGATAGTCACTTAAGTTATTTAAACGTCTTAGCTATTATGAAGAATGTTGCTATGAACGTGGGCTCAAAAGTATATCTCTTTGAGACCTTGCTTTTAAATCTTTTGGGTACACACCCAGACGTAGCATTGCTGGATCATATGACACTTCTATGTTTAACTTTTTGAGATACCACGGTACTGTTTTCCACAGTAGATGCACCATTTTATATTCCTACCAACAGTGTGCAAGTATGTCAGCTTCTCCACATCCTCACCAGCACTTATTTTCTGTTCTTTCAAATAGTAGCCGTGTGCTGGGCATGGTGGCTCAGGCCTGCAATTCCAGCACTTTGGGAGGCCGAGGCGGGCAGAGCATGATGTTAGGAGTTCAAGACCAGCCTGGTCAACATGGTGAAACCCCCATCTCTACTAAAAATACAAAAAATTAGCCCAGTGCGGTGGCACACACCTGTAATCCCAGCTACTCTGGAGGCTGAGGCAGGAGAATCGCTTGAATCCAGGAGGTGGAGGTTGTGGTGAGCAGAGATCACGCTACTGCACTGAAGCCTGGGTGACAGAGCAAGACTTTTCCTCCAAAAAAAAAATAGTAGCCGTCTTAGTGGGTTTGAGGTGACCTCCTCTATTAGTTTTGATGTTGTAATGGCTCATTGATTTTTATATATTCAGTATATTTACATATTCATTCATTCTTTTTGATGCTCTTGTTACCCTATCTTTGGTCAGTGGCAGCCCTTTCGAGCTGACTTCTATGTCCCTCTAGGCAGCACCTCTGACTCCACATCACTGTCCCCCTCTGTGAGTAGGATAGGTATCCCCTTTACTAAGAAGTTAAGAAGGGCCTCTTCAGCATGTAGGCAACAGGTAAGTCTTTTACATTTTCCCCATGGGCTGGCTGCTTGTCAGAGCTCTGCCCATCATAGCTTCAGTGAGTCCAGTTGTAGGACTTGTACTTCCCCTGGTTTTCTCCTGAGGCTGAGAACAAAGGAGCTGCTACCTAATCTACCTTTGTCTGTGGATATATTTGCTTAGCTGTGGCTCAGGGGAACGCCTCCTGCCCCAGTCCGCCTCTGCAACTCCCCCACTCCCAAGAGTGGGCAAACGACTAGAGCAATGGAAACTGGCAAGACCACTCAGTCAGTCAATATTGAGAGCCTTCTGAATACCAGTCAGGGTGGTCTCAGATCCACTTTGGAAATCACTGAACCACCTGACTAGAGGTGTTGAGCAGGTCTCTACCAGACGATTGTTGTGGGTGGATGGCAAGAACTGCCTCTACTGATCTATGACAGAGACCCTGGTGGGTCTGGCAGTGCACTGAGGTCTTAGAATTCAAGAAGTGCTTTAGGCCTCTGCAAAGGAAAAGCTAGTCCTGCTAAGCCAGAGGAAAGAAACACAGTCCTATGGGAAGAACTGATCTTTGAGAGAATAGGTGATTAATAAGGTGTCAGACAAAGTTTGCTTGGGTATCAGTGTCAACACTCAAAATGAGGTCTAGGGGTGTCAGAAGTGTCTAGGAGAGTTGGAAGAGAGAGTGGTTGGGGGAAGGGGCTATTCTGACCCAGGTACTAGAAAGCCAGGCAGCCCTGATTGGAGAACCACAGGCCTGTGGCCTCTGCATGATCTGCTTTCTTGGTGTTCTTTCCTAGACCTGCCAGGTATGCCAGATGCTGCTGCCCAACCAGTGCAGTTTCTGTGCCCACCAGCGGATTCATGCACACAAGTCCCCCCTACTGCTGCCCGGAGTGTGGGGTCCTCTGCCGCTCTGCCTACTTCCAGACACATGTAAAGGAGAATTGCCTGCACTATGCCCGCAAGGTGGGCTACAGGTGGGTGCTGCCTGGCTTGCTGTCCTAGTATTGCCCAATGGCTGGTCCTTTTCCTAAGCCAGAACTCATTTCAGATAGTTTTGGTCTTAAGAAGCCTGGGTTCCAGTCTAATAGGACAAGAGCATTGGAGGTTGTGTAGATAGACACTTTTTATTTGGTAGCAGACAGGAAGAGCAAGAGAGAGAGAGAAGAGTAAGGAGTTAAAAAAACTTAAGTATTAAAAAAATAGCTCTGAAGTTTTGGGGGAGACTAGAATGCATATAATACTTTGTCTATTTGGTTTTAAAAAGTATGTAAGTTTAATTTGCTCACAAAGTTACCGTGTTTGGCACATTAAATGTAAAGTACTGTTTCGATAATGAATGTACTAATTACAGTACTTGGAAATGTTTGCAGGTTTTAACAAACAGGGCTGCAAGATGCCAAACTCAAAGGGCTTTAGTATCTTTCTTTTTGTTAATTTTTGTCAGTTTGTGGCAAAATAGCCAAAACCTGAGAATAGAAAAAAGGATTAGCCTCATAGTAAAACCAAGAAAACTCTTATTTTAAATGGAATCTCCTCCATTGTGTCAAACATACATAGCAAGAAGTCATTTTCAGGAAAAAGATGAAAGTGAGGGAGAAAACTTCCCTCTAGAGCTCGTTAATCTGTAACTTGTTTTCTGCTCTTTGGCATTAAACTTTTTTGTGTTTTAGTTTATTTGACTTTTTTGTGTGTACTTATTTTTGTCTTTAGCATTTTGTTAGACACTCAGGATAAAAAGATGATTGAGACACAGCCCTTGCCCTGGTAGGTTACAAGACATAAGAACGTAAGTAATTGTAACTCAGAGTGCTAAGTCCCACAATAGAGAAATGGTTAGGAAAGCTTCCTAAAGGAGATATCAGGAGATTTTCAGGCAAAAGAGGGGAAAGCATACCTGGCAAGGGCCTGAGCAGGAATACCAGCGTACAGATAAGGGGTGTCAGGAATGACGATTATGGTTGTATAGAAGAATGTCAGGATGAATTGTGGGAGTGAGGAGAAAGGAAGCTAGGGAGTTGGCAGAGCCAGGTCATGCCAAATCTTGTATTTTTTGGTGGACATTTGGACTTTATCCAGTGGACAGTGAGGAGCTACAGAAAGATTTGCAACAGGGGAGTGATTCGGCTAGTATGTTTTAGAAAGATCATTCTGGGAAGTGAACACATATATTAGTGAGGGGAGAGACTGGAGACTTCTTGAAAGGCAAGTATGATGGTCCAGATGAGATGCTGAGGGCTTCACTGAAGGAATGATTGTGGGAGTGGAGAGAAGGTAGATTTGAGAGGGGTTTAGGAAGAAGCATCAAGATTTGATAATAGCTTTTATATGGAATGAGGGATGAGGAGTTTGGCAGAGGCCCCCAGGCCAGGCCATGCAAGACCTTGTATTCCTTGGCAGGCATTTGGACATTTTCCAGTGGACATTGGAAGATTTGCAGCAGGGTAGTAATCTCGCTAGTGTGTTTTGGAAAGATCATTCTGGGAAGTTAACACACACACACACACACACACACACACACACACACACATATACACATGTATTTTGTTAACACGTATATTAAAGCTTTGCAATGACTCCCAGATTTTTGTCTTGGGGTAAACATTGTATTTTTTATTTTTTTGAGACAGAGTCTCACTGTCACCCAGGCTGGAGGGCAGTAGTGTGAATGTGGCTCACTGCAGCCTTGACCTCCTGAGCTTAGGTGATCTTCCCATCTCAGCCTCCCAGGTAGCTGGGACTACAGGCGCACACCACAATGCCTGGCTAACTTTTTGTATTTTTTGTAGAGACAAGAGTTTCACCATGTTGCCCAGGCCAATCACAAAACTCCTGAGCTCAAGCGATCCTTCTACCTCAACTCCCCAAAGTGCTGGGATTACAGGAATGAGCCATTGCGCCTGGCTGGTGTAAACATTTAAAAATGTAGACTGATTTCTTTTTCATCTTATGGAGGATGGAGCATCTAACGTACATTAAAAACAAGACAAACCTAAGACAGGATTATATGACGCACTTACCACCATGTTGCCGAAGAGCATTGCCTGGCAGCATCCCAACTGCATTTTAAATCAAACATCTGAATATGTGTTTTTACAGTATCCTGTAACATTTAAAAATACCTTTCTAACCTTGACTTAAGTGCTTCTTGTTCCAAGATCAAATCCAATCCAGTAGTAATACATTCAACACTTAATATTTATCTTTGAATCTTGAATCCAATAATTTTTTTTTTTTTTTTGAGATGGCATCTCGCTCTGTCACCCAGGCTGGAGTGCAGTGGCACCGTTTTGGCTCACTGCAATCTCTGCCTCTCGGGTGTAAACAATTCTCCTGCCTCAGCCTCCTGAGTAGCTGGGATTATAGGCATGTGCCGCCACGCCTGGCTAATTTTTGTGTTTTTAGTAGAGATGGTATTTCACCATGTTGGCCAGGCTGGTCTCAAACTCCTGACCTCAGGTGATCTACCTGCCTCAGCCTTCCAAAGTGCTGGGATTGCAGGCGTGAGCCACCATGCCTGGCCCAAGAAATATTTAATTATATGGATGGATTAATACCATTTTTTGTTTTTAATTACATATTTTCTTATGTACAAGTAAAAAGAAATATAATGTCTCAGAAGCAATTCAGTTTATCAAACCTTTTTGTAAGGAATGCCAGACCAAATGTATTGTGATTCAGCGAGAGGGATTACTGAAGATAGTGATATTAAAATTTTCAGTGATCTACGGTTGAAGTCAGAAGGATGTACACACCATTACAGTGCTAATTACAGAGTTGTGCAATCACTACAAACAACTTTAGAATATTTTACTATCAGGAAGAAACCTCATATCCACCACTTCTTTCATCCCCCTACCCCTAGGCAATCACTAATTTACTTTCTGTCTCATAGCTCTTCTGGACGTGTCATATAAATGGAATGATATAATATTCTTAGCATAATCTTTGCAAGTTCATCCATGTTGTAGCATATGTCAGTGTTTCATTCCTTATGGCTGAATGAGATTCCATTGTGGGAATATACCATGTTTTGTTTATCTATTTGTCAGCTGATGGACATGTAGGTTTGGTTCCACCTTTTGGCTATCATGAATAATGAATAATATCATTAATAATGCTGCTAAAGAACATTCATGTACAAGTTATCATGTGGACATGTTTTCAGTTGCTTTGGATACCTAGGAGTAAAATAGCTGGGTCAAATAGTAACTCTATAGGGAGGGGAACATCATACACTGGGGCCTGTTGGGGGTGGGGGGCTAGAGGAGGGATAGCATTAGGAGAAATACCTAAGGTAGATGATGGGTTGATGGATGCAGCAAACTACCATGGCACGTGTATGCCTATGTAACCAACCTGCACGTTCTGCACATGTATCCCAGAGCTTAAAGTATAATTTTAAAAAAAGAAAAAAAATAGCAACTCTATGTTTAACTTTTTGAGAAACTGTCAGACTATTGTCCAAAGTGACTGTACCATTTTTACATTCCCACCAGCAGCGTTTGAAGGTTTTGATTTCTCTACATCCTTGCCAACACTTGTTATAGTCTGACTCTTTGATTGTAACCATCCTTGTGGGTGGGAAGTGGTATCTTGTTTCCCTGATGGTTAACGGTGTTGATCATGTGCTTATTGGACTCCATCTTCTTTGGAGAACTGTCTATTCAGATCATTTGCCAACTTCTGAATTGGGTTACTTGACATCTTATAATTGAGTTGTAAGTTTTTTATATCTTCTGAATACAAGTTCCTTGTCAGATTTGCAAATATTTTCTCCCGTTCTGTGGATGTTAATTTTTTTAAATAAATTCTCAAGATACCTATGTTCCATTTTATTGAACCCTACTACAGAGTTTTACAGTATTTTTATGGTTTGTATTACTTTTGCTTTTACTTGAAGATAATGTAAAAAGTCTATATATGGTTATATAATATATAAATATATTTAAAATTTCTATGTATTTTATGTAAAATATGCATACACATATATATTTCCAAACTTTATAAATTATTCTGTTCTTTGTTAATAATGTGGAGAGTGGCCAGTGATGTGGTGATAAGGAAGTAAGTTTAGACTGTTTTAGTGTTATTTTCTTATTTGTGATTATTAACAAAGTTAAGTACTTTGTTGCTTATTAACTTTTCTAAAACTGCATATTTTACAACATATGATTCTATAATTGTCTATTTTCTCTTAAAAAACTGTGGTCAAGTGTGGTGTCACGTGGTCGGCACTCTTTTCTGCACACCTTCTCATCAGCTTGTAAACCCCACTGGATTCAGTCCTTCACTGAGGGTACTTTGCACGTGTTCTTACTTTCAATGAGGTTTCTCAAAGAATGTCTACCAGACACATACAAGGAATTTTCAGTAGCATTTGAGAAGAGTATATTTCTACTGTTTCTGCAGGAGTTTGGTCAACGGCACAAATAAAGCCACTTAAGATTCTTTACTCATATCAGGTGGACTTGGCTACTTTGGATGAATGTGGAAATACATGCATTTTTTTCTCTTCATAATACTTTGTAGTGTGGAAGTACTTCTGCGTGCTAGAAGTTGGTTTCACTCTTTTGTTTAGCAGGAGAGAAAGGAAAGTTAAGTAAGTAGCTTGTATGGAAACCTTAATTTAAAGCATATATAAATTTAGTAATGAATGCTCTGTGGAGTTCATTCTGGTTCTGTGGGCTGCTCGTGATTGCTAATTAAATTTTCTTTTTTTTTTTTTTTTTGAGATGGAGTCTCACTCAGTTACCCAAGCTGGAGTGCAGTGGTGCAATCCCGGCTCACTACAACCTCTGTCTCCCCGGGTCAAGCCATTCTCCTGCCTCAGCCTCCCAGGTTGCTGGGATTACAGGCATGTGCCACCCTGCCAGGCTAATTTTTTTATTTTCAGTAGAGACGGGGTTTTCCCCTGTTGGCCAGGCTTGTCTCGAACTCCTGACCTCATGATCCGCCCATCTCGGCCTCCCAAAGTGCTGGTGTTACAGGCATGAGCCACCACGCCTGGCTGCTAATTAAATTTTTGAAAGTGATTCTCTATCTCTCCCCCTCCAATACACACAAGGAAGAAAAAAGATTGTTCAGGATTCTGTGGTGATTTATGTGGACTGTGAAAATGTATTTTGCCTGTAATCCCAGCAATTTGGGAGACTGAGGCTGGTGGATCACCTGAGGTCAGGAGTTCAAGACCAGCCTGGCCAATGTGGTGAAACCCTGTCTCTACTAAAAATACAAAAGTAAGCTAGGTTTGGTGACACATGTCTGTAATCCCAGCTACTTGGGAGGCTGAGACAGGAGAATCACTTGAATCCGGGAGACGGAGGTTGCAGTGAGCCAAGATTATGCCACTGCACTGCAGCCTGGGTGACAGAGCAAGACTCTGTCTCAAAAAAAAAAAAAAAAAAAGTATTAATGTAGTAAAATGAAGGGTAACATTCAGGAGTCAAAGAATTCTTAAATGAAGGCATGCCCTTTATTTTAGCAAAGCAACTGCCTATCTTTAGTGCCTATGGGGATGTCAATGTTATGAGACCAGGCAATATTGCAACAAAAGGAAGATAAGAAGGAACAGCAAAGAAGGGAAAGGTGTTTTCTCATGTAGGGGGAGACCTGTGTGTGTTTATAGGCAGGAAGAAACACTGAACACAGGAGAGGGACTAGGAATCTTATGGATGCAGCTTGGCATGGAAGAAGGTCATATTATTCTCTGACATTGAAAAAAGGAAAGGCACTATTTATAGAGAGATATTGTGAAGTTGAAACAAGTTCCATATGATCTCAATTTCAGAAAAAATGGTTTAAGACAATTCTTTGTCTTATTTATGCATTGTAAAAAAATCCACAAAACAAAACTCAGAAAATACAAATTGGTAGGGAGAAAAAGAAATGAAATGTTATCCATAGTTTCACCAAGGAGACATCACAGCACTTTTGAGCTGCGTGGAACAGTATAGATAGTACCAGCCATGTGTGGCTACTGGGTACTGGAAATGTGGCCAGTGCGACTAAGGAACTGAATTTTTATTTTACTTTATTAATTTAAATAGCCGCATGAATGGTGGAGCTTTTTTGTTGTTGTTTTGGTTTTTTGCCCCCTCTAGGAGGCAGATTCTCACTCTGTCACCCAGGCTGGAGTGCAGTGGCACAATCTCGGTTTACTGCATCCTCTGCCTCCTGGGTTCAAGTGATTCTCCTGCCTCAGCCACCTGAGTAGCTGGGATTACAGGCACGTGCCACCACGTCCAGCTAATTTTTGTATTTTTAGTAGAGACAGGTTTTCGCTGTGTCGGCCATGTCTGGTCTTGAACTCCTGGCTTTGTGTGATCCATCCTCCTCGGCCTTCCCAAGTGCTGAGATTACAGGTGTGAGCCACTGTGCCTGGTCCAGTGGAGTTACTGACCATTCGTTCGTCACAGCAAGTTCCACTGGACAACACTACTCTAGAGTATTTCTTCCTGGGCTCTAAGAGTTGTTTCAATGTAGTTGTTGTTTTGGTGAGCATAGCAGTGCCTGACTGTATGTTTTGTTAAGTGGCCATCCCTGCTTACTCGTACCAGCCTGTGGGAAGGCATGGGCTTTGTGCAGCCTCCTTTTGAAATTCTTGGACTTCTGTAGTTGTCTCACACTTAAATATGCCATTATGGAACCATTTTCTTCCCTCTCCACTTCCACCAACTTCTCTTAGGTAGGCTAGGTTTTCAGTTTGTAGAATATCCTCTGGCCAGTGCAGGGAGGGTTGGGGTATCTCCCTTCTTTATAAGGCATGGTCTGGGCTTGGCGGCCACTGTGTGGCCACATTGTCCCAGACCGTAGCAAGCAGACCCTCAGGATGTACTTGAGGGTAGAAGTCTGAGTGACTGAGGGAGGAAGAAGGTGCCTGGATAGCTCTGTTTCTGTTCTCCATCCCTCTTGCAGTACCACCTCTGGGTCTAGTACTCCCTCGACTCTACCCACACTACCCCACCTTTTTGTCTAGGTGCATCCACTGTGGTGTCGTCCACCTGACCTTGGCCTTGCTGAAAAGCCACATCCAGGAGCGACACTGCCAGGTTTTCCACAAATGTGCATTCTGCCCCATGGCCTTCAAGACTGCCAGCAGCACCGCAGACCACAGTGCCACCCAGCACCCCACGCAGCCCCACAGACCCTCCCAGTGAGTGCAGCTCCAGGGCCAGTAGGCCCTGTGGGGCAGAGAGGAGCCTGGGTGCTATAGAGGGTGGCATAAGGATGGGTCAGGGAGCTGGGATTATGGGCAGAGATGCCTGGGGTCATACTAAGGATGTCCTGAGGCAGGGGAGCATCCACGTTGGCTCAAGGTAGTGCTTTCCCAGACTTTCCCAAACCCTGGTTCAGAGAGAGCAGAGGTAGGTGGAGGGGCTGCGTGGTTCTGCCAGCAGAGCCTTGGCCATCTCACTCCCTGGGGCTTGTCTCCTCAGGCTCATTTACAAGTGCTCCTGTGAAATGGTCTTCAACAAGAAGAGGCACATTCAGCAGCATTTTTATCAGAATGTCAGCAAGACGCAGGTTGGCGTCTTCAAGTGCCCTGAGTGCCCACTCTTGTTTGTGCAGAAGCCGGAGTTGATGCAGCATGTGAAGGTGGGATGCCTTGGGGGAGGATGCTGGGGAGGAGGGCACATGCCTTGGCCTGGGGGTCTGACTCTGTGCATCTTTCCCCTTGCCCAGTCAGTAATCGCTCTCCCCCATCCCCCAGAGCACCCACGGTGTTCCCCGAAATGTGGACGAGCTGTCAAGCCTCCAGTCTTCAGTGGACACATCCTCAAGCCGACCTGGCTCTCGAGTTCCCACTGAGCCCCCAGCCACTAGTGTGGCTGCTCGGAGCAGCTCCCAGGCTTCTGGCCGCTGGGGTAGGCCTGAAGCCCATCGCAGGGTGGAAGCCAGGCCTCGGCTGAGGAACACTGGCTGGACCTGTCAGGAGTGCCAGGAGTGGGTTCCGGATCGGGAGAGCTATGTGTCCCACATGAAAAAGAGCCATGGTCGGGTAAGTGCAGCCACATAGTCACAATGCAGAGCCCAGTCCTCTGGACTTCTTTCTGTAAGTCAGAAACCCTAGGGTTCCTGGTGCTTTGGGCAGGGTGGGTACCACAGATCTTGAGGTCTTTGGCATCTGAGAAGAAAGACGTACCCAGAAGTGTTTTAAGCTCTGATGCTTTGTGTGTTGCCAACTCCTTCCATAGACGTTGAAGCGGTACCCGTGCCGGCAGTGTGAGCAGTCCTTCCACACCCCCCAACAGCCTGCGCAAACATATCCGCAACAACCACGACACAGTCAAGAAGGTCTACACCTGCGGGTGAGTCCCTGGGATGACAGTGAGGGGGCCTGAGGTTCAGAAGACTGTCCATGGCACCACGGGGGTTTTCTCTGCTGCAAGATCAGGTATCTAAGACAAGAGACAAGTGAGTTTCCAACTTCTTTCTTCAACGGGAAGAAACTGTGTTTAAGTGAGAAATCAGGGACAGGTCAGAAACCAGCTTCTAGAACCTGGTAGCTCCTGAGCTCTAGCCCGGGGCTGCATAGCTTCTCAGTCACGAAGCACCCTGAGGTTTAAGAGGAGGGGTGGTGATGTGACTGTGTACCTCTGGGGCCGAGAGGCTTCTACATCATCTGCCTGTGCCTTGGGGTGTACCCGGCCCTTTCAACTCTGACTGCTAGCCTAGCACTTGGGTCTCTGGGCAGTGACATAGGGAGTGTCCAGTGAGATTGTGGCTGAGGGCCATGTGTCAAGAGTGCAAGTATTTTGATGTGCTGTTGTCTGCCACCTTGGCTGGCCTCTGGCTGGATCCTTCTGGGGGAGCACCCAGCACCAGCTAGCCCGGGAGTCTGCTCCAGACTCCCTCCTTCCTGGCTTTGGTGCGAACAGCACTGAGGGAACCTGTGGCCCAGACTCTTACTTTACCTTTCTGCTGTGCTTCTGCAGGTACTGCACAGAGGACAGCCCCAGCTTTCCTCGGCCCTCCCTCCTGGAGAGCCACATCAGCCTTATGCATGGCATCAGAAACCCTGATTTGAGCCAGACGTCCAAAGTCAAACCTCCGGGTGGACATTCCCCTCAGGTGAGTGTGGGCTCCTGCCTGCCGGAATTGGCTGCTCAGTGAGGCTTGGAGCTGGAGGGGCATTAGGAAGGCGGCTGCTGTGGCCACGGAGCAATCAGTGACAGCTTCCCTCAGTGTGGGTCCCTCTCTAGTCCTGTGTGACCCGCCTGGGCACTGGACACAAGAAGAGGATAAGGACAAAGACCCATAAGGTGGCCCGTCAGCCTTTTGTTACTGTTGCCTGCCTGTCACCGTGGCCCCCTCTGTAGGTGTCTGCTGTGCTCTGTGGACATTGGAGCATTTTCACATACACCATTCTCTTTCTGCCTCACAGCAGTCCTGAGGCAGGAGCACGCAGGATTGTCTTGTCAGATGAGGATAGTGATGTTTGGCCAACTCACCTCCCAACCTTCTCACTAGTTATAGGAAGAGCCAGGCCTAGAACCTGCTACCTTGGTTCCTTGCCCTATGCTCCCATCCCGGTTCCATGCCCTGTTCCGATTTCTGGAGCAGCCTGGTTTTCCTCCTCACTGCAGCCTCTTTCCATATCATGGTAGGTGGGGGCTGTTCCACAGAAGGGTCAGGTATGTCTGGGAAGCCCTAAGAGCTGCCTGGAGTTTCAGGGCATTCTCAAAACTTTCTTGCCTATTCAGATGGTGTCAGTGGTTGGCAAAGGCCCTTTCATGCATAGTAGCTGGGGGTATCGATTGATTTTTTTTTTTTTTTGGCAACACCTGTCCAATTGTAAAATGCACATCCTCCCCTCCCCCAGAATGCACATACCCTTTGACCCAACAATTGCACTTGCAGGATTTATCTATTAGAGATCTTTTGCCTTGGGCATAAAGAAGTCTGCTCAAGGATGTTTGCTGCAGCGCTATGTGCAGTAACACAGATGGAACTCAACTAAATATCTGCCATTGGGCACTTCTCATCTCCACAGTGGGTTAGTGTGCTGCCTTTAGAAGAATGAAGCCTCTGTGTGTTCTCCCATGGAGACACACTCCAACACATGTTGTTAAGTAAAAAGCAGAGTGAAGAAAAGCATGCATATGCTGGGTGCGGTGGCTCATGCCTCTAAGCCCGTCACTTCGGGAGGCCAAAGTGGAAGGATCACCTGAGCCCAGGAGTTTGAGACCAGCCCGGGCAATATAGGGAGACTCTGTCTCTACAATAAATAAGTAAATGAATTTGCTGATTGAGGTGGTGTGCGACTATAGTTCCATCTACTCAGGAGGCTGAGGTGGAAGGATCGCTTAAGCCCTGAGGTTGAGACTGCAGTGAGCTGTGGTCACGCCACTGCACTCTAGCCTGGGTAACAAAATGAGACCCTGTCTCAAAAATGAAATGGAATAAAATAAAAAATTAGCCGGGTGTGGTGACGTTCACTTGTAGTCCCAGCTACTCATGAGGTTGAAGTGGGAGGATCGCTTAAGCACAGGTCAAGGATGCAGTGAGCTGTGATCGTGCCACTGCATTCCTGCCTGGGTAACAAAGTGAGACCCTGCCTCAAAAATATAAAGAAAAGAAAAGTATTCATGACATGCCATCATTTTGTCAAAGACAGTTTTGTTTTTGTATATGCATAGGGTATCTCTTGGAGGAGTCACAAACCCAGGTCATATTTCTCTGGATAGCAGGCCTGGGCAGTGGGGTAATCTCTATACCCTTCCCATGCCTTTGGAGTATTGTGCCACATGCATAGGTTACATTACAAAACAAAGACTTGAAACAAACCAAATGTGAACCAGTGTTCAGGGCTGGGGTGACCCTGGCCTGGGTGGTGCCTTTTTTTGAGTCCTTGGGCTCATGATCATGTCTGGGGGCTCATTCCAGGGCTTGGCCTGGACTCTGCTCATGCTGTCTCTCCTTTCAGGTGAACCATCTGAAAAGACCAGTCAGTGGAGTGGGGGACGCTCCAGGCACCAGCAATGGCGCAACTGTCTCTTCCACCAAAAGGCACAAGTCCCTTTTTCAGTGCGCGAAATGTAGTTTTGCCACAGACTCAGGGCTCCAGTTTCAGAGCCACATACCTCAGCACCAGGCGGACAGCTCCACAGCCCAATGTCTCCTCTGTGGTTTGTGCTACACCTCTGCCAGCTCCCTCAGCCGCCACCTCTTCATTGTCCACAAGGTGAGAGACCAGGAGGAGGAGGAGGAGGAGGAAGAGGAGGCGGCGGCAGCAGCGGAGATGGCAGTGGAGGCGGCAGAGCCAGAGGAGGGCTCCGGGGAGGAGGTGCCCATGGAGACTAGAGAGAATGGACTGGAAGAATGTGTCGGCGAGCCTTTGTCGACTGACCCAGAGGCAAGGAGATCGCTGGGCCTGGCCCCTGAGGAGGAGGGTGGCCAAGATGATCATAGGCAACCACAGGCCTCTCAGGACCAGGACAGCCTTGCGCTATCCCCTCAGGTGTGACCGGAGGCTTTGCAGTGTGCACGGTCAGGGGTGGTGCCGAAGTGTCTTCCACCTGCCGTGTAGACCATGGGAAATAAAAGGCTCTGTCCTTGGTGTGGGTATGAGTGTGGCTGGTTGTACCCTGGAGTAGTATCTGCCCTGAGCTGCCAGTGCTGGGTATCCCCCGGCCCCAGGAAATGTGGGGTCAGCCAGGACCCTCACAGCTCTGAATTTGCTTCTGTTATTTATGGCTTTGTGCTGCTTCTTGGTACCCCATCTCTTGTCTGTGTCCTTCCAGCCCCAGGCTGCTTATGTGGCCCAACCCCAATGCTGTCCGCTATGCTTGAACCCTGCAGCGGCTGTGCTCTTCTGGGACGTTCCTGCTTGCTGCCTTCAGCCAGGGCACTCCTCAGAGCTCTATTTTCCTGCAGACACCAGCTCTCCTTCCAGCGTTTAGAGCCTGAGAAGGAGGGAAATGAGGGCTGCTGACACAGTCCCTCTGGGAGAGCTCTGCCTAGCCTGGTTTGGCGAGGGTCCTTGTTCACCTTGCCCTTCCTCCCTGTCTTCTCTGATTCTTTTCCCTCAAAATAGTCCTGAGAACTAATTGTCACATTGGCTCACCATGTCTCTGTGAGCGGGGTGGGAGAAACCTCTGCTGCACACCTCTATTTGGAACCTGGGGAAAGCAGGAGGTAAGGCCAAGGCAGGCAGGCACCAGGAGCCAAACCCCTTGAGAAGGTGCTGTGGGTGGGTCTTCGTTCTGCCGTTCTGCCTTTCCTGGCAGGTGGGGTTGGGGCACACAGACATTGGAATATTTGTACTCCTGCTCTCGTGCCGTTTGAGAGGCTGCTGCTCCAGGCAGGCCAGCTCCTCCTCCTCTTGGCTACACTCATGTTGCTCAGACTATATTTCAAATAAAAAATCTTCTCACCATGCAGGTAGGCTCTTGTATTCCTCTCCAAGTGAGCCTGGCCCCACCCTGTTCCACCCAAGGGTCTTTCCCAGACTTCCCCTGTTTGTTCCATCTCTGAGGGAGGACAAGACTTCCTACTGTCTAAGGAAGGTCTTCTCTAGATTCTGGAGCTTGTGGTTAGGAAGCCAGGAGCCTTGGACTTCTTAGTTCCTAGAGACCTTCTGAAGGCGCAAGGGGAGGGCTCCATAACAGTCAAGTCACCTCCAAGGTCTCCCTGGGCTAGTGGCATTGGCTTTAGGGCCTATTGAAATTTTCTGGGCACCGTCATCTTTCCTTCAGATGATTTTCAACCTAAGAGAACTGCTTACTGGGAAGAAGGGAAAAGGGGGCGGAGAAGAGGAATTTTATAATTTTCTTACAGCATTCAAGAGCTTTCTTATTTCTTACAGCATTGCTGCTGCCACAGAGAACTCAGATGTGGCAGAGCTGGGATTAGACTTGGGAGACTGGCTGTCTTTTCACTGATGGTAGAGTCAAGGCCTGCCCAAGCACGAGGAGCAGGCTGTGTGGAGGTGCCCTCTGACTTCTAACCCAGGTGGCATGGCGCTGGGCCCAGCAGGATCTAGTGCAGTAAAGGGAAGAGGGTGCTGGCTGCGTGCGGAGAGGTCGTCTTTCAAGGAGGCATTGAATATCAATTATAAATTATTAAGTCAGATAAATATGCCTGACCTTTTCACAACTGAAAAAAAATATGCTTTTCTTCCTCTATCAAATGCCACGTTTTTATTGGAAATGCTAATGGCAGTGGGAAAGGTTGCCTCAGTTTCAGAGAGACTCTCACCGTCTGCACCCTTTTAATGACTGTTCTTCCTGGCAAGGTTTCTACCTCCCTGCCTTCCATACTGGCAGGGGGCAATCCAGGCCTATTTCCAGCTACCTGGAAAGCCAGAGCTAGCCGTGCTGTAGCTGTTGTCCCATCCCTAGTTCTAGTTGCAGGGAGCCATCCCTGTACCCTGGGTCCATTCACAGGAACAGGTTCCAGAGGAGGCTGATAGAAGGGTTTGAAATGACTGACTGAATCCCTTCCTGCTCAGACACAATGATAGCTGGCGAGCAGGCAGAGATGGTGGAATTGCAAGGTTGACCACCCGTCTTGACCCCAGATATACATCTCTTTCCTGGGAAGAGCATGAGTTGGAAAAATGCCGAGCCACTCCCTGGGAAACCTGGGTCCTGGCCTGGATTCTGCCTTTAACCGGCTCTTAACAAATCCCTTAACCTCACTGTCTCCTCTCCTTCACAATAGAGTTAGTAATTCCCATCCAACTGGCTTCACAGGCTTTTGTGAGCTCATGAATGTGAAAGTGTTTTCTAGTTTATAAAACACTATATGTATGTGGGGAAATCTTTACTTGACCTTAGGGCATGGAGGGTGGAGCACATTTTGTCTGCTGTTTGGACTTGGATGCTGATGATCAATTATGAAGTGGCCCAGGACACCTAGCCATTATTTAGCAAGAGTGATGATAATAACATTTTAAGCCCTGCTTGTGTGTCCAGCATCTTGCTGAACACTTTCTGGTGATTCTCTCCTTTAACCCTCACAAAGATCTCACAGTTGTCCTGCATTTTACAGAGAAGAGAACTGAGGCTCAGAGAGGTTAAACGATGTGCAGTGGCTACCTGTAGTGATGGTGCTGAGTCACGCTGTCAACCCCTGTGCTCCTCAGTGACTAAGACTGCTTTGACAGGCTGCCGGCTCGTCAGTGGTTTGTGGCCTTCCAGACATTTGCTTTGCTACTACTTCCCATGCAGTTGGGGTGCCCCCACCAAGTGCCAGGTTCTCTTTGGAGTCCATCTGTGCCTTGTCACCCCAGGGAGGGCCTTGAGCATCACACTGTGACATTCCGAAACACATGTGGTGTCTCTACAACCTTTCATTCTCATTGAGATTTACCTTGCCATTTGAACACCATCAGTTTTTGAGAACTGTCTAGAAAAGATTGCATAACCCTCACAGGGAACACATGGTTCCCTCAGAGTCCAGTATCTTCTGGTCTTTTCTTTTTCAAGATTTTTTTAATGGTTGTGCTATCATTTGTCATCAGAAAATGCTTGCTGTAACAAGCATTTATCTTCACATTATACTGCAGTGAAGGCTCTACTGATCAAGTTAAACAGATAAGATCCCTACCCTTGTGGAAACTACAATTTAATACACTCTAAGACTTGACAAATTACTTAGTACTTATTTTCCAACTGCTTTATCTCTGTAAAATGATATGCTCAATTACTATAAGCTAATGGTTGTAGAAAGAACTTTCCCCTTAACTTATGTAAACATCTGGTTTTAAAAAATTTAATAATTGTGGCCCAGTAACCTCAACACTTTGCCTTCCCCAAGACTGACAGAAGAACCTCTGCCCTGTTCACCACTGTATATTCAGCACCAGGCAATTTCTTTTATTTTGTTTGTTTGTTTTGAAAAATTAATACATATACATGGTAAGACATTCCACAATACAAAAGGGTATACAATAAACAGTAAGCTTCCCCCTGGAGGTCAGCCTCTAGTCCCCTCTCCAGAGTTAATCACTGTCATCTATGTGTTGTGTATCCTTTCAGAGCAATTCTATGCATTTACAAGTTTATAAATATGTATATTTATATATCTATTTTTAATACAAATAGTAGAATTCTATACACAGTGTTCTGAAGCTTGCTTTCTTCACTTATATAGTATTTTGGAGATTATTCCAAATTCATACATTGGGTCAGAGTAATTCTTTAAAAGTTCCTTGCATATAATAGTGGTTCAAAAAGTATATGGATGAATGAATGAATGCCTGCATGAATGAATGAATCTGATTCAACTGGTAGCTCCAGCTGTTCTCTTGGGGTCTGATCTAATCAAGACAGCACCTTCTAGATTCTAGAATGTGTCCCCCTGACTAAGGGGTTCAGAATACTGTTCACCTTCTGCAACAGATGCTGCAGGAACTGGGCACAGGAAGCCGTGGGCCCTTGCAGGAAAAGTGGAGACTAGGACGCCAGGTCCCAAGTAAGGGGTTTTTTCGGGTTCCTACTTAAAATGCTTTTTTCTTTATTGGAAAATGATGTAACATTTTAGAGAAAATTAAAAAGCACACATATTTATAATGTCTTCCTCCTGCCATTGCGGTTGTTTTCATTTTTGCCTATCACTTTTCAATTCTTATTCAGCACATCCGTAATTGAATTTATGGTAAAATTATGATAGCAGTAGTGGTTAACATTGAACATTTCTATTTGGCAATCATTATCCTCAAATTAGCTTCACAACAATCCTGTAAGATACATAATACTATTATTCTTTTGGAGGCAGTAAAATTGAGGTTCAGAGTAGTTGAATGACTTTCTTAAGGCCACGGAGCTAATAAGGGGCAGAGCTGAAATTCACACTCAGGGGTGACTAATACTATCCTGCCTCTAATTTTGTACCCACCTTTCTCCACTTAACATGAAAAATGTCCAGTACGTGTTTCTACATAGCCTTTAAATCATCGTTTTTAATAATTGTAATCACTTTCATCATGCCAAATCAATATAATTAATAATTTCCTGTTCAACATTTAAATTTCCTACTTTGTCAGTGCAGTGAAGAGTCCTGGGCATAGAGCTTTTTGCTTCTGCAGAATTATTTCCTTGGGAGTTTAGCCCTATTTTTTTCTTGAGTAAACTCACTGGCAGAATGATAGAATGGAGAAGGCCATTGTCATAATCGTAAGCAGATGCCCTAGGGTGCAGACTCATTTCTGTGAACTGACAGTCACTTGGTCTCTCCTGGCCTTAGTTCTCTTATCTGTCAAATGACGGGGTTGGTTTATATCTCTGTGGATCTTGATTTTTATCTTCCCATTCTGTACATGTTCATGTCAAAATAGACCTTCCTAAAGGCAAGAACTTGTATTTCCTCTTTTGCTTAATTTTTTTGTTTACTTTTGACCTAGATATATACAAAAATGGAAAAGATCCCTCCTACTCAGCCCCTCCAAGGCATTATCACTTTTATTTACATTTATTTGTTTTTCAGTTTGCATTCGATTTATGCTTTTTCAGATAGAGTTCTAGCTCTTTATGTGTACCTGTTTCTTTTAAAAATCTCATCATTGTTAGTCATCCTAAGTTGTGTAACTTTTAAAATTTTATTACTCTCTTTTTTTAGAGACGGGATCTGGTTCTGTTACCCAGGTTGGAGTGCAATGGCACAATCATAGCTCACTATAACCTTGAACTCCTAGGCTCAACTGATCCTTCCACCTCAGCTTCCAAAGTAGCTGGGACTACAGGTGTGTGCCACCATGCCTGGCTAATTTTGTTATTGTCTTTTTAGAGATGGGATCTTGCTATATTGCCCAGGCTGGTCTTGAACTCTTGGGCTCAAGGGATCCTCCTGCCTTGGCCTCCCAAAATGCTGGGATTATAGGTGTGAACCACTGTACCGTGCTTTTTTTTTTTTTTTTTTTTTTTTTTTTGCTTTTGTCAAGCCTTTTGAAGTTTGAACTTTGTCTACTTTTTAACTTCCAAGCATCTTCAAATCCTTCTGTGACCAGTCATCTTTTCATTTCGGTCTGAGATCCAGGTGAATTCTTCAGTTGGTTCATTGTGTCACACATTGGCCTTTAAAAATGCTCTTATTTTATATCTATAACTATATATACCCATTTACAGATTTAAATTGAGGTTTCAGTGCATGAATACTAAAATCAACAAATATTTTGACCGTAAGGAAAAGGGGTGCAGAAGGATGTGACGAAGCCACGTAAATCCATTCTGACTAGGAGAAGCTCCCATCACCACGAGGGCCCACGTCCCAGTGGATCGGCAGCACCAGCGTGTTTCATGAATGGGTGTGGGATCATACGTAGAGTGTTCATCCACATCTACTGAATCACTTTGCTTCTTGGCCTTTTGGCTGAAATCAAGTATAGACCTACCAGATCTCAGATTTAATCCTGTAGGCTTTGCCTCAATTCTGTATGAAAATGGGGATAGTAGATGATGCATTTGATGTTCGGAGAGAGTGATTAAGCTCCTCTTCAGTCTGGCCTTCATTAAACTTGGAAGCCCCGCTGATTCCAGGTCTCCCCCTTTCAATTATAGTACAGGGGACACACATAATCCCTATTTCTCTGTGGGGTTTTTAGTCCATAAAACAATTTGCTTAGAATTTTCCCCTAAGATCCACTGTGCATAACAGGGCTGAATATTCTTGGTATCTGAAGAAGAGGGTAGGTGCTGCTTTCTAAGAAGCCCTTTGGCTGGGTATGGTGGCTCATGACTGTAATCCCAGCATTTTGGTAGGCCGAGGTGGGCAGATCACCTGAGGTCAGGAGTTGGAGACCAGCCTGGCTAACATGGTGAAACCCCATTTCTACTAAAAATACAAAAAATTAGTCAGGCGTGGTGGCTCGCACCTATAATCTCAGCTGTTTGGGAAGTTGAGACAGGAAAATCACTTGAACCTCGGGGGTGGAGGTTGCAGTGAGCCAAGATCGCACCATTGCACTCCAGCTTAGGCAACAAAAGTGAAATTCTGTCTCAAAAAAAAGTTATTTGCCTATGGAGGAAGGGTTTTGATATGGAAAAGGAGAAGATGGAAATGGGGGTTGGGTGGGCAGGTGATGGTGGGAAAAGGAATAGAAATTTGTGGAGGGGCAGGCAGAATAATTTACAGATGGAGAGTTTAGAACCTGGAAACTGCATTTTTAAGACAGGGATAGATAGAAGTGGTGCTGGTGAACTCAAAAGGGAGGTAGTGGCTTGATTTGTCAACGGCAGCCTTTGGGTGAGCAGTAATTGTGGCAGCAGTTGCTGGGAAGTATTACATTTTAAAATGTGTATTCATTTATTTATTTTGAGACAGTTTCACTCTGTCGCCCAGGATGGAGGGAAGTGGTATGATCTCAGCTCGCTGCAACCTCCGCCCCCCCGGGGTTCAAGTGATTCTCCTGTCTCAGCCTCCTGAGTAGCTGAAATTACAGGCTCCCGCCACCACACTTGGCTAATTTTTGTATTTTTAGTAGAGACGGAGTTTTGTCTCTACTAAAAATTGGTCTCTACTAAAAATTTGTCTCTACTAAAATTTTGGCCAGGCTGGTCTTGAACTCCTGACCTCAGGTGATCCTCCCACCTTGGCCTCTCAAAGTGCTAGGATTACAGGCATGAGCCACCATGCCCGGGCAGTATTAAAATTTTTTTAAAGAATGAGAAGCTATAGCTGTTGAGGAAAAGGAGGAATGAGATTCAAAGAGTTCTTTAGAAAAAGACAAAGACTTGAAAGGGAGGAAAAAGACTAGTTGACCTTGTGAGAAGACCAGGAGAGGCCTGGGCTGGGAAGAGTCTTTTCTAGGTTCCCTTGAAGATGTGGAGTTTATATCCTGGGCCCAATAGACTAATTGCTGGCTCCTGACCACACACCCTCTTATCTAATGATTGCTTTATTTTGGGACCTGCCTAGATTTGTCCTGCATGGAATCGGAGCAGGTGGACTGGGGAAGACACTTAGCTGTGGCAGCTCTATCCTTGAGTCCCAAATTCCCTTTCCAATCAAATGAGAATCAGGAGTGACTTCTCATTGCCAGTAATCCTTTAATTGGTGTCCATTTACCCAAGTGCAGCTGTGGCCACACAGCTATCCAGTCCCTGGATAGAAGCATTCCAGAGTGGCCAGCTCATCCCAGAGTGGCAGGACCTGGAGTGTCCACCCTTTTGGAACAGAGGCTCAGCTGCCTGAGCTGGGAGCTGTGGCAGCTCTTGGAGGGAGGTGAGACAAGCAGCAAAGAGCCCTGCAGACCAGCTGGCAGGAAGGGCAGCTTGCAGCACAAGGCAGTGAGTTCCCACGGGAGGGCAGGATCAGCAGACAGAACTGGGCTTTGCTGAACTCAGAGCTAAGACTTCAGAATCAGTGGAATCAAGAGAAGGAAAAATAGAGGAAACTGGAGGGGTTGGATAGGTATTTGATTAATTTACCATGCTGTTAATGACACGCGTTGAGATGCGGCTTGAGGAGCTTTGAGGACTGGGGTGGAAGCCAGTGATGTTTCATAAGCAAGTTTTCAGTGACCCCTGACCTGTGTCACAGCTTGTGGAAAGGGCACCTCAGCATGAGTCCACATGAGTGCCAAAGAGGCAAAATAAGACCTTGGAAGTCTTCTGACCAGAATAAAGGCGATGGTCGTTGTATTCTGCTTTGTCCTCAAAAGCTCACGTGCGAAGTATGACCATTCATGGCACAGTGGTTTGAGGCGAGCATTGGCAAAGTGGATGCATCCAGAGAGGAACGTCTTGCATGGCCTGAGGTGCTCAGTGCCATTTTGTTCAAGGAGTGGTTGAAGGAACTTAATGTTTCATCGAGAAAAGAGGTATTTTGTGATCAGTATTTTCACATCTTTGCAGGGCTATCATATCAAAAAGGAGTCTCGACTTCTGTGTGGCTCTGGAGCAGAATTTGACTCAGGACAGAAGAAAATCTGCCTGAAAATGAAATGGGCTGCTTGGGAGAGTAACACATTCCCACTCCTTGGAGACGTGCAGGCACAGGCGAGGGCCCCTCCACCAGGGTTGTCTAGACAGTGCTGAGGCCCTGCAGTGGCAGGAAGGGGACAGAGGTAGGGAGTACTTAATGATGGCCCTTCCTGCCAAATGTGATCGGTCCCTGCCACCCATTTCCTCTCCTCCACATAGATAGGGCCACGTGTCTCCCCTTAGTCTCTGTCTGTCCCAGGCCTAGGGACCAACTCTGGCTCCTGGGTGCTCCACGTTAATCCTCAGGGACTGGCATCTGGCCACTACCATTGGGTGGGCTGGCTCTGACCTTGTGTTTCAGCTCTGGTCCTTGGGTTGCTTCCACCTTGTTCAGGAGGCTAATGTTTGCAATTTCATAACCCAATTCTGTTAACCCATTATTGCTTGATATTGTGGCTGGCTTCTCTTGGGCTCTTTCGAGAAGTTGGTAGTGAAGTGAAAGATGGGTTTGACAGGGCATGGTAGCTTATACCTATAATCCCAGCTCTTTGGGAGTCTGAGGCAGGGGGATCGCCTGAGCCCAGGAGTTAGAGACCAGATTGAGCAATATTGGGAGACACTGTTTCTTCAAAAGATTTAAGAAAAAAAATTAGCTGGATGTGGTGGTGTGTGCCTATAGTCCTAGCACTTTGGGATGCTGAGGGGGAGGATCACTTGAGCCCAGGAGGTCAAGGCCGCAGTGAGCCATGCTCACACCACTGCACTCCAGTCTGGGTGACGAGTGAGTGACCCTGTTTCAACCAAAAAAAGGGTAAATATTTTAGAGACAAGCAAACAGTTGCTCATTCTCAGGCAGTGGGGGAAGGAGGGAAGGAGGCCTGGCAGGGGAGGCAGAGAGCTGTTAGAGTTGGGCTGCTGAGAAGGCCAGCAGTTTGAGAGCCTTGGAAAGGAAGAAAACAGGAAGCAGAGGTTAGTGTAACACAGGGATGACATAGACAACCTGTCCTCCTTAAAGTAGATGTTCTTGCCCAGTGATCTCACTTTCTCTGTATTTTGAAGGAACAGTTGACCACTGCAAGTGAGGAAAGCAAAAGGAGATTGTAATCTTTTTTGGAACAGTTGCTGGAGGGAAAGGAAAAGGTCAGCTTGGGAGAATGTAAAAGCATTGCCAAGCTTCCCGAGACTGGACTTAGGCTGGAAACCAGAAATGTTGGCCAACCCTGGAGCAGAAAGCCCACAACCCAATTCCAGGTGAGGAACCTGCCAGGTAAACTTAGCAGAGGGTCAAGGGCAAGTGCAATGAGTTCCCTAAGGAAGGTGCAGTTGAAGTTATTGTCCACTTGGCACTGTGTTCATTTGTGTATAGGGATGGCGGGGGGTGGAGCCAGCAAGGAGTTCAAGAGCGTAGAGGCTACAGGGGAGCTGCCATTTTAGAGGCAGAGAAATTTCCGGTGACAAGGTTCAAGTGGTGGGCGTTTGAGATGTGAAAGGGAAGTGAGGGTGAAGTTCTTTGTGAAGACAAGGTCACTGGACCTCTGCCAGGGTGTTGGCTGTCATCAGAGAGGCTAGGATGGTGGTAGGGGATCAGAGCCCGCCATGGTTGCACTCCATGTGAAGTGACCATTGGTCTTCATCAGTTCAGGTGGATGGTCAAGGGGAATATGGAATGGTGTCCTGATGGCTAATAATACTGGGGTTAAGGATTGGGTAGTGCATGCCATGGCCAGTGCTTCAAAGGAAGATGGATTGTCCCCTTTGAGTTTTGTTAGCCCTGGAAGAGAGGGGGCTGGGTAGGAAGGGGAAGGGACAGAACCAAGTTAAAATAAAAGGTGTGTTCACACTCATTCAGACCTTGCTGAGAGGGGCTGGCCTAGTTGGGTCTGAGTGTCCTGGGAGATTCCACCATTCTCTAACAGGGAGCAGCTGCCTTTGTTGCCGTGAGTGTGTTCACTAACACAAAAGCAGGCCCAAGATTTTCCTACTGCAAGTACCCCGTTTATTCTGGGGCCCGAGGAAGTTCAAAATAACTGAGAGAAGGGATCCTGGCACCAATAACAAATTCCTACAGTGCTTCTTCAGTGCACGGCGAACACTGACTGCCTTGTACTGCATTGTTTGCTGCGTTTGTTTGAGACAGGGTCTCGCTCTGTCACCAGATTGGGGTTCAGAGGTGCAATCCCAGCTCACTGCAGCCTCCAACTCCTGGGCTTACGTGGTCCTCCCACCTCAGCCTCCTGAGTAGCTAGGACTACAGACGTGTGGCCAGCTAATTTTTAAATTTTTTGTGGAGATGGGATCTCACTTTCTTGCCCAGGCTGGTCATTCCCAGACTCAAGCAATCCTCCTGCCTTGGCCTCCCAAAGTGCAGGGATTACATGTGTGAGCCACTGTGCCTGGCCAGTGTTACTTCCTAATGCAGCACCAAGGCACGTGCTCCTCTGTGCTCTTTCAGCACCATGCACAAACCTCTATCACAGGATTTGTAATGATTCTGTTTTAATTGTTCTCTCTTCAGGCTTGAGACGTTCTTGAGGGCAGAGACTATAACTTATTCATCTCTGTACCCTCAGCACCTGGCATAATGCCTCACATGTAATAATAAATACTTGCTGAATGAACAGCTATGACCTTCAGGATCATAAATGGAATGCCCCACTCCATTTTACAAAGAGAAAGCTAAAGCTCAGGGATGGAAACATTTGGCCAAGGTCACACAGCTGCTTAGTGGTGGAAGAGTAGGATTAGCCTCTGGACTCCTAGCCTAGTCCTTGTTAGACAAGGAGGTTCAACTGGTGGGTATTTGATTGAGATGCACACAACTTGCCACGTCCTCTTTCTCTTGTTAGACTGTGAGCTTGGAGAGGAAGACATCATTGACCTCTCCATCCCTGAGTGCCTTGACTTTCCTTACTCAGCTCGGCCCCTATCATGAACTTCATTGAAGACAGAGAAAGTCTGCTTGTTAAATTTGCAGATAGCAGGAAGCTGGGCTCCAAGTCTTGCCCATAGTGGTGGCTCATGCCTGTAATCCCAACACTTTTGGCAGCAGGCTCTCTTGAGCCCAGGAGTTCAAGACCAGCCTGGGCAACATAGTGAGAAAAAAAGCCACTTTTTTTTTTTTCTTAAAAAAGCTGGGAAGGATAAATTACCTTATAGGTTAGCACTAGATGATGGGCAGAATTTAAAAAGATCTAGACAATATGGAAAGGAAGTGTAAGAATAGGAAGATGAGATTTAACATAAACCAAAAAGGTAAGATTGTGTATGTAGGATAATAAGACTTTAGGAGTGGGGAGGACTTTGATGAACAGTGGTTGCTTGTTGAAAACTCACAGGCTCCATGAAAACTTGAGTCAGTGAAATAATTTGGCTGACAGTTGGGAAAGTTGTTAGTGTCTGGAACCCAGGCCCACACTAATTTAGGTGCTAATTTAGTTGTAGGTTGCTATGGTCTAACCTCTGCAGGGGCCACATTTTCAAAAGGAAATTGGTAAGGTGGAGTGGGTAACTAGTGGTACCATATCCATTGTCAGATGAGAAACGGTCTGGAAAGGAAGTCCAGAGTCCCCAGAGTGCTAGGCAAGGTCCCGAGGCTCTAGCCCCTGCCTCATCATCCTCTTTCTACTTTCCTCTCCACTTCCTACTCAAGGGACATGCATACCAGCCTGTTTCATACCTCCATATCTTTATACATACTGTTCCCTCTATCTGGAATATTCGGTGTCTCCTGCTTCTCACCCATTACAGTCTACTTGGTGAGCATCTATGTAATTTACAAAATCTTTCTCAAGATTTACTTTCTTCCTTGTAGTTGGAAATAGATGCTCGGTGCCGCAAAGAAAAATTAGCACTGAGACAAAGGACCTTTCAGCAATGCAGTTTTTACTTCCTGGACTGCAGGAAGGGTACTCTTGTTAGCCACCTTGCCCAAGAGGACAACGAACAAAGGAAAACAAACAGATTTATCCCTTGCACATTTGGGGTTGTCCTTACTGCTTTGATCGCCGTTGGCTGGAGCCAGACCTTACAATCTAAACTAAACCCTAATTGGTTAATAGTTTAAAACTTTTCTAAACAGGTAAAAGCATGGAGAGCTGGGACATGCCTGTGAGCATGTCCAACACAGATATCTTGTTTCAAGTACATGGACATAGAATGTACTACGTGCCTGTAAGCATGGCATGTCTAACAGCTACGTAGGATAGGGCTTAACAAAGTTATTAGCACACTTATTCTTTAGCAAGAAAGGAAACTTTAAAAAGGAACTTTTCTACTTCCCACGCTTGTAAAACTTTCCTAATCCAGGCATAACTAACCACTCTTTTCTCTAAACATTGGTGCTCCCTTATACATAGTTTTAGAATTGTATGTTTTCCCCTGCATGGTATGTTGCCTGTCCCACCTATCAGACTGTGAGCTTCTTATAGGCAGAGATCCTGTGCCCCTGCCTCTAGCACCTGTGCCCTAACCTGAAACGTGGGTGTTCACATGCTTTCCCACCCACCCCTTTTTTCTCTGCTGCTTGAACCAGCATACATGATTTAAACAAATGAACCAAAACTTCAAGTGGGTTTTCAAATATTTGAAGGACTACCCTGTAGATGACTGAAGATTCTGTGCACCTCCAGAGAGCCAAGAGCAAGAATGAATGGGGACATGTGATCAGATGAATTTGGGATCACTAGGAGAGAACACTTTAATATTGGTCAGGATGCTAAATTGGAAATAGCTTGAGCAAAGGGAGAACTACTTTGGTACACAGAGTCCAAGGAAAATTTGAACTGCCAACCTGCAGGAAGGCCAGGGACAAAGCCGGACCCCAGGAACACCTGAACAAGGGCACCTGAAAGCCAGCAGGACCCTGTGCCCTTCGCCTCTGCTTCTCTCTGTGCAGGCTTCCTTAATCGTCACTGTAAACTGGCTTACTCCACACAGCAGGAAACATGGGGGCTGCTGACAGCTGGGGCCTCACAGCTCAGTTTTCCACCACAGAGGGTCTGGTTTTCTTTTCCAATTCCAGTTAAAAATGTTTTAGAGAACTTTATTGGCACAACCAGGTTCTATAGTCAGGGAGATGGGGTACCATGAATAGCCTGGCTTGAGCTGATGCCAGTCAACTGAAGCCAGGAGTGGGATCATGTGGGGACAAGGTAGTTGCCATTGGAACCATACAGAGTAGGGGAAAGTCATTTCCAAAAGGAGTGGGGGATGGGAGCGGCTTGGAAAACAGAGGGGTTGGGCTCCTTTGCTCCCACTTTCAACAATTACAGCCGGCGAGCTTCAGGTACTTTCTGGATGCTTTCAGGAAAATAGGAGAAGGAAGGACGGATAAAAGTCTGTGGGCATTTCCAGTATTTAGACCAGGTTTCAGCAGTGCTTGGCACTAGTTGGAAATTGTTGCATGATTTGATTACTTTTCTGGGCATCAGGACTCAGCCCATTTCCCCCCTCTGGTGTGAGAAATGGAGGCCAAAGGAGTGAAGAAGGAGGTTCAGTTATTCTAGAAGTGTTAATTGACCCCCTAATCTATGCTAGCTCCTGGGGGTGAGGGGGCAGACAGGAGAGAGAGATCCCGAGGGGTTCCAGCCTCCCAGGGACTCAGGTCACTAATGGAGGTGGCCGGGCTTGTCTACGTGCTGGACCAACAGCCACTGGCGAGGTGAGGCGAGGGTCAGTCAGGGCTGGTGCCAGGAAGAGGGCCGGTTCTTTGGCTCCTTGGCCTGCCGCGATCTAGCCCAAGCTGACCAGCGGTTGACCTGGCTCCCCTGGCACCGGCCAGGCCTCGTGGACCCTTTATTTGCAACACGGGACAGGAGCAGGGGAGGAAGGCTGGCGGGGAACCGGGTCCTGGGAGCTCCACGAAGGGGCCTGTCCTGGTCCCCGTGTCCAGGACCCCCGCGGCGCCTTCCTCCCGAGACTTCCCGGGCCTCGCCCGACGGGGGCGCCGCCACAGACACCAGGCCCGCGGAGGGAGCCGACGCGGAGCCGGCCTTGGGGCGGGCACTTGGGGCCCGGCGCCCCCCGGCGTCTCGGAGCCGCGCTGCCCGGGCCGGGCCGGGGGAGGGACAGCAGCAGGTGATGACGGCCCGGCCACCGGCTATAAATAGGGGCGCGCGTCAGCCGCGGGCGGGAGCGGCGGCGGCGGGCAGGGGCCGGGAGGCCGGGTCCTGGAGGGAGGGCGAGGCGGCGGCGGGTGCGGGCCGGTGGTCGGGGGAGGGCGGCGTCATGGGGTCGCGGAGGGCCCCCATCAGAGGCTGGGGCGCGGGCGGGCGGTCGGGGGTCGGGGTTGGGGGGCGACGGCGAGGACGACGGCCCGGTGTGGATCCCCAGCCCAGCCAGCCGCAGCTACCTGCTCAGCGTGCGGCCAGAGACCAGGTGAGTGGCACCGGGGGGGCAGGGTGGCGAGGGCCTCTGATCGGTCCTGCGTCCCCCGGAAGGGCGGCCTGGCCCCTGGAGGCCTGGGCTGGGCCTGCGCCCTCGAGCTCTCTCAGCCCCAAGGCCCAGGGCCTGCGGAAAGTGGCTGGGCTGGAATGGCCTTCATAACCCCTCGAGACCCCTCATGATCCACAGGCCTCAGGCCTCTGGCAATGCGAGGCTCAACAGAGGACAAAGCCTCCACTTGGGGAGATCTCACTGGGGCCTGAAGGCTTTCCTTATCTCCCCCCACCCCTACCCTGCTGCTCCCTGGCTTGGGATTCCACAGTTAGCGATAGGGAAAGCCAGAGTGGCTGAAATTCCTCCCTGGCATAGAGGGAGGGGGAGAGCACTGGTGGGGACAGGGGAAGGGGGTGCTTGGGGGCTGCCCAGAGTAGGGGCTGCTTAGCTCAGCGTGGGGAGGGTCCCCAGGAAGAAACAAACCTTGTAAATAAGGTCCCTCCTCTGGGCCCAGGACTTGGGTCTTCCCCAGGACTTGAGTAGGGGCTGGTGAGATGTGGGGTGGGAAGAGGTACTGCCTGGGGACGTCGGGAATTAAGGACTTGGAGCTCTGAGGGAGCCAAGTGCCCTGTCCAGTGTGGGGAAGTGAAATGCCAAGGGAGGTGTAGGACTGATGAACCCTTCACTGGTCTTCCGAGAGTTAAAGAGGTGTGGAAGCTTTGTTTTAGGAGCTAGGCCACCCACAGATAGAAAGGACAAAGACAATAGACACACAGGCAATCAAAGGCACACAGACACACATGGACACGTGCATTGCCATGGAGACAGGCACTTCCTGCTCCCTGTGGGCAGCTCAGTTTCCCTCCACTTCTGGAGTCTATTTTCCAAGGGGACTTGTGTTGAGATAGTGGTTGTTTCATAGCCTGAGAACTTGGCGTGTGTATTATGCAGAAAATAGCCAATCCTCCAAGAGACTGTCCAGAGACCTCTTGTTCTCCATTCCTAAAGCAGCATAAAAACAGGCATCAAGGACATTCAGGAAAAGTCCTGGGCACTTCCTCGTGAATTGGCTGAGTCCTGTTGACCTTGGAGTTGGGAAAGTTCAAATGTAACTGGAACCGGTTTCTGCATAAAACTCGTCAAATGGTGTCACATGTCTGTGGCAGAGCTGAGGACTGATGTTAGTGACTGAGTCAGATTCAACAAGGCCCCAGGCTGCCAGGAAAGAATACCCCCTTTTTCCTACTCCTGGCTCTACAGATAAACCAGAATGAAATTTGGGCATTTATTCCAGTCCCTAGAGAGGCTGACTCCCTGTGGGGAGCCTCACACTTGTCACAGTGACTTGTTTGGGCTCTGCCTCCTGTGTTTGGCCTTTGTCAATACCAGTGAAACAAACAGAAGAGGCAGAAGCAGGGTCCTTCTTGGAGACAGCAGCAATGGAGGAAGGGAGGAAAGAGTGCCTTGAAAACCTGGCAGAATGGGGAGGGCAAGGGATCTGGGCTCTTAGGAAAAGGTCTGGAGACTGGACACAGTGCTGCTACCTGGCTGAGCAGTTGTATGGTAGATAAGTGTTAGTTGCACACCTCATGACCATAAAGCTTTTGCCAGCCTGAGAGCTAGAGGTGGGATAGAAGTGGCTGGCTTAAGTCCCTTTGGACCTAAATGGGAATGTTCTTAAAAGGAGTTTCTTTCATCAGGTATCTGGAGGGGCAGGACAGGAGGAGTGGGAGAGAACTTTGGACTTTGGGCTGTGTTTTGCTCCTGCAGAGTTTTTATTGCTCCTGCCGGCTAGTCACAGACCCCTAGAGGTTCTGAGAGACAAGGACAGCCAGATTTATCTGGTTTCTGGAAAAGTGGGGAGAATGTGACTGGGGCTGCAGTGGGGAGTCGAGGGGGCGAGGCAGTTCCCACTTCTCTAGCAAGGGCTGACCTGTGTTGGAGGGAGATGTGACACTGTCTGCTGTCCCTCACAACAGCCTCACTGCTTGTGCGGGTGGGGAGGGCTCTCTGGAGACAGGGAGAAACACAGTCCCTCGAGAATTTTGCCAGCTATATTGGCTCCAGCCCAGCTGAGCCCTGACTATGCCAGAGTCCTGACGGAGAGGCAAGTTCTATCCCCACTCACTCTTGGCTCCAACATCTTCTGGGTTTACCTTCACACAGGTCTGTTATGGAGCTCTTCAGGCATCATTCTCATGGGCCCTTGTGAGGAGGGGGCTGCCCTGGGAGCTGATGGACAGCTGAGCTGGTGGACACCAGAGGCCTTGGTGCAGGGCCCAGAACCTCTCTCTTCAGGCACCTCTCTCTACCCTACAGCTCTGAAAGGGTTTCCAATCCATGTCCGTGCAAGAATATTTCCAGTGCCCACTGGGGTCAGAGGCCCAACGTGCTGATAGTCCCACCAAACTGTAGGCCCGGCCCTTAGGTCACCGGCATCTAGGACCTGATCCCTATAGAACAGTGAGATGCAGGTAGGCTAGAGAAGTTAAGGGGCTACAACTGGGTAGAAGTGGTTATGATTCATTAGCTTCTATGGGACACTCAGAAGTTCCAGAAGCCCCTGCCCCCTGAATCCTTGGTCCAGCTGGGCTCAGAGAACTCACAGAATCTCTGATGTTTCTACACACAGCTCTGAAGCAAGCTCTGCTGTTCAGCGTGGGTCAGCCAGGCTGTGTAGGGCTTTTAGGGAACCTCAGGTATCTGGCCAGGATTGTCCTAGGGCCTTTTTTTGTCCCAGAATAGATGAAAGCCAGGAGGGATGGAGGCCCCCAGCTTCCGTGGTCAGTTCTGGTTTTCCCTCGCCTACTTCGCTCTTTTATGTATTTATTTTTTAAGTTTAGTTTTTTTTGTTTTTTTTTTGAGATGGAGCCTCGCCCTGTCGCCGAGGCTGGAGTACAGTGGTGTGATCTCTGCTCACTGCTGCAACCTCTGCGTCCTGGATTTAAGCGATTCTCCTGCCTCAGCCTCCCAAGTAGCCTCCGGAGTAGTCTGGGATTACAGATGCCTGCCACGGTGCCCAGCTAATTTTTGTATTCTTAGTGGAGACAGGATTTCACCCTGTTGGTCAGGCTGGTCTTGAACTCCTGACCTCAGGTGATCTGCCCGCCTTGGCCTCCTGAAGTGTGGGATTACAGGCATGAGCCACCATGCCTGGCCAAGTTTAGTTTTTAATTATTTATTTTTTATAAAGATGGGGTCTTGCTATATTGCTGAGGTTGATCTTGAACTCCTGGGCTCAAGCGATCAACCCTTTTACCTCAGCCCCCAAAGTGCTGGGATTACAGGTGTGAGCCACTGTGCTCAGTCCCAACGTCACTCCTTTAGAGGAGACCTTTTTTTCCCAGGCCCTGAATTCCAGCCCTCCTCCAATATTTTTTTTTTTTTCCTATTCTGCGTACGTATTAATTCCCATTTCAAGAGATGAAGGGTGGCACGAGGAACTCTTTAAAGCCTTTCTGCCTCAACAGTTGATGCTTCTTATTCGGCTCCCCCTCAGAGGCAGTAAATGGGAGCTTCCCTGCCTGCATGACAGCCCTGAGCCTAGCTGTGGCCCAGTCAGCAGGGCACAGGCAGGTCTCCCACCTTCTGGAGACCAGGCACCTCCACTGGCCCAGGGTTCCTCCTGACCTGACTAATGATGTAAGGGCGAGGCCTAGAGGGAGCAGGAGGTTGGTCCAGGAGCAGCAGAGCTGGGGGAGGGGTCCTCTGTCCCAGCTCACTTCTTGGCTCTCGAGCAGGTGGAACATGCCCTTTTCTTCTCTAAATTAGAAGCTAACTCCCCCTCTCCTTCCCAGGGAAGAAGTCCAGATCCAAGAAGAAGAAATCTCCCAACCCTAAAGGAGAGGGACAAAGGAAATTTATGGTCAGGAAAGGATGGCGTGGGCCCGTGCCTTGGAACCATGGGAGGCTCTGCCCACGCAGCCTCCAGAGGATTTTGAGAGCTCTGGGCAGAGGCAGCTGTACTCTAGCGTGCGCCTTTCCATCTTTTTCTGGAGCAGCAGCTCCCTCTGGGGGGCAGGACCCTTCCTGCTTGAAAAATACCTTTCTCTCCCTTGCCGTCTCTCTCTCCCCCGGCCCCCGCCACTCCACTTTCCTTTTTCTTTTTCATTTTCTTCCTCTCTCTCTCTTTCTTTCTCTCTCCCTTCTGTAGAACAGGGGTTAAATACCCATTGTCTGTGCAGCACTGTGCTAGGAGGCACAGAAGCTATGAGAACTAGGTTTGAAGGCTGGATGGGCAGGATTTAGTTGAGCAGTAGGAGGGAGGGAGGACTTTCCAAACAGGGAGGATAAAGGGAAGGCTCAGGGGCCAGGAAGGACTTGTTCATGCCAATAAGGGACAGGCCTGGCTGCGGGGGCACCTGAGCGTTGGGAAGTAGAGGGAGCGTGGTAGTAGCGGAAGTGTGAGTAGATCAAGGAGGGCCCTACCCGCCCAGTCAAGGAGTGAAGACTCGTGTCCTCTACACTGGAGGACTGCAGCATTTTGTTGGAGAAGTGGGTTATATGAGGGGTTAAGGGGAAGGGGTTGAGATGGTCATCAAATGTGGAGCCATGAGGGTCCAGATTGTAGTGTAACAAGAGTAGGGAGAAATGGGGAAAGAAGAGCCAAGAATTGTGGATGGACTGGATTTGGGGTTGGGGAAGAAGTAGTCCAAGATGGCAGGCGACTTTGAGCTTAGGAGATTGGGAGAATGCTGGGGGTGTCTACAAACCCAGGAGCCTGGGGTTAGGGGTGAAGCCAGGTTTTAGGGAAAAGGATGGGTTTGGTTTTGTGGTTATGAAGAGATGGGATCCTCAGAGCTTTCTTGTGGTTAGAGGTGTTGACCGTGAGCGCCATTGGACAGGCTGGGTTGCTGATAAGGAAGGGAGAGCTCTTCTCATGGTAGGGACAGCTGAAGGGAGTGAGTGTGGATGGGGTGACCCCTGACATCTCTCAAGGAGCTGGGATCCAGGCCCCTGGGGGAGATTTTTGTGTTAGGAAAGGAGGAGGGGGGAGAGGGAACAGTTGGTTCATAGCAAGTGGGCTGGAACTCCACTAAGGGGCGGTCCTGTGTGGGTCCTCATCCCAGTGCCCTACGCAGTGGCCTTTCCTAGCTGCCCCAGACAGGAGGGACGATCGGGGCCTCAGGCAGAAGAGCCTTGTGTGGACCGCGGAGCTGGATGCCTCCCAGCTCCTGCTGAATTAACTGCTTTGTTTTTCTCTTTTTCACTCTCCCAGCTGGTTTGCCTTGTGTGGCCTCTTTAACCGTACTTAAACGTATTAATGATGGGTGTTCTCCAAGCCACCTGTCTCTCTCTCCTAGCCTGTCAGGGGATTTCCAGGAATGGGGCTCTTTTCTCCCAAAGGCCAAGAACTGAAGCAGGAGCTGCCCCGGCCTGGTGTGCTGTGGGGTGGGGAAACATGCCACACAGCTGTAAGCCTCCCTTTTGGGGGCAGTGACCCAAGTGCCTGGGACATACGTTTCTCAAGCACAGCCCCAAGGGGCCTCCTTCTTGCCTAACCATTTTCCTGGTCTCTGCTGCATTTAATGAGTTCTTGGTTGCAGATAGATTGGTGTCTGGTGGTCAGGCCACTTGCTAAATGGAGCAGGCCAACTAAGACAGCTGGTCCCTTTTAATAGAAAGGCTTCTGGGCCCCAGATGGTGGCCAATTAATAGTTTGCAACTGTTGATGTCGCCTACTTCCTTCTCCTTGCTTTTTTGGCCTAATGATTCCATTTGCTGTTTTTGCTTAGCTTATCAAGCAACCGGTTATCTCACCCCAGCTCTGGAAGGTAAATGCATATTACACTACATTTCTCTGACTGCTTTTTTCTTGGGTCTGGGCATTGAGGGGCCACTGAGTGACTGCTTGTGCACTAACCAGGCTGCATGGGGTGAGGGGGAGAGCTGGAGGGCGGGTGGGGAGGGTGTAAGAGGGTACTCAGGTGAACATGGCTCTCACAGGGGCCAGAGTTGATGCTTGCATGAGCCATTGGAGATGGGCACGGGATCTCAGGAATAGAAACATGTGCAGGGGTCCCTGAGATGCCTGCAATGACATCTCTGCCCCTAGGAAACACCACGGGAACAGACAGGGAGCCACCAGTCCTGTCGTATGACCCACCTCTTCCCCACCGTAGGTTTTTATTTCTTAGAGACAGGATCTTGCTCTGTCCTGTTGCCCAGGCTGGAGTGCAATGGCTCCCTGCAGCCTCAAACTCCTGGGCTCAAGGGATCCTCCTGCCTCTGCCTTCTGAGTAGTGGGGACTACAGGCATGCACCATGATGCCTGGCTAGGGTCTCACTGTGTTCCTGGGTCTTGAATTCCTGGCTTCAAGGAATCCTCCTGCCACAGCTTCCTAAAGTGCTGGGATTATAGGCGTAAGCCACTGTGCCTGGTCCCAATTCTAGGTTTTCATGTTTTTGTAACCACACATCTAGGTGTGATGCCTTAATGTCTAACTTCTAACCATGACAACTGCCTTTTAAATTTTTTTCTGCAGTCATTTAAGTTTTCCTTTTACCTCCTCTGTCTCTGAATTTCCCTTTCCTTTGATTCCTCCCCATCCCTGAAGACCGTGAACTCTGTGAGATCAGAGAACACCACCTTAGTGTATCCCTGTGTAGCTTATTTTCTGAATCTGCTGCAGAGCCAGTGCAAGGCCTGAGCAGGCTCGCGGTCTGGGTTTGCTGGTTGAATGACTGTCTTCTTGCCTCCTGAGCTGAGGAGAGCTCTTTACCCTTGGCTGAACTGACTGTTACAATCAAAATGGGAACATTTCCTGGCTAGTTCCCACCACTTGGGCCTCATCCCAGACTCTGATAGATTTGGGAGAGTTAAGTACAGTTTCTTTACACAGAGAAAGATTTCTGAATAGCTCACTGGTTTCTGAATGGCCAGTGTTGACAGACGTGATTAGCACCTGCTGTGTCCGTGGTCCTCGGTGGGGATGAACACTCGGGAGACTTTGTTCTGTGTGGCTTATGGGTGGAACTGAGGATATCACAACTAATTCCAAGTGGAGTGTGGTAAACGTTGAAAGGAGAGGACCTGGGCAAACCAAACCTAACCTAAGGACAAGGTTAGGTTCCACTGAACATCATGAAACCAGTCACTCTGGTGTGCTTTAGAGGTGCATGATTAGTCTGTGATATCCTTATGAAGTCATGGAGTTGGAAGGACTTGTCAGGATTGGACAAGACCATTTCCAGATGTGTGGACTTCCTGGCTTTCCAGAGGATTGGGTGCAGCACACTCAGAGTCCATCCTGCATTCCAGTGGTTAGGAGGATGGGGACAGAAAGCTTGTGGCAACGAGAAGCTGTGTGACATTCAGCAGAACATGACAGTATATACAGTGACTCTCCATGTGCCTCCAAATGTACCCCAAGCCCACTTCCCTAAAGAGAGGGCTTTCATCTAGCCTCACCTTTCAGCAGTTACTTGTTTTCTAATATAAACATTTTTTATAATATAGCTTAGGACCTAATGTGGAAAGTTTGAGAAGATATGTTGTTTTCCATTCGAAGAGAGTAATGAAATAAAATAACTACCTGTTGTTCAATATCTAGCATGAGCATTTGTCTCTGCAAACTTTCTTAAAGCATAGTTTCCCTGTTTTCTCATTTATCCAGTAGCCAAAATGATTTCCTTAGGCTTGTCTGAGTGGCTTCATACCAGGGTCCTAAGATGAATATTGGATCTGGGCGGCTCAAGGTCATGGATGAGATAGGATTCGAATTATACGGAGAGGACATAATTAGGGATGGTTTGAATTAATCACAGATTCTCAGAAGTAGGATTATGTTTAGCCTGGTGGTTTCTAGAAACTGTTGGTTGAGATTTCATGTTTCCCCCAAATCAGAAACTGCTGTTAGTATGATAGTAGCCAGAGATGTTTTCAGGTGTACTGTTTCCTGAGTGTTCAGGGAGTTGATAGCCTAGGCCCTGAAGGACCCTCTATTTCTGAGTGGCTTAAGAAGAAAAGGAAAAGAAGCTTATTGCACAGATGAGGGTTAGGGGAGGGAACGTTGTAGAGAGTGCTATAGAATAGGTCTAACTGCAGATCCAGCTCGAATGTTAAGGAATGTGAGAGACTGGGATCCCCTTTTAGGGTGATCTTTGTTGGGGGAGGGCCCTTGTCAACTCCATGAACGCCCAGGTGTCTGCATTCCTGTGGGACCCCTATTAGTCCAGACTTGATTCCAGATACTCTCTGGGGTATAAACCTTCTCCTCAAACTCAAGTCTAGAATAATATTCACAGAAAAGATACATTGAATGTGGAACTCCTCCCCACAAAGTGTGTAGGGTTCTAGATCCTGTTTGCTTCTGCTTCCACAGACTCTCCTGGCCCCTGGCAGAGAGGCCATGGACAGACAGACATTGCCCTTGTGTGACTATCCCTTCCTCCGAGGCACAGGGAAAGGCACCTTTGAATGATGTGTCTTTCTCACTACAGTTTCTCCTGCTTCTCTTCACTTTGCCCCTCACAGTCCTCTCTGCTGCTCACAAGGGGGTGTGTGCCTGGGGAGGGAGAGGAGGGCTGGGCACGGCTTGTGCACCACACAACCTGGCTATGTGGTGGCGCTTCACACCTGGGAACGCACTGTCTCTGCTGGCCCTTGAAAGGGTTTGGCATGGTGGTTTGTTTCCTGGGCCCAGGAAGGAGGAGACTGTAAGCCCTGAGCGTGGTTGGTGAGTTTGGACTGGACTCAGTGCTTACGGATGCTCCTGGAACCTGGGAGGTGGACTGGGACTGGAGAAGGGAACGGAGTTCTGGCATGGGCAGGGGTGGGTCTGTTTGTGGTTTGGCAGTCCTGCTGGCTGGTGCTGGAGCAGCCAATCGTGTTCCCCTTCAGCATGTGCATCCAGGGATGGAGCAGGGGAGCCACAGCTGGCTTTCCAAGGCTGCTTCCCAGCCCCATTTCGGCTGGGTGTCTCCTTTCTGATACCCTTATGAATGAGAGTCCCCCTTTGGGTCTAGACCACTGGCATTGGCCAGCTTATTCTTTGTCCATTGTGGGTCCACACTTACAAATGCAGGAGCTTTTCTTCTGAGCCCAAGCTCTAGGATAGATTCCTATGCTCTTAGGACCTGGAATCACTGAGGGTTGGCTGGCCTTCCCCTCTTGGCATGAATGGAGGCTCTCCTATGCTGGGGGCTCCATCTCCGAGGCTTGACGTACTTACGTGTATGTCTCCCCATGCACCAGTGTCCATGGAGATGAAAGGTGGAGGGTGAAGTAAGGCCCCCCCCAACAATGATGGGATGGGACGCTTGGGCTAGTAGCCTGGCATGCTCAGGAGCCTGGCCCATGGTCAGTGGCTTGCCTATTGTAATGGCTCTGGGCCAGAATTCCATTCAACCCCTTGACACCTGGCACCAACCTGGCCAAGAGGCACAGGCTGCCTTGAAGAAAGACTTGCCTGGGCGCTGGAGCTCTGGCCACAGGAAGATGGACAGACATGGTAAGACGGAAGCTGCCTTGGGCAAGGCCAGGCTGTGCTCTATGTTGTGGGGAAGGGCACCTCTGAATAGCTCTTTGCCTTTCCTAGGAGCACCTTCTGCTCCATCATTGCTCAGCTCACAGAGGAGACCCAGCCGCTATTCGAGACCACACTCAAGTCCCGGGCTGTGTCTGAGGACAGCGACGTCAGGTTCACCTGCATCGTCACAGGTAAGAAGGCTGTCTGTGTGCTCCACGCCAGGGCCTCTACACGGAGCAGGGTCCAAGGGGGCGGTGAGGATGGGCATGGTGGCGTGACGGACTGTGTGCATAAAACCGTGTGAGGTGACATTTACTTTCTGAGCTTTCTCTCCAGTTTAACCTCCCTGTGAGGGCTGGTGTCTCTGGCTCCTCCCATTCTGGAGCCTCATATATACCCTACTCTTCCTCAGAACCTATCCTCAGTGAAGGTTCCTGACCCTCATACATATATGACTAATGGATATTCGTTGCAAGAAAAAAAGTACTCCAATGGAAAGAGATCTTTGAGGCTATCTCCCTGAGTGTCCCCATGTTATAGTTGAATAATTTGAGGCCTGGGAGTTTCAAGCCTGACAGGAGTATTGCATGTGGTGATTCTGACTGCAGACCCTGGAGGCAGACTGCCTGGCTTGAGTCCTGGCTCATCCCCCTTTCCAATGATGTCACTGAGCAGGTTACATCACCTCTCAGCTGCCTCATCTGCAAAGTGGGGATAACAATAGGATGCACCTCATAGGGTTATTTGATATTGAATGAGTTAATACATGTGAAGCGTTTGGAGTAGTACCTGACATACAGTAAGTGCCATGTAAGTGTTAGAAACTCGTGACTACTCTTTGTATTTCACTGAGCTCCGTGGTGGAATTTGAAGCAACCATTTGGTAGAAGAGGAAGCACAGTGATACTCCTTGGAAGGGAAGGATAGTGGGTGGGAGCACGGGGGAGGGTGGTTCCAGACATTGCCTCTCCCCCAGACCACCCAGTAGAGACTCCAACCTGACCTGCCTTAGGGCCTGCAGGACCCACAAATGGGTACCCACCCCTCCCAGCTGTGCAGCCATCAAGTCCCAGGCCCAGGCTCCCTCTGGAGAGCCTGTTGTTTCTGTAAGTCAAAGGCATTGGTGGTTTCCAGCTGTGACATTCCCTAATTCTGGAGGACTTGTTTATCCCAGCCAGTAAACAGCTTCTCACTTGGACAGTTCTCACCCTTACTCAACCCTCTGAGCTGCAGACTGAGAACACTCCCTGCTCCAAAGGACATGGAGAAGGGCCTGCGTCCCTTACCTTTGTATGGCATGATGAATTTCACAAGTTGTCTGATTCCACTGTCATTGAATTCTTACAAATCCCTGTGACGTAAGTGCTATTTTTAGTCAACTTTTACCAAGGAGGAAGCTGAAAGAGGCGGACGCGTTGCCAAAGTCCGCAGCACCGGTAGGGGAGACACCGTTTCTGTTCTCCGGCATCGGATGCTGCTTCCCGCCTGCATCTCCTGTGTTACTGCGGCACTAACCGTTTCCTAGAAAAACGCGGTTCTTTCACAGCTTCGTGCTCTTGCACATACTGTTTTCTTAATTTAGAAAGTCCTTAATCCTTTTTAACGAAAACTAAATTTTACTTTGTCAAATTAATAAATGCACATAATTTAAGACCTCAAGTTATACTAAAAGGCATATTTCAAAATACAGCAGTTCACTCCTCTCAAGTTGTCTTCCCAGAAGCAATGGTTTTCAGCTTTTAGCTGTTTATTTTGGTATGTATACATTTCCATGATGCTGAGGACTAAGTGAAATTCTCAGGTTTAGATGTTCTCTATTACGGTAGATAAAGAATTAGCTCTTTTATACCATCATTTTCTCTGTTTCCCTAAACTTACCTTCTTCATATAGTTACGTTGATGGCTGTTGTGGACACTTGGTTCTTGTCTTCTTAGTTTAAAAGAATTTAAACAAGAGACACACAGCAAAGGAGATGGAACAATTTATTGCAAAGGAAAAAGAATACTGTAAAAGTTAGGTGCAGAATAGACAGGACATCCTGAGAGAGAGAAAATTCAGCGTGGTTTCTCATGCGGATGAGACAACAAAGACTGGCACCTAGGGAGGCTCTCTTTCTGTGAGTCTTACATGATTATTCATGAGGAGGTAGGAAGAGGTGTTACTTACTCATAAGCATGTTCTGGGTGGTCCTCTGGGTGCATACGTGCAGTAGCTGTACAGACTTGTTCATACATCATGAGCAGCTGGGACCACAGGTGTGTGCCATCAACCCATGCTAATGAGCCATGCATCTTAAATGTCCACCCAGGGATGCGTGTTTTACTATTACAATGAGCTAAGGCCGAGTTTGAGGACAGGTAAAATCAAAATGCTCCTGCTGTCTACATGGGAAATTCCATACTGGAGATAGCTTTGCTTGAATGAACTTTGCAATGCTCATGCTGGGGCTCATTGTGTTGACTGTATGGTCCCGATGGTTGCTGTGCCCTGAGGACATGCTTACTTCCTTGACTACCTATCCTGCTTCAGTTATGTCATAATTTTTGCTTGAATCAACATTTACTGTTTGCCTTATTAAGCCTGTGCAGTATTTTTCTAACTGAACATTGTAGTTTGCTGTGCTTATATTTTTTTTCTTTTGTTTTTCCTAATGTTAGTACTCTCCATAGTTTTTCATCTGTTTCTTTTTTTGATATCTGTTGCTAATTTTTCTTATACCTCCTAATAGCCTCTTAATACAATATTCTGCAATGTGAATGACGGCAGTAATCTGGCAGTTATTTCGCTTGGAGGTATCCCTCTTGGAGCTCTCCATTATTCTTTTATCTGAACTGCTGGCCTTTTAGGGCCTGATATGCAGCTGTGATCCTGGGTCTTCCCTTTGCTTTTCTGCTGGGTTTAATTCAGCTTCTTGGATCGCATGTCCTCCTTTCTTGGTTTACTTTTTGGCTTTATTGAATACTGCCCCAGTATTTTCATCAGGCCCTGAAGACGGTGCAGCAGCTGAGGGCCTGGTGATGGCAAGGTCTAGGCCTCGCTCTTCCTTGAGTCCCTCTGTTCCAATATGCCTTAGTTTCTCTCTGCGTCTGGTTCACAGTGGCCATCCTTAGATTCCCTTTACGTCTCTTCTGTGATAGGTTTCCTGCTTTTTGTGTTCATTTTTTTTTCTTTATTTACATTCTTGTTTTGGTAGCTTTCTAGAAAGAATACATGGTAAGTAGATGTTGGATTCCTTGTGTTTGAAAATGTTTTCTGTTTTTTGTTTTGTTTTGTTTGAGGCAGGGTTTCCCCCTGTTGTCCAGGCTGGAGTGCAGTGGCATGATCACAGATCACTGCAGCCTTGACCTCCTAGGCTCAAGCGATCCTCTTGCCTCAGGCTCCCGGGTAGCTGGGACCACAGGCGTGTTTCATCACACCCAGCTTATTGAGTGTGTGTGTGTGTGTGTGTGTGTGTGTGTGTGTGTGTGTGTTTAGATACTAAGTCCTACTATGTTGCCAGGCTGGTCTCAAACTGCTGGGCTCAAGCAATCCTCCCCTCTTGGCCTCCCAAAGTACTGGGATTATAGTAGGCATGAGCCACTATGCCTGGCCTCTTTTTTTCTATTTTACTTGTTCTCAGGAATTTGGCTGGGTATAAAATTATAAGATGAAAATAATTTTCCTTCAGAATTTAAGACATTGTTCCATTATCTTTTTGCTTCCAATGTTCCTTTTCAGAGGGAGAAGACAGCTTGATCCTAATTCCTTGCATGTGACCAGTTTCTCTCTCTGGAATCTTGTAAGAGTGTTCTGATATTTCATAATGATGTATTTTGATATGGGTCTCTTCACCCTGGAACATGCTTAGATGCTTTCAGTCAGAAACGGAGGGCCTTTAGTTCTGGGAAATTTGATTTTATCCTCCTGTTTTCTGCCTTCATACTTTATAAACTCTTGTTTGGATAGCTGTTCCCCTGGACATGGACTTTTATTTTCTTCTCCTTTATTCCCCTGTCATCTATTTATCTTTTGCTCTACTTTCTGGGAGAATTCCTCAGTTTTATCTTTCAGCTCTTCTACTGAATTTTTAATTTCCAAGAGTTTTAATTTGTATCCCTTTCTCTAGCATCCTGTGCTTTTCATGAATGTAGTATCTTCTCTTAGCTTTCTGAGACTCTGATTAATGATAGTTTTCTGAAAGTTTCCTTTTCCTTGCATAGTTTTTCTTCTGTCTTGCTTTTTTTCTGTTTAATTTAATTTTGTCCTTAATCTTCTATTACAGGCTTTCCTCCCATATTTAGAAATCTTTGGCTGTCAGCTACCGAGCAAGAGTAGGGGACTTAAAAGCTGATAGAAGATTCTGAGCAAGGAGGAGGGGCCTGAAAACTGGGCTGTTCCCTGTAGGGTGACCTAGGTAGCCACTGCTGGGAACTACCAAGTAAGTTTCTTTAGTTCCTTCTTCTTGGACTAGCTAGGTTTCCTAGTGAAAGGTTTCCAGAGAGTTACGCAGGTTAGAGAGCTGGGTGGGCTCTCAGCATCAGACATTTATTTTATGATATATGGTTATTACATTTTTCTATTTTCCATAGAATAGTCATGCCCTCAATTATGCTAGCTTACTCTCAGGGCAGACTTTTACATTTCCAAATAATAAACCTCACCTTTGGCCGTGGTGGGGGAGGAGCAGCCATCCAGTGAGACAGAATGGGTGAAGGGTTCCAGACGTCTATTTTTTAAGCACCTTTTAACCTTTCCTCTTTCTCCCAGTTCCAGAGGTACCGAATTGCCAATTCTTATGCCCTGTGGGGATTTTCTGGTGTGAAAGGATATTTCTCAGCTTCCTCCATTGCTAGCTTAGGGTTGAGCTGTCTGCAGTCTGCTAAGTGAGTTTCCACTTGTCCATCTGCTTTCTAACTTTCAGAATTGGGTTGCTCCTGTTACTGTCCTTGCCTGTTCTCTTCATCTCTGTGCTTTTGTTTATGTTGATTAAAAAGTATTTTCAGTGCAGTTTAGTGAGCTTGAGGGAGGGTGTGAAGACAGATGGGATATTCATTCTGCCTTTTTACCTAGAAACCTACTCTTTTTCTGCCTTGCAAATTCCTTCTCATCTTCCAAGGGGCTTGCCCTCGGGGGAGGTCACCTCCAGTGTTTCCAGGAGAGCTCCTGCTCCATCTTCCACCACATAGTGTTTTTGTTTACACATCTCTCCAACCAGATCATGACATCTACAAGGACAGGGCACACACCTGACACATCACGCCTCTCCAGAGCTGGCACAAAGATGCTCAGTATGTATCAGATGACCACAGTGAAGCTTGACTGCGCTGATGACAAAATCAGTCTCTTTTCCCCTTCCCACATTGCCTGTTCATTTCAGCCGCAGCTTTGGTACCCTGGTAACGGCAGCTGCAGTGGGTATCTGGGACCACTTGAGAGGTGCAGGTGTCAGGGATGGCTCTCCTCCTCTCCTTTTTCCATCCTGTTCTTTGTAGCCATGGACTCTGAGAGCAAGGTGGAGATGCCAGACATGAGCCTGGTTTATAGAATCACGGGGTATTTTATTGAATACTCCAAGTGTCATCATGGGAGTAAGCTGTTCCCTATTTCAAGCCCAATCCAAAGGAGCAAGCTTTTCTGCCACGTCTCATGATGACCAGGCAGGGCTGCTCAGACGTTTATTTTATGATATATGGTTGTATATCGTACAACCTACTGTGTATATTATAGCACCTACTGTGCTGAGATCTACAACACTGCCAGTGGAGTCTGGAAGGTTTCTGGGGCTCTGTCTGTCTCTGATATCCATACCTTAGTCCACTGGTGATCTTCTCCTCTCCTGCCCCCACTCATCCTCACATACATTCAGAACCTCAGCTTACCTGAGTTTTATGTAGCATGCTGGGAAAGAGGTGTCTATGATCACCACAATACACCTCAAACAAGCCTTTTCCAATTAGCAAGGAGAACATGCAGACTGCAGGAGAAGGGGAGGGAGGAGAGGAGGAGCAATGCAGAATGCTCTGCAAACTAAAGAATCAGGGTTAGAAATGGGAGCTGTCTAGTCCAGAGAGACAGAGCTGTCTAGCAGGAGAGAGGTGGAAGGTGGATGGATCTCTGGATGAGACTGGCCTCTGTGTGAGGCTGCTGTTCTGCTCCTGGCTTGTCTCCAGAGTGACCACACGTGCACTCTTCCTTCCTCACTGCTGATAGCATTTCCTAAACAAGGCTAGGATGAGTCAGCCCACCAGGGCCCTGCCAGGCAGAGGTGATGTTTTCCTGGTAGTAAGAACTTCGTCCATCCATGCCAGTGCTCCTGCTGGCTGACCTGTGATGGAAGCCCTTGGGGGGAACAGAGAAGAGAGGCAAGGCCCTGGGGTTCTTCCCACTCACATAGGCTTATGGGAAGATAGTGGGCCTCTGCTAGCTCTGTTTCCCCCAGGGGCCCCTCTAGCCAGAGTGCTACTGTCTTCCTTGAAGCAGTCCACTCTCTCCAGCACAGGGGCTTTCCTCCTCTACTCTCCTCAACTCTGTTGTAGATTCTCTGTTGGGTGTATGTATGTGTGTGTTTGCATGTGGTGTACATGTTCATATTGGGCTGGAAGCAGGAAGTATCAGCAGTGGGTAGGTTGGATAAAGGGATTGAGTCTTTTGAAATAGGACCATTTTCCTAAAGAAACTTTTTTAGAGAAGCGAGTCTAATATAATGACTGTTGGGAGCAAAAACTTATATATTGATCCCAGAATCCCCAGTGGAAAGAGTACTGGAAAAAGGAAAAGGAAACCTAGGGCTTTGTCATGTGCCAGCTGCGTGACCCTAGGTAAGTTACTTAGCTTCTCTGAACCTCATTTTCCTTTTGTGTAAAATAGGATTTAAAATATTAGCCTGTGTTATAGAAGAGAGGGATTTCAATTCTGGCTTCTGCTTGCTAGCTATATAACTGGACAAGAGCTTTAATTTCATGAGCTGGGGATTTCCTCATCCTTAAATTGGAGATTAGAAACAGAGTACCTTCCTCATAGGAGTCTTGTGAGGATTAGATGAGATAATACATGAGAAGTATTCAGCTCAGTATCTGGCACACAGTAAGTCTTCACTAATGTTAGCAATTGTTTGCACAGAGTTGTTCTGAGGGTCAAATAAATTTCTTGTATTTGAAAGCTTTTTGAAAACTTTAAATTTCTGTTCGTTATTCTTTTGAATCAGAGCTTCTGCGAACTGGGAATGGCTGGGAGAAGTCTGCAGGTTCCGAGCTGGGTTCTTGAGTCAGGTCTGCTGGCTGTGAAACAGAGGCCACAGGGTGTGAAGGGGCTGAGGGAAGGCCACAGGCTCAAGTGCCACCGTGGACTCTCCTGGCCAGGGCCGAAAGTGTGTGCACATCTGCCTGTGGACATGCACAAATGCACAGCTGGGAGTGAAGGGCCCACAGCACTCCTGCTTTTATGCATTTTAGAATATAGTTCACATTATACAGGGCTGAAGGCAATGTGTTCTCCCAAATAAATTTACTTCCAAAGCTCACTGTGGCTCTGAAGCCCTAAGCTGTCGGGTTGGCCCCCCACTGTGTAGAAGTGGCACCAGCGGGTGGCATGGGGGCTGAGGACCCACCCCTGGGGCCGTGGAGTCCATTCAGCTTCTCCGTCCTTGCCCCACCCCTGCCCTCTTGCCCGGGTATCTGACTGGACTCAGATGCCCTGGAGACTGAGGCTGTGCTGGGCGGGTCATGGGGCAGGGAAGCTCTGAGCTGGGCCCTTGTAGGGATGAGATCATCTCACAGGATGGCGAGGACACCTGTGCTGGCCCTGGCCACACACACAGTGATGTAACCAGGGGCTTTAGCTCACAGTGGAAACATGGGGCTCGCTTTACAGCCAGGGCTGCCCAGAGTTTGTTCCTGGCTGACGCAGCTGCAGCCTCGCCTCCCCTGCTCCTGCTCCTGCACACAGTTCCCCAGCGTGCCCTTTGCTTGTCGCCCTCCCACTCTCCTGTTGTGGTTCCCTTGTCAGGAATGCCCTTCCACCTCGTGTGTTCACCCGTCATGCTACTCACTCATTTACTTATCGTTCTGCAGACTTCTTTTAAGTAATTACCACGTGCCAGGCACTGTCTTAGGTGGTGGGGATATAGCAATGAATAAGATACAGTTTCTACCACATGGAACCTAAGTCTAGCAGGAAAGACAGGCAAGGAAATAGTCAACGACAGTACTGTGATTAGTGCTGTGAAGGGGAAGTGCAGGGGACGTGAGAGCTGAGGGGAAGCGGGAGATCAGAGGGACTGAACCCATCTTCTCTGAAATGCTGCCCACCCTCCAAGTTGAGTCCAATTGTCTCTCACTACAAAAGCCTTTCCTGAGTCCCCAGCCAGAGGTGATCGCTTCTTCTCTGCAGCCCTAAGCGCTTAGTGCATTGCTTCATTTATTCATCTATAAATATTTAATGAGTGTTGATTCCATACCAGGGACTATTCTAGGAACTGAGGACACAGCAGTGAATAACACAGATAAGTCCCTGCTGTCATGGAGCTGATATTTGTCATGGAAAGGATGGACGTAAACCAACACACTCACAAGTGTATAATGTGTCAGGTAGCAATGTGTTCTATGAAGAAAAATAAACACAGTAAGAGGTATAGCAAGTGCCTGGGAGAGAGAGTTGCTGCTTTACACAGGGTGGTAGGGAAGGCCTCTCTAGGGAAGTAACAGAGCCCTGCACGGGGCAAGGCATGGTGCTCCTGTGCTGTGTGAGGCCAGCCAGCAGGACCACATGGGTGGGTGCAACAAGGTGGGGGAGAGTGGAGGGAGGTGGGCCCAGCATGCTCACAGGGCCCAGATCATGAGGGCTGCGTGAAAGGGAGCTATTGTGGTGTTTTGAGCAAAGGAGCACCATGATCTGACATTATTTTTAAAGGATCACTCTGTCTCTTCTGCTGAGAATGGGCTGAAGAGTCCACAAATGAGATCAGTGAGGAGGTTACTGCAGAAACTGAGGTGTGAGGTGATAGGAACGTGGACCAGGCTGTTGGTGGGGGAATGGCAAGGAGTGATCAGATTCTAAACATATTCTTAAGGGAGGGCCAGCAAGATTGCCTGATGGGGTAGAGGCGAGACAGGACAGGAAGACAGGATTGCCTCTGGGTCTTGGCCTGAGCCAAACAGGATGAAGTTGCCATGTACTGAGATCTGTGGGAGCTGACTTGGAGGGGGAGACTAAGGGGCTTGGATGGGACGTGGTAAGCTTGATACCTCTTATACTTTCAGGTGGAAATGCCAGGTATGCAGTCAGAAATAATGACCAGGAGTTGAGGGTAGAAGACTGGGCTGGAGGTAGAAATTTGGGGGTCCATGAGTATACATATATTTGAAAGTCACAGGATAGAATTAGGACCCCCTGGGTTGTAAGTGTGGATAGAGAATGGAAAATGGTTCTGACCTGAGCTCTGGGGCAGGTCTAGGTGGTAAGCGAGGACTGACGAAAGAGCTCCGGAAAGCGGCCGTGAAGGAGGAGGAGCAGCCAGAAAGACTGGTGCCCTAGAAGCAAGTGAAGCAAAAGGGGCGGGAAGTAGGGTCGGCGCTGCTCATGGATTGGGCAGATGGGCATGGGAATTGGCCATTGGATTTGGCAAAGTACAAGTCATGGGTGATCTTGACAAGAGCAATTCTGGTGCAATAGAGTCTATCAAATCCTGATTGGAAGAGAGAAAGTGAAGACATTGAGTACAGGCAGCTCCTTCAAAGAATTTTTCTGTAAAGCAGAGAAATAAGAGCAGGGGCTGGAGGAGGCTGTGGGGTCAACGGAAGTTATTTTTAAAGAAGGACACAGTTTGGCTCATGCCTGTAATCCCAGCACTTTGGGAGGCTGAGGTGGACGGATCACGAAGTCAAGAGATTGAGACCATCCTGGCCAACATGGCAAAACCCCGTCTCTACTAAAAATATAAAAATTAGCTGGGCGTGGTGGTGCAGGCCTGTAGTCCCAGCTACTCGGGAGGCTGAGACAGGAGAATCGCTTGAACCTGGGAGGTGGAGGTTGCAGTGAGCAGAGATCGCACCATTGCACTCCAGCTTGGCGACAGGGCCGTCCCCCCGACCCCCACCAACAAAAAGAAGGACACAATATAGCAGGCTTGTACACTGGTGGGAAAGATGTAACAGAGAGGAAAAGTTTGATGATGCAGGAACGAGCAGGAATAATTGTTGAAGAAATGTCCTTGATTAGGCACCAGCAGGTGGGATCCAGTGAGGGGCCGCTTTAGATAGGAGCGTGGTGTATCCGTAGGCAGTAGGAAAGGCAGAGCGCCAGTGCAGATGCCAGGTGCATTGCTGCCTTGTGTGTGTGCATGTCATGTCTCATCTTTTCTACCGCACAATGAGCTCCTGGAGTGCAGAGACCCTGTCTTATGTGCTTCTGTGTCTTCATAACCCTAGCTTGCCAGTTATATGTACTTAATATGTATCTCTGAGTGAGGGTATGTTAGCAGTCTCATTCTGAGCAAGTAACGCAGATCAGTCAGCTTAAGAAATGAGGCAGGATTCATTGGTAAGTCCAGAGGGGCTTCTTATGGAATGCCTTGCTGTGCCCAGGCAAGGAATGGAACTAGTACTTGGAAGCATCTTGGGACTCTCTCTGTCTTCCAATTCTATTCAGTCCTGAACATCAACTTCCTTTTTGCATCTCTCAGTGGAGAGTTTGCTTCTCAGTCCGTGTGGCAGAACGTGACTGCTCTACCCTTTTGAAGTTAAATTTCCAGACATAATGGTAGACTGTCTCTAGGTCTTGATTCCCAAATACATGGTCAAAGAATTAGCTAGATTAGTTGATTTGGTGTCCGTTATTGGACCCATCAACTATGGCCAGAGAGGTAAGGGACATGTGACAGTAACAGCTGAAAGTTCTTCCTGTGGGTGGGCTGGAAGTGGCCAGAGAAGAGGGGCTGGACAGACACTCAGTCAGCGTCACTGCAGTGACGGGATGGGTAGGAAGATGATGTGTGGACAGATGGACGATGGGTAAATGAATGAATGGGTGGACAGACAGATGTTTTAGCCATGTAGTCAATTAATCCTAACAGCTCGGGAACCTGAAATGAAAGGAGGAGGGCTCTTGGAAGAGATGTTTGTGGTGGGACATGAGGGAGGAGACCTCTGAGGATAGAGCCCCTACTGCAGTTGAGAAAGTAGAATGGGCCACTGCAGAAGGAAGCTTATTCCCAGCAGCCAAGGATTTCTGGAAACTGCTTGTCTCCCTTCCCACTAGGAAGCTAGGAAGTTTCTCCTCCATATTTTCCTTCCTATTGCTGAAGGGGAATCATTTTCAGCTTTGACAGGGACCAGCTTCTAAAAGTAAGCTGATCATACAGTGACTCTGTTCTTCCAGCCAGCCTAGGGAGATGGTCCTGTCCAGTCTCTTCAGGTGGTCTGGGAAGCCACGGCCTTGTGTTCTCTCCTCCCATTATTATTACTATTATTATTATCATCCGTCTCACTCTATTGCCCAGGCTGGAGTGCAGTGGCGCGATCTCGGCTCACTGCAACCTCTGCCTCCCAGGTTCAAGCGATTCTCCTGCCTCAGCCTCCCGAGCAGCTGGGATTACAGGAGCCTGCCATGTCTGGCTAATTTTTTTGTATTTTTAGTAGAGATGTGGTTTCACCACGTTGGCCAGGCTCGTCTCAAACTCCTGACCTCAGGTGATCTGCCTGCCTCAGCCTCCCAAAGTGCTGGGATTACAGGTGTGAGCTGCCATGCTAAGCCTCTTCCCACTATTTTGGAACTGGCCTTCCTGCAACCCAATCTCCTGCTTCTTTCTCAGGATACCCAGAGCCAGAGGTGACCTGGTACAAGGATGATACAGAGCTGGACCGCTACTGTGGCTTGCCAAAATATGAGATCACTCATCAGGGCAACCGCCACACACTGCAGCTGTACAGGTGAGGGAGAAGGGCCTGTTTTGGTCTCTCTGCCCTCCCGAGGGCCCTTTGGCTGGGGCCCTGCCCTCAGAAATGGAGCAGTCTGGGTGGAGATGCCCAGGCACTGTCTGGGATGGAGGGCAGGATTCTGCTGTGTGGTTCAACCGCCTGGTGAACCACATCTGCCTTCCAGTGTCTGGGAGCTCCTAAGGCCAGGGTGGAGTGTTTCTGACAATCAGAGAGCTGGTGCAGCCAGAGGAGGTCCTGACCTACAGAAATATTTTCCGTGAGGTCAGTGGCCAAAAAAAGCAACTGTATCATCATGACTTCACAAGGGGCTGTGCTGGTCACCTGCTTCTGAAGGGAGCTCTCCTGGGCCCCAAGTCTAATCCCTTCTGGGACAGTATGGCCTTGGTCAGCTGCCACCCTTTTGCCAGCCTCAACTGTAATGGAGGGTGCTGTATGTTGTGATGCGTGAGGTGGGGCGTGGCACACGGCAGGGCTTGCCGTGGGAAGGGGGAAGCATGCTAGGCCCTGAAAGGCTCTGGCTGGGGGGCGTGGGGGGCTCTCGCCTCCCAGGAGGGGAGAGGTGGCACCTCACGCTCCTACCTCTAGGTGTCGAGAAGAAGATGCCGCCATCTACCAGGCCTCTGCCCGGAACAGCAAAGGCATTGTGTCCTGCTCAGGGGTCCTGGAGGTGGGCACCATGACCGAGTACAAGATCCACCAGCGCTGGTTCGCCAAGTTGAAGCGCAAGGCTGCAGCGAAGCTGCGTGAGATCGAGCAGAGCTGGAAGCACGAGAAGGCGGCGCCGGCGGAGGCCGACACGCTGCGCAAGCTCAGCCCCGACCGCTTCCAGCGCAAGCGCCGACTGAGCGGGGCCGAAGCGCCGGGCCCCTCCGTCCCTACCAGGGAGGCTGAGGGTGGGGCCCTGGCGGCTTGGCAGGAGGGAGAGACTGAGTCTGCTCAGCACTCAGGTTTGGGCCTGATCAACAGTTTTGCTCCTGGAGAAGTGACCACCAACGGGGAGGCTGCCTCCGAGAATGGGGAGGACGGCGAGCATGGCTTGCTGACATACATCTGTGACGCCATGGAGCTGGGGCCTCCGAGAGCGCTCAAAGAGGAGAGTGGGGCCAAGAAGAAAAGAAAGATGAATCCAAGCAGGGCCTAAAGAAGCCAGAGTTAGAGAAGGCAGCCCGAAGCCGCCGTTCTTCGGAAAACGACATCCCCAACTCAGACGAGCCTGACTCCTGCGGAACTCGGGGGCCCGTGGGCATGGAGCAGGTTCAGACCCAGCCCAGAGGCAGGGTGGCACGGGGGCCTGGGTCCTCTGGCACAGATGGCACCAGGAAGCCAGCCTCTGCTGGGGGCACTCCAGACAAGGCCCAGAAGGCCCCGACCCCGGCCCCTGGCCGAGGCCCCGGCCAGGAAGTGTATTTCTCCTTGAAGGACATGTACCGGGAGAACACCCAGGCAGTCAGGCCTCTGGGGGAAGAGGGCCCCCAGCCCCTGAGTGTCCAGGCGCCTGGAGACAGTCCCAAGGGGACAGCGCCCATCAGGGCTAGAGGCGAGGGGGTGCCAGCGGCTCCTGGCCAGCCCACACCCTCCTTGGCCCCCCCAGCCGACCAGGCCTTTCAACAGAAAGAGATTTGCCCCTCCAAAGCCCAAAGGGGAGGCCGCCACCGACAGCAAGCCCATTTCCTCTCTGAGTCAAGCTCCAGAATGTGGGGCCCAGAGCTTAGGGAAGGCCCCACCTCAGGCCTCTGTCCAGGTGCCGACACCCCCTGCTCGGCGGAGACATGGCACCCGGGACAGCCCCTTGCAGGGACGAGCAGGCCGCAGGACTCCAGGAGAGGTAAGTGTGGGTGTTGGGTGCCTGGAGGCTGCTCTGGGAAGCTGACCTCATGGAAACTCTTGCTGCAACTGCTCGGCAGCGGGTGAGCAGTGGGCTATTTATAGAAAGGGGTGGGGAGGGGCTGGAGTGCCAGCAGCAGGAGACCACAGGCATCCCCTTCACCCCAGCCAGCCTCCAGATGCCAGGCATGTGGGGAGTACAGCCTGACCGTAACCCTCCTCTGAGAGTGTAGGAGTTCACGGCCAAGGGGACTGTGCCCCGGAGCGAGGTGGAGGAAGATAGTGTTCTCTGGGGTGGGAAAGGGGGCCAGTGGAGAGTTTCTGTGGGCTCTGCGGAGGCAACAGTGTTTCACGGGGGAGACGGAGGAGCAGGCATCCACTATGGTGTATAGCAGGTCGCAACTTAGCTGCTCATTAGATTTTTAACAAAGCTGACTGTCCAGGAAATGCTGGTTAAACCTGGGTTTATCTAAGGTTCTGGAGCCAGGCATACCTATATGCAAATCTGACTGCCTTTAACATGGTGTGATCTAGAGCCAGTTGTCAAACTGGAATAATAATAATAATAATACCAATACCTACTCCACAGGGCTCTGTGAGAATCTGGTGCCCACTAAGAATGAAGTAAGTGGCAGTTGGGATCACATATGACTATGGTGGGAGACAGAGGCGAACTGTTTTGCTTGATAACAGGAGTGCCATCATCTTCTAGGGAGGAGGTAGCAACAGAGAAAAGACGATGTTTTGTGTGGAGATAGGGGTAGTGGAAAGTCCCCTCCTCAAAGGCAGATGGGTGGCAGCATTAAGGAGCTTGGGGGGTGGGATTGAGAGGGGCAGGAAGGAAACGGTTTGTCCCTTTTGGTTATAGCTTTATGTTTCAGGGGTATGGGGGGCATTATTTCAGAGGTTTAGGGGGGACAGAGTGTTTTTTGTTTTTTTTTTGAGATGGAATCTTGCTCTGTCACCAGGCTGGAGTGCAGTAGTGTGATCTCGGCTCACTGCAACCTCCGTCTCCCAGGTTCAGCCTCCTGAGTAGCTGGGACTACAGGTGTGTGCCACCGTGCCCAGCTAATGTTTTGTATTTTAGTAGAGACGGGGTTTCACCATGGCCAGGATGGTCTCGATCTCCTGACCTTGTGATCTGCCCACCTCGGCCTCCCAAAGTGCTGTGATTAAAGGCACGAGCCACCGTGCCCAGCCAGACAGAGTGTTCTATAGTGGGACAAAAAGAAGACAATGTTTCTTATGAGTGGCAGAAGGAAAAGTGTTTCAAGAGGGGGGCTGGGGTGGATAAAATAGATGGAACATATTTACACTAAGAAATACTGGTTGTGTATTTGAAACTGGGTGTCCAATATTTCTTTTCTTTTCTCTTTTTTTTGAGATGGAGTTGCCCAGGCTGGAGTGCAGTGGTGTGATCTCAGCTCTCTGCAGCCTCCAACTGCCGGGTTCAAGCAATTCTTGTGTCTCAGCCTCCCAAGTAGCTGAGATTACAGGCATGAGGAACCACGCCTGGCTAATTTTTGTATTTTTAGTAGAGACGGGGTTTTGCCATGTTGGCCAGGCTGATCTCAAACTCCTGATCTCAAGTGATCTGCCCACCTCAGTCTCTCAAAATGCTGGGATTATAGGCGTGAGCCACCGAGCCCAGCCCAGTATTTCTTTTTGCTAAATCGGGTAACCTTAAGTGGAGACAGCCTTTGGTTTTGGTGGGAACTAAGATGAGACTGTTTCTCGGGGTGGGGGGACCAGGAGTTATGGGTCCAGGAATGGCTTCATGGGGGAACAGGAGGAAAGCAGTGTTTCCCAGGGGTAGGGACAGAGAACAGGTGGTTTCTCAGGGCAGTGAAGAGGGACAAGCTGATACAGCACCTTGCAGAGGACAAAGGGGAAAGGATGCTTTGTGGAGAACAGAAGAGGCTTTTCCGTGGAGAGAACTTTCATGGCGGGAAGGAGGGGGAAGACTAGTTTCAAGGGTGATCATGGGAAATGGTTTTATTTCATGGCAGCTGAGGTCAGACTGTAGGAACAGTAGTTCAGAGGGCTTTGGAGTGGAGCAAACCTGAAGGACCTTAAACCAGACTTTCTGGAATCTGTTCCTGACTCTTGCCCCACTCATGGCTGGTCTCGTATAGTTTTGGCCACTGGTGTGGTAAGTTCACACTGGCCCAGGGAAGGCTTGGTGTGGCTGCTGCACGTGCCTGACAGCCCACAGGCTGGAGAGTAGGGCCTTTTGGAAGAAATGGCTCTCGTAGGCCCTCATAGCTCATTTAGGAAGGGACCAGGCTGGTGGCCAAGTCAGTGTGCAAATCTGGCTTCTCTGCCTATGTGGTGAGGAACCCCACACCAGATGGTGGCATCCTCCTGGTAGGGCCAGAGGAGGAAGTGCCAGCCACCTCTTCCTTGCCTCCCAAAGTTAGGAGGAGGGGCTCAGGCAGGGTGGTACTTGAGAGGTGTCTGTGGTGGTTCCACTGCTCCTACAAAACCTCGTGGTTAGGCCGGGTGCGCTGGCTCATGCCTGTAATCCCAACACTTTGGGAGGCTGAAGCAGGCAGACCACTTGAGGTTAGGAGCTCGAGACCAGCTTGGCCAACATGGTGAAACCCTGTCTCTACTAAAAATACAAAAAATTAGCCAGGCATCGTGGTGCATGCCTGTAATTCTGGCCACTTGAGTGGCTGAGGCAGGAGAATCACTTGAACCTGGGAGGCAGAGGTTGCAGTGAGCTGAGATTGTGCCACTGCATTCCAGCCTGGGTGACAGAGTGAGACTCCATCTCAAAAAAAAAAAACCCCAAAAAAGCAAAAAAAAAAAAAACCCAGAAAAATGGCCAGGCGCTGTGGCTCACGCCTGTAATCCCAACACTCTGGGAGGCTGAGGTGGGCGGATCATGAGGTCGGGGTTCAAGACCAGACTGGCCAACATGGTGAAACCCTGTCGTACTAAAAAATACAAAAATTAGTTGGGCATGGTGGCTTGTACCTGTAATCCCAGCTCCTTGGGAGGCTGAGGTAGGAGAATTTGCTCGAACTGGGACCTGGGAGGGGGAGGTTGCAGTGAGCCAAGATCGTGCCACTGCATTCCATCCTGGGCTACAGAGCGAGACTCCATCTCAAAAGAAAAGAAAAGAAAAGAAAAAAAAAACCCACAAAACAAAACCAAAAACCTTATGTTTTTTTTTCTTTTCTTTTTTGTTTTTTTTTGAAAAATTTTTTAACTTAAAAAATGGTTAAATAGGTCATACATGTGAAACATGTTTAACGTCTATGTATACTTTTAAGCTGTTGGTTTTTAGTGGATGAATTTGATTTTTTTTTTGTTTTTTTGAGACAGGGTCTTGCTTTGTTTGTCACCCAGGCTGGAGTGCCATGGCATGATCGTGGCTCACTGCAGCCTCAACCTCCTGGGCTCAAGTGATCCTCCTGCCTCACCCTCGTAAGTCCCATGCCTCAGACTACAGGCATGTACCACCACACCTGGCTATTCTTTTTCTTTTTTAAAAAGTTTTTGTAGAGACGGGGTCTCACTATGTTGCCCAAGCTGGTCTTGAAATCCTGGGCTCAATTGATTCTCCTGCCTTGGCCTCCCAAAGTGCTGCTATTACAACCATGAGCTGCCGCGCCTGGTCTGTTTATTCATATTCTTATCCTGCCAAATTTCTTTGGAAAAAAAGTTATTTTTTTTAATTATAAAAAAAGTGGTCATAGTAGAAAATATGGAAGAAACTCTAAAAACTTGAAGTAGGAAGTAAAGGTTGGGTACAGTGGCTCACTCCTATAATTCCAGCTCTTTGGGAACCTGAGGCAGGTGGATCACCAGAGGTCAGAAGTTTGAGACCAGCCTGGTCAACATGGTGAAGCCCCATCGCTACCAAAAAAATACAAACAAAATTTAGCTGGGCGTGGTGGCAGCCGCCTGTAATCCCAGCTACTCAGGAGGCTGAGGCAGGAGAATCACTTGAACCCAGGAGGCAGAGATTGCAGTGAGCTGAGATTGTGCCATTGCACTCCAGCCTGGGTGACAAGAGTGAAACTCTGTCTCAAAAAAAAAAAAAAAAAAAAAAAAAAAAAAAGAAAAGAAAAGAAAAGAAAGTAAAAATCCGCCTATAATCTACCATTCAGAGATGACCATCGTCCAAGAGATGAAAGGACATCTTGGTGTATCTACCAATCTTTTTTATGTGTATCTGTAGTTTCTTAAACATTTCTTTTTCCTAAAATGGAGTCTCGCTCTGTTGCCCAGGCTGGAGTGCAGTGGCATCGTCTTGGCTCACAGCAACCTCCGCCTCCTGGGTTCAAGCGATTCTCCTGCCTCAGCCTCCTGAGTAGCTGGGATTACAGGCGCCTGCTACCATGCCTGGCTCATTTTGTTGTTGTTGTTGTTGTTTTTGTTTTTAGAACGGGGTCTCCCTATATTGCCCAGGCAGGTCTCGAACTCCTGGACTGAAGCTGTCCTCCGCCTCTGCCTCCCTAAGAGCTGGGATTACAGGCGTGAGCCACAGCGCCCGGCCAATTTTTTTGTATTTTCAGTAGAGATGGGGTTTCACCATCTTGGCCAGGTTGATCTCGAACTCCTGAACTCATGATCCTCCTGCCTTGGCCTCCCAAAGTGCTGGGATTTCAGGTGTGAGCCACTGTGCCTGGCCCAGTTTTTAAAATATAATTATCCAAATTTCTGAGGGTTTTTTTTTTTTTTTTTTTTTTTGAGATGGAGTCTCGCTGTATCACCCAGACTGGAGTGCAGTGGTGCAGTCTTGGCTCACTACACCCTCCGCCTCCTGGGTTCAAGCAATTCTCCTGCCTCATCCTCCCCAGTAGCTGGGATTACAGGTGCATGCCACCATGCCTAGCTAATTTTTGTATTTTTAGTACAGATGGGGTTTTCCACATTGGCCAAGCTGGTCTTGAACTCCTGACCTCATGATCTGCCCGTCTTGGCCTCCTAAAGTGCTAGGATTACAGGTGTGAGTATCCTGCTTTCTTTACTTCTCATCATTTCATGAGCATTTTCCATGCTTTCTAGAAAATCTTTGAAAAAACTTTATTTTTAATGACTGTATAAGTTGGCATAGTATGACTATTTTAACCTTTTTTCCATAGTGTTTATGCTTTCCTTCCCTAGTCTAAGATTAAGTAGTAATCTGTATTTTCACTAATTTTTGTCATTTGAATTCTTTCTTTTGATTTTTAAATTAATCTGAAATTTGTTTGGGTGTATAATACAGCATTAGTCTCTGGCTTGATGTTTGACTAACAAATAGGTAATTTTCCTCAACATTATTTGTGGAATATTCAAATCGTATCTATATTTTGTTTTTCATTCTTGATATACTAATTCTTATACACACTAGAGTCAATTTTAATTCCTACATATACATCTATCATAATCCATGAATCTGTTTGTTGACTTTTTATAAGACAATCTTGTTTTAATTTTTATAGGTTTGATTTCTGGCAGGGCAAGTTCTTCTCTTATCCTTCTTTAAAATTTTTTCTCAACTATTATCTCCTGTTTATTCCTCTAGGAAAACTGTAGAATCATTGTTTGAAATTCTTCAAACTTTCAGATACCATTGTTTTTACTTTCTATTTTTTTGTTCACCATTTTTTAACAAGTCATGAATTACATTTAATAAGATTATAAAACCTGTTAAATCCTTTCATGGATAACTAAAGGCATATTTGTATTTTGAATGGGCTTCTAGTAAAACTTTGGAAAAACCAATATCTTAATATTTAGCTTTCTCATTTGGGAGCACGGTGTCTATTCTCATGATCCAGACGTTCTTTCTTATCTCTGTTTTACTTCTTTTTTCTTTCTTCCCCACACCCCAAGTTTTTGCTGAATCTCGTCTCTTTTTAAGTTCTCTTTTTTGTTCCTTTGAGCCCAGCATGTCTCTTGTTAGGGTTCGTTATGTTAAGGGCCCCTATTTCTGGGATCTGATGCCAGTGTCCCCTTCCTGTGTCTTGATTTTCTTTCCAGGGAGTAAGGAGGACCTTTGGAAGCTTGAGTGAGGCTTCTCTCCTGGGTGTGGATGAGGAACAGATGATAGAGCTGGGGCCTCTTGGGTTGTTAAGAATGCCTGCTTCTCCTCCAGCCCAGGCTTGCTGTCCAGACAGTTCTCTCTCTGGGCAGGAGGTAGCCAATGGATGGAAACTGGCCTTCAATGCCCTTGAAGGCTGCTTTTTAGTGCCCTAACTTGAGATTTTTTTTTTCGGGACTGTTTCAGATCTCTGGAGCTGAGGTACCTGGGGGAACATGGTAGAATGCCCCATCTGCCAAAATCCTTGGAGAGGACCGTGTAGGTGTGGGAGAGCCTTGCTGAATGCTTTGAGACCTAAGTGTCTCTTTTTGAGAAGCCTTGAAGGTCCTGAGGATGATCATCCCAAGGTGTGGGAATTCTCCTCTCACAATCAAGGCTCTTTAGTTTTCAGGGAGGACATGAACATAAATACCTTTTGAGAGCTGTTGAATGGAGGGTGATTGAGGAGAGACATGATCCTTGCCTTGAGGAATTATCTACTGAATTGAGGGGACTGGACTCACTAGAAAGAAGTGCAACAAGATGTGGTGACTGATGACAACAGTGGACTTCCAGAGAGGGAGAATGGTGTGGTCTAGAGTCGCCAGGGAAGGCATCTAGGAAGAGGGCAGACTGGTTGGCATCATGTATGGATTTATTATGGGAAATGCCATATTAGAAAAACATTCAATATAATTTTTTAAATATAAAAGATAATATTCCCAGGTAGAAAGGAATTAGCTGAAAAAGAAAAAGGGAGACATTCTGGGAAGGATGAGTAGCATGAAACAAAGGTGAGGTTGTGGGCTAGAGAGGGAATGCAAAACCAGCCTGTCCTAATTTTGATGCCTAAATGCATCGAAAGCTTCTCAACATTTTTTCTTCCTATGTCTTGTGTACTGCTCTGGTTTGTTTAGCACCGACTGTCACATTATCTAAGGCCAGGAGTGACACAGAAAAGGAAGAGAACTAACAATGATCAAATATCAGCTTCTAGTAGTACTGGGTTAGATAATTCAACTACTGAGGACAACTAGAAAAGCTAGACGAAATATAAAAATATCTGCTTGAAGGCACTGGAGAGCTAACAAAGAGAGGAATTATTGGGCCAGGATCTGGGCGGAGATAGAAATCTAGAATGGTAGGCCCAGCATTTGACACAGCTTTTGACCTGGGAGATATTTTCGATGCCAGAGAGGAGAGGGAGAGACTAAGCAATAGGTTAAATGGTCTCATGAGATTAAGAAGACAAAAATTAGAGTCCATAGTCTTCAGAGTGGGAGCCTGTGTAAGCCCGCTGGGCTTTGGGTTTATACCCTAGGAGAAAGGAGAATCAAGTAAATTACTTTCACAGTATTGAGGTATTGGTGAGCTCCAAGTCATGTGAGTGTCTAAAAATTAGAATAAAAATTTCAAATTTTTATTTAAAATTTTTATTTAAAATTAGAATAAGGTATTCAAGATACCTAGTGCCCCCAGGCACCTGGCAGAAGCAAACAAAAATCATATTTGGAGGATGACAGCATCATCTTAAGCCTCAAATTATTTTTAAAAAGCGTTTCAAATATAATACTCAGCACAAAATGAAGATAAGTCTACAGAACATAGAAATTGGCCCACAGGTTGCCGGACGCAGTGGCTCACACTTGTAATCCCAGTACTTTAGGAGGCCGAGGTGGGCAGATTACTTGAAGCCAGGAGTTCGAGACCGGCCTGGCCAATATGGCAAAACCCCGTCTCTACTAAAAATAGAAAAATTAGCCAGGCCTGGTGGTGCAGGCCTGTAATCCCAACTACTTGGGAGGCTGAGGCATGAGAATTGCGTAAACCTGGGAAGCAGAGGTTGCAGTGAACTGAGATTGTGCTATTGCACTCCAGCCTGGGTAACAGAGCAAGATTCTGTCTCATAAATAAATAAATTGGCTCACATGTTTCCAACTGTTGGAATTATGAGTTGTAAACTGTAAAATTAAAACTAGTTTACCTCCTTTATATATTGTCTTTTTACCTCCTTCATATAGTGAGGTAAAAAGAACAAGATTGCAAATTTCACTAAAGAACTAGAAACTATAAAAAGTCGAAAAGACTTGAAAATAAACCAACTAGAATTCCAGAACTGAATGCTACAATAACTAATATTCATTATTTATTTTGGTTATGGTAGTTTTTTTTCCCTGGATAAGACGGAGTAAATACACTCCATTCTGTATTCCCCACTGAATGCAGCCAAAAATTTAGGCAAAATGTGTGATACACCTACTTGACAACTTTGAGAAGCAAATAGTAGCGGACAGATTGGGGATGATGACCAGAACTCAAAGTACCACTGAAACTACAGTGTTTACTTTTTTCCCCCCCTTCTGGCATTTCCTGGTGTGGTCTTAATGCTGTCTGAAACTCTGAGGTAAACATTAACATGGGCAGAGAGAGCTCCAGGAGAAGCCCTCTAGATTAGACTTCAGGAATGGAAAAGAGATTTCTTGGCAGTGACAGTGGTAGTAGCAGAGGCCACAGGTGCCTAAAACTTGAGAGAAAAGAATCTTCCCCTCCAGTCGGAGAAGCTGTGATCCTAAAAGAGTGGGACAAGCCCCTGTTTCTTTTTCTTTTCTTCCTTGGTCTCTTCCTTGGTCCATATCACAGGTTCATGTGTGAAAGTATGTGGCAGAGAGGGGTAAAGGAGACTCCAATTAGCTATTTGGCCAGAGGACTGAAAAGGGGGGCCCTATAGGGGGAACTATGGAGAGGGAAAAGCTTGGGAAAATGACCTCTGAGAATCATTAATGACCTCTGGGTTTATAAACTCTATAAATTTCTGGACTTACTCCCAAGCTGTTCCTGTATGGATCTGATTCTGAACAGCGTATACAAAACTTTGAGAATGAAATACTTTGAGAATAAAAAACTGAGAATAAAAACCTTAAGAACCATCATTCAAGTCCCACACTGGCCACTGGGTGGCACACACACAGGGCAGGTCTAAATAACACTGCAGGCTGGGCGTGGTGGCTCACGCCTGTAATCCCAGCACTTTGGTAAGCCGAGGCAGGCAGATCATTTGAGGTCAGAAGTTCAAGACCAGCTTGGCCAACATAGTAAAACCCCGTCTCTACTAAAAATACAAAAAAAAGTAGCCAGGCATGCTGGCATGCACCTGTAGTCCTAGCTACTTGAGAGGCTGAGGTGGGAGAACTGCTTGAACCCGTGAAGCTGGGAGGCAGAGGTTGCAATGAGCTGAGATCGTGCCATTGCACTCCAGCCTCAGTGACAGAATAAAACTTGATTTCAAAAACAAAACAACAACAAAAACAAATAGCACTGGAAAGGCTTGGAAAATGGAACTGACATTGAAAGTATAACCTCAGAGGCCTGAATGGAATTTGTTGCCTGAACATGACCAGGTAGATTGCCTCCTAAGACAAAAATGTTAACAGTCTCCATAAGATTTAAATAAGAATCAGAATCTTGTAATATTTTAAATGTCCAAATACAATAAAAATTACATGGCATATGAAAAATCATGAAAATCTCCACTTGCATGGAAAGACAATCAGAGTGCCAGTGCCACAATGACATAGATGTTAGAATCATCTGACTTAAAAGCAGCTACTATAAAAATGTGACAAGTAAGGGTGAATACTTTGGAAACAAATGGAAAGATAGAAAGTCTCAGCAAAGAGGTAAAAGACTAGCCTGGGCAACATGACGAAACCCTTTCTTTATAAAAAATACAAAAAAAAATTAACTGGGCGTGGTGGCACTTGCCTGTAGTCTGAGCTACTTGTGCTGCTAAGGTGAGAGGATCGTTTGAGCCCAGGATGTTGAGGGTGCAGTGAGTAGAGATCATGCCACTGCACTCCTGCCTGGACAAAGTGAGACCCTGTCTCAAAATTTAAAAAACAGGTAAAATATATGAAGACCCAGATATTTTATTTTGTTTTTATTTTTTTGAGATGGAGGTTTGCTCTTGTTGCCCAGCCTGGAGTGCAGTGGGATGATCTTGGTTCACTGCAACCTCCAGCTCCTGGGTTCAAGAGATTCTCCTGCCTCAGCCTCTTGAGTGAGTAGCTGGGATTACAGACGTGCACCACTACACTCAGCTAATCATATATTTTTAGTAGAGGTGGGATTTCACTGTGTTGGCCAGGCTGGTCTTGAACCTCTGACCTCAGGTGATCCACCTACCTCAGCCCCAAATGTCAATTTTAGAACTTAAAATTGCAATAACTGAATTAAAAGACTCACTAGTTGAGTACAACAGCAGAATGATAGATGGCAGGGAAAAGTCAGTGAACTTGAAGTTAAAGCAATAGAAATTATTCAGTCTGAACACATACACACACACACACACACACACAAAGGAAGGGAAGGAGAGAGAGAATCAGAAAAATAAATGAAGAGAGCCTCAGAGACTTGTGGTGCAGAATCAAAAAGTCTAACATTTGTGTCACCGGATAGTCAGAAAAAAAGAGAAAGACAGTGGTGCAGAAAAACATATCTGAAGAAATAATGACTGAAAACTTTCCAAATTTGGCAAAAGATACAAACCTATAGATCAAGAACTTCAGCAAACCTAAACAGGATAAACCCATAGAATTCCACTTCCAGAAACCTCATAGCCAAGCTGTTGGAAAGTAAAGACAATGAAAAACTCTTGGAAGTAGCCAGAGAAACATAATGTTTTATTTGTAGGAGAGCAATGATTTGAATGACTGCAGATTTCTCATCAGAAACAATGGAGGTCAAAAGGAAGTAGAATAATATTTTTTTAATGGTAAAAAGAACTTTTAACCTATAATTCTACATTTAACAAAAATATCTTTAAGTATTGAAAGTGAAATAAAGATATTCTCAGATAGTGGAAAGACAAAGAGACTACATTGTCAGCAGACCTGTTCTAAAAGAATTGCTAGGCGGGGAGTGGTGGCTCACGCCTGTCATCCCAGCACTTTGGGAGACTGAGGCAGGTGGATCACCTGAGGTCAGGAGTTTGAGACCAGCCTGGCCAACATGGTGAATCCCCGTCTCTTTTAAAAATGCAAAAAAAAATTAGCCAGGTATGGTGGTGGACACCTTAATCCCAGCTACTCATGAGGCAGAGGCAGGAGAATCGCTTGAAGCCAGGAGGCAGGGGTTGTGGTGAGCTGAGATCATGCCACTGCACTCCAGCCTGGGTGACAGAGCCAGGCTCAGTCTAAAAAAAAAAAAACAAAAAAACCCAACCAAAACAAACAAACAAAAAAACGAATAAAAAAAAGAATTGCTAAAGTAAATTTTTCATACAGAAAGGAAATGGTACCAGAAGGAAACTTGAAATATCAAGAATGAAGGAAGGGCAATGGAAATGGTCAATATCCTGGTAAATATAATAGATTATTTCATCTTGATTTCTTTGCAATATGTTCGAAAGTAAAAAGTAAAAAAAATAAAATTACATTGTCTGCCAGACATTTTTTAAAAATGTATGCAAATGTAATATATAAGACAAATACAACATAAAGGGGCAAAGAGACCTATATGGTGGTGAGATTACTGCATGGCACTTGAAGTGGTAAAATACTGACTCTAAGTAAACTGTGGAAAGTTAAGTGTGTATATTATAAGCCCTAGAGCAACAACAGATATACTGTACAAAGAGATATAGTAAGACTTACACTACATAAGCTAAAGTGGAATACTAAAAGATGTTCTAATCTAAAAGAAGGCAAGAACAGGGAAAGACAGGAAGGATAAACAGAGGAATCAAATAGAAAACAAATAATAAAATGATTTACTAAAATCTAAACATATAAATAATTATATTAAATATAAATGGTCTAAGAACATCAATTAAATGACAGATTGTGAGACAGGACCAGAAAAACTTTCTAGCTCTATGCTGTTGATAAGAAATCCTCTTCAAATATAATAAGTCAGTTACAAGTAAAATAATAGAAAAATTTATGCCCTGCAAACACTTACCAGATGAAAGCTGGAATGGCCACATTAGTATCAGACAGAATAGACTTCTAAGCAAAGAAAGTTACTAAGGGAAAAATAGTGAACTATCTAATGATAAAAGGGTCAATTCAAGAAGACATAACAATAAAAACTGTATGCACCTAACAACATACCTTCAAAATATGCGAAGCAAAACCTGACAGAACTGAAAGGAGAAATAGACAAAACAACAATTATAGTTGGAGATTTTAACACTCCTTTCTCTCAGTAATCAATGGAACTAGTAGACAGAAAATCAGTAAGGATATAAAAGAACTGAACAGCACTATCAACCAACCCTATCTAGTAGACATACATAGAATACTCCGTGTAACAACAGAATATTCTTTTTAAGCACATATAAAATATTCACCAAAATAGATCATATCCTGGGTCATAACATATAAATCTTAACAAATGTGAAATAATTGAAGTAATGCAAAGTATGCTCTCTGACCAAAATGAAATTAAACTAGTAATCAGTGGCAGAAAGATAATAGAAAAATTTTCAAACACTTTTAAATTAAAGAAGATACTTTTATGGGCCAAGAAAGAAGTCCTAAGGGCAATTAGAAAACATTTTAAATTGAATGAAAGTGAAAATCTAACATACCAAAATGTTGGATGCTGCTAAATCAGTGCCTTGAGGAAAATGTGTAGCATTAAAATGTTTATATTAGAAGTAAAAAAGATCTGAAATATCAATAACCTAAGTTCCCACCTTAGAAAACTGTTTGGAAAAAGAAGAGAAAAATAAACCCAAAGCAACAGATAGAAAAGAACAGAAAATATTGAAACTAAAAACAGGAAAACTATGGAGAAAATAAACCTAAAGCTGGTTATTTGAAAAGATCACTAATATCAATAAACCTCTGGCAAGACTTACCAAGAAAAAAAAAAGACAAAAAATACAAGTATTAACAATGAAAGAGGGATATCACTACGGACCCTGTAAGGATTGAAAGGGCAAAGAAAAAAAAAGGGGGCTACTATGAAAAACTGCACATAAATTTAACAACTTAGATGAAATAGAGCAATTCTTTAAAAATTACAAACTACCAAAACTTACGCAAAAATGACTGCCCTGCCTCATCCCAGTTAAGGTCCTGGTTTTGTGCCTTGCTCCCTGAAACCAGCACTCCGGGGCCATGCCTCCTTATAGGGTTATAAACCATACTACTTTTCATTCAGTTGTTCTTTCCTGTGAAACTCCTATGTGTTTGGCACTGTGAAGGATGCCAAGGTGAATAAAACTTTATTTTAAAATTTTTATTTTCAGAGACAGGGTCTCACTCTGTTGCCTAGGCTATAGTGCAGTGGTGTGATCATAGCTTACTGCAGCCTCGAACTCCTGGGCTCAAGCAATCCTCCCACCTGAGCATCCGGAGTAGCTAGGACTACAGACATATGCCACCACACCTGGCTAATTATTTTGGGTTTTTTTGTAGAGACAGGGTCTTGCTGTGTTGCCAGGCTGGTTTTGAATTTTTGGCCTCAAGCAATTCTTCTGCAATGGCCTCCCAAAGCACTGGAATTATAGACATGAGCAACCATACCTGGCCATAGACTGGGTCCTTAATATCTGAGAATTTATGAGGGAAGAGGGAGAGACAGAATGGCAAATTAAACTTACTAACATTCCTTGTAGTAAAAAAGCTTACATAGAGCCAACTAGGTTCAGTCCACTCACACCATGTTTATTTTTAAGAAATATATGACATCCCAGCAGGCGTGGTGACTCATGCCTGTAATCCTAGCAATTTGGGAGGCCAAGGCAGGTGGATCACCTGAGATTGGGAGTTCGAGACCAACCTGACCAACACGAAGAAACCCTGCTCTACTAAAATTAGCCGGGCATGGTGGTGCATGTCTGTAATCCCAGCTACTCAGGAGACTGAGGCAGGAGAATCGCTTGAACCTGGGAGGAGGAGGTTGCAGTGAGCCAAGATCGTGCCATTGCACTCCAGCCTGGGCAACAAGAGTGCGCGCGCACGCGCACACACACACACACACACACACCCTCTCCCCCATAATGTTTAGTTAGAGGGGTCAGCCCCTGTAGAAGTGTACAGAGAAGAGCCAGTCATCCACCATATATTTATTGATTTCCCACTCCTAGGCCTGTACTGGGCCCTCTTCAGAGGGGGAAGAGTTCACAGATTAGCAAGTGACATATGGATGAAATAAACAACTACCATATGCATGAAATAACACAGAATGGGAATATGATGATGGAAATAGGTACATTTGCTATGGGGGCCACTAACGTTTTTTGGGGTAGAGAATTCAGGAAGTCTTTACAGAAGAAAAGAAACTTGAATGAGGTCTTCAAGGTTGAGAAGGAGTCCTTCAAGTGAGCAAGAAGAAAGGTGAGAATGTCTAAAAATATATAAAGGAGTTATAAAATAGCATAGTTGTCAGTACAGTTAAGTTAGTATTGGGTGGAGGGACCCAACAGATGAACCTGGAGAGACAGATCTGGGACTCTCGCTGAGGGACAGTCCTCACTGATCACACAAGGGTTTACTTCCTTATATATTTTCATTTTTAATTGTATTTTTGTTAAATGTGTGTCACATGCACACTGTATAAAATTCAAAAAGTACAAAAGATATATAGAGAATATTAAGTCTCCCCCCCTTCGCTATCCCCCGCAGCTCAGGTCCTCTTCCTGAAGTCAGTTGCCAAGGCTGGTTTCTTGGGCATCCTTCCAGAGCTATTTTCTTTACATTTGCAAATATGTGTGTATGTCTGTGTATTTTCCACACAAAGGTTGCATATCATATTATACTTTCTGACCTTTACCTTGCTTTTTTATTTGGATATTTGTTTTATTTGGAATATGGATATACCATAATTCATTGGATCAGTCCTGTATTGGTGGAATTTAGGTGATTTCTAATCTATTGCCGTTATAAACATAAACAATGCTGTAGTACATATCTTTGTATATAAGTCCATCTGCACATGAAAAGTATTCCTATACAATAAATTCCTAGGAATGGAATTTTTGGGTTAAAGAGTGTAAGTTTTTTTTTTTTTTTTTTTAAGATGGAGTCTTGCTCTGTTGCCCAGGTTGGAGTGCAGTGGTGCAATGTCCGCTCGCTGCAACCTCTGCCTCTCCAGTTGAAGCGATTCCCCTGCCTTAGCCTCCCAAGTAGCTGGGACTACAGGTGCGCATCACCATGCCCAGCTAATTTTTGTTTTTTAGTAAAGATGAGGTTTCACCATGTTGTCCAGGATGGTCTCAATCTCCTGACCTTGTGATCCACCCGCCTCAGCCTCCTAAAGTGCTGGGATTACAGGCATGAGCCACCACGCCCGGCAGAGTAGAAGTATTTTTAGTATAATAGATAATGCCAAATTGCTGTCTGTAGAGGCTGTGCGATGCCTGTAACCCTGGCCAGGAGAGTACCGCAGTCCCCTTATTTACAGAAAATACTTTCCCAGAGCCCCAGCGGATGCCTGAGCCTGCAGCTAGTACCAAACCCTATATATATATATATATATATATATATATATAGTGTTTTTTCCTATACATGCATGCCTGTGATAAAGTTTAATGTGTAAATTAGGCACAGTAAGAGATTAACAACAATAACTAATTATAACATAGAACAACTAAACATATGCTGGTGTCACTACTCTTGAGCTTTGGGGCCGTTTATTAAGTAAAATAATGGTTACTTGCACACAAGCCCTGAGATACCAGGGCAGCTGATCTGATAACTGAGATGGCTACTTAATGGGTAATGGGCAGCCCAGTGTATAACTTGTGGCTATGCTGGATAAAAGGCTGTTTCACATCCCAGGTGGGGTGGCATGAGATTTAATCATGCTTATCAGAACAGCACAAAGTTTATAATATGTTTTTGCTTTTTACTTTGGTTAATCTTTAAAACTCCCATGGCAGCAATCATGGATTACATCTCCCCAGGAATACATAGCACCATTGAGCGCCACGGCATCCTATAGAGAACTTCCGTCTTTGCTCACAGTGTTAAGAGCTCTTGCTTTCACAGCCTCTTTGAAATGACCTATAAAATGTATCAATTGTTTATTTCTGGAATTTTTCATTTAATATTTTCAGACCAAGATTGGCCACAGTAAACTGAAACCAGGGAAAGCAAAACCGTGAATAAGAAGGGGCTACCGTCTAATTCAACTTTTTGCTCTTTGAAGCTAGGGCTTTAGGCTTTATCCTGTCAGTGATGGTAAGCCATTGAGAGGTTTTTAAGCAGGGAAGTGTTCAGTCAGGTTTGTGTTTTGGAAAGGTCTCTTGGGCTGCAGTGAGGAAAACAGTATAGCAGAGGCAAAGATCAGAGTCATGGATACCAATTAGGTTTTACAGTAGTCCAGGCAAGTCCACGAAAAACAATTCTGTCTTTGGCAGCTCCGATTAGGCAGTTGGCAGTGGGGGATGAAGGAGACAGATATTGACATAATGAAGAAGTAGGTTCAGTAGCACTGAGGGATTGATCTGGCTGAGAGTGGGTTAGGAGTGAGGGTGGCTTTAATCAAGAAGTTCAATTTCCATGAGTCTTGTGAACAGCAATGGGCTTATATGCATAGTCTGCACCTTCTTTATAGATCTATAGATCTTATGTCTTTATTAATATTTTCTAATTCTAGAATATCAAAAGATAAAAAAGGCTCTAATATATTACTAATTGCTTTTGTTGGCACCAAGACATTTTTGTCTGTTAATATCTGGTTGTCAGAGAACTTTAAAGAGCATTTTTATTAAGATTCTTTAGTCAGGCCGGGTGTAGTGGCTCACGCCAATTCCAGCACTTTGGGAGGCCAACGCAGGTGGATCACTTGAGGCCAGGAGTTTGAGACCAGCCTGGCCAACATAGTGAAACCTCGTCTCTACTAAAAAATACAAAAATTAGCCGGGTGTGGTGGCACATGCCTGTAATCCCAGTTACTCAGGAGGCTAAGGCAGGAGAATCACTGGAACCCGAGAGGTAGATGTTCCAATCAGCCAAGAGTATGCCACTGCACTCCAGCCTGGGCAACAAAGCGAGACTCCATCTGAAGAGGGAAAAAGAGGTTCTTCAGTCAGCTGATAGTCCCAGCTATTTGGGAGGCTGAGGCAGGAGGATCACTTGAGCCCCGTAGGTTGAGGCTATGATCCTGCCTGTGAATAGCCACTGCACGCCAGTCTGGGCAAGATGGCAAGAACCTGTCTCAAAAAAAAAAAATTCTCCAGTCAGACTCATTCCTGATATTCACCAAATTCTTTAATTTTTCCCACATCCATACCATTCATTTAAAATTCTGAATTTAGGCTGGCTGCAGTAGCTCACACCTATAATCCTAGCACTTTGGGAGGCTGAGGTGGGAACATTGCTTGAGGCCAGGAGTTTGAGACTACCCTAGCCAACATAGCAAGACCCTGTCTCTAATTTTAAAATATAAAATAAATTTAAAATTTAAAAATTTGAAAAACAGAAAATTCCTAATTTAGTAAAGTAACTTTAAATTATACACTTAATTTACACATATTTTAATTATGTTTATTTAAAAGTCTTTTATTTAGGCTGGGCGTGGGCATAAACTTTGGGAGGCAAGGCAGGCGGATCTTGAGGTCAGAAGTTCAAGACCAGCCTGCTCAATATGGTGTAACCCTGTCTCTACAAAAAATATAAAAATTAGTCAGGCGTGTTGGCATGTGCCTGTAGTCCCAGCTACTCAGGAGCTTGAGGCAGAAGAATCGCTCGAACCTGGGAGGTGATGATTGCAGTGAGCCAAGATCATGCCACTGTACTCCAGCCTGGGTGACAGAGCAAGACTCCATCTCAAAAAAAAGTCTTTCATTTTGGGAACCGATTGTTTTGATTTTGTGTGCGGTTCTGATATCTAAAAATTTGTATATGTTATAATTTCAGTTTTATATAATACCATTAATTATTTCATCTGTGCACTCAGTTTCTATTAATTTTTTTATGACAAAAAATGATAAAGTGTTTTCACTTCTTCCCTGCCTTTTCTTTATTCATCTTCTATCTCATATTAGCCTAAAGTTTGATTTCTAAGTGATTATCTTTGTGTAGATGAATATCCTGTATTTCTGTTAGTTGGTTTTTCAGCTTTGAGTAATGTCTTTGGTGCCTGGCTCTTATAGGTGACACAGTCAAGGAAGTGTCTTCATTTGGTATTTTCTTCCCCTTTCCATTTTCATGCTGGCTGTGTTGTTTGTGTAGCCTCAGGGCATAGTACATTGACATTCTGATTTGCCATTCTGAACCCCACTTGATTTTAGTCTTGCTTCTACAGTTACACGTCAATATGCGTGTACGTGTGTTAATATAAGTGAAATACATTCAGTGCTTACCATCAGCTCTTTTGCTGTTGTTTCCTCAGTCATCTTTTGGTTGACTACGTTTGTTCCTTGGTGGTTTCCTCAAGCAGAGCTCACGGGAACAATATCCCTTAGTCCTTGTATGCTAAAACACAATGTTCTTAGCCTAGCAATTTTCCGGAGGTTTCTTCAGGAGTGTAGCTGCCAGCGTTTTCTGAGATCTGCCTCCACCATTCCATCTCCTCTCCCTGTCTGCTCTGCTCAGCTCCCCGTGTCTTTGGCCGATTTCCACCCAGGCCTCCATGACCCTGCAGCTCTTGTTGCCCCGTGGACTTAACGGGTTTATCGCCTCAGCATGAGTCCTTCGTCTACAGCAGCCATGTTCTTGCCGGCGTCTGGAGACCTGCTAACGGCTTCACTCCTCGCCCGCTGAGCTGTGGGCCTGTTTACTTCCCGGTATCACTTTGCTCCTCCTCAGCTTCCCAGTGTCTGTATCTGTCGGCTTTGAGCAGCTGTTATCCTTTTGTTTGTTTTTTGAGACTGTAGGTTTTATTTGCCTCCAGTTTCACTAACAAAGGAGTTTGCTTTGTTTATTTCATGTTTACTTGGTTAGTTTTGACGATACTTGGAGGAGAAGAGGGAAATCACTGTTGTATGCCACCATGTTTGACAGGAAGTCCTTTAAACGTGGGTGGCATTATGGTATAACAACAAAGAGCATGGGATTTGGAGCGGGATACACCTGCCTGCAAATCTGAACTCTGCCGCTTACTGACTACCTGACGGTAGACAGATCACACACCTTCTTGTCAATGTTATCTCTAGAATGGGGCTGATTCCCCTAAGTATTCACACTGTGTGAGGAGTAAGTGGGGTAATACATATCATATACAGGGGCCTAGCATAGTGCTCTGCAAATAGAGGTTCAAAAGAGTGACATAATGTTTCATTAATTTCCTGGCATAGATGCCATTCAGAATTACTTTAACTCTCTCTGTTTGGATGGCATCGTGTTATTACCACTCACTCAGTGTTATCATTGAGGCCATTATTGGAACACCCTTTGGCACTCCCTCACTTCACCCATAATTCTGTACAAGGCAGTTAGTGCCACAGGAGAAGGACAAATGGACTGCTCTGGGAACCCTGGGGGAGAGAACAAGTCTCCTTCAAATGGTCGGGGTGAGGGGCGGGGTAACCCATGAGCAAGGGCTTTCAGGAAAGGCAGGATTTCTTCAGGAAGAGGTAGGAAGACCCAGGCTGGGTCTGGATGCTAGCTATTCCCCCGGTCCAGATTCTGAGATCAGAGATTAGGATGGGGTGGGCATGGGGCTTTGGGAATTTGTCACATGCCTTTGCCTTCCAACTTCCAGCAGGCCTGAGAAATCGGGCGGCAAGACTACCATGAGAAGTTCTGGACGAGGTCAGAGGAGGCTGGGATGCCAGATTGGAAAGAGATCTTAAGGCACATATAGTTAAATCCTTGCTTTTGTCCACGTGTTCTCAGATCCTGGAATCCCAGACAACCACGGCTCCTACCGTGTCAACCAGCAGCAGCTCTGATGTAGCTTCCGTTGGCTGTAGCACCTCCGGAAGTCAGGGTATCGTTGAACCCATGGATATGGAAACCCAGGAGGATGGGAGAACATCTACGTACCAGAGAACTGGAAGCAAGAAGAATGTGCAGGCAGATGGGAAGATGCAGGTGGATGGAAGGACCGGGGGAGATGGAACACAGACAGCCCACCGGACACGGGAAGATAGGAAAATGCAGGTGGATGCTGGGACACAAGAAAGTGAGAGGCCACAGTCAGACAGGACTTCACAGAAGAGCAAGGTGACACAGGGAAGAGCAGAGACACAGCTAGAAGCAACACAGGCAGGTAAGAAGATACAGCAAGACAGGAAGGTCCAGGCAGATGAGGGCACGCAGGAAGACAGAAGGATGCGGGGAAGAGAAGGGGACACAATCAGAGGGGGAGCGTGCCCACAGCCGCAGAAGGTCAGTCAGAGCAGGAGGCGGTGACCAGCCTCGGCCCACCATCCAGAGCCCGCGAACTCCCACCTACAGAGGGACCTAGAGCTCCTCCGATTGTTGAACGCTTTGCGCAGACCCCAGAAGGGTCTTCTGTCCCAGAAACACCTAGTTTCCTGCCCAGATCTGAGGAGGCAGCAGTAACAGCCTCTAGGAACCACCAGCAAAGTGTGCTGGGTCCCCCTGTCAGGGAACCTCGGGCTCCCAGCACAGCTGCCCCCTCGAGGGTAGTGTGGAGCAGGTGGGAGGAGAGAGAGGCCGAGGGCCACAGTCGTCAGGCCCAGTCGAGGCCAAGCAGGAGGACAGCCTGTTCCAGAGCCCCCAGGAGGAGCAGCCGGGAGGACTGCTGTGTGTGGATCGGGGTGGCTGTCCTCCAGCTGGCCTGAGCCAGGAGGTGCCCACGATACCTTCTCTTCCCGGAACTGGGCTGACTGCTAGTCCAAAGGAGGGGCCAAGCAGCACCCCCGACTTCTCAGCATGGGAGCACAGCTGCCTTCCTGCCCTCTGAGGACCAGGCCCTGATGAGTTCTGCCCCAACACTGCACCTGGGGCTGGAGACCCCCAGTCAGAGTCACCCACCAGAGACCATGGCCACCAGCAGTGAGGGGGCCTGCGCCCAGGTACCAGATGTGGAGGGGAGGACCCCACGTCCCCGGAGCTGTGACCCTGGCCTCATCGATTCCTTGAAGAACTACCTGCTTCTGCTGCTGAAGCTGTCCAGCACAGAGACGAGTGGAGCAGGGGGAGAGTCCCAGGTGGGGGCGGCCGCCGGAGGTCTGGCGCCCTCAGCCACTCTGACCCCCCACTGTGGAAGTGGCTGGGCTGAGTCCCCGGACTTCGAGGCGCATCCTGGAGCGTGTGGAGAACAACCACCTGGTACAGAGTGCACAGACCCTGCTGCTGAGCCCCTGTACCTCCCCGCCGCCTCACTGGCCTCCTGGACCGCGAGGTGCAGGCTGGCCGCGAGGCCCTTGCTGCTGCCCCGGGGCTCCTGGGGTCCTGGTCCCAGCCCCCTCACTGTCCCTGCCATTGTGGTAGACGAGGAGGGCCCTGGGCTAGCCTCAGAAGGATCCAGTGAGGGTAAGGGAGAGGTTTCCCTTGAGGGGCCTGGCCTCCTGGGGGTCTCTCAGGAGAGTGGCATGGGTGGTCGGCTGGGGGAGGTGGGTGGGCAGGCAGCCCCTGGGCAGGGACCCTCAGCAGTCAGCAGAGCCCAGGAGCCCTCCCAAGAGGAGAAGATCCCAGGGGAGGCTTTGACAGGTCTCCCAGCAGCTACACCTGAGGAACTGGCTCTAGGGGCCCGGAGGAAGAGATTTCTCCCTAAGGTCAGAGCAGCAGGAGACGGGGGAGGTGACCATGCCTGAAGAAAGGGAGAGCCCCACGGTTTCCCCCGGGGGTCCAGGAAAAGCCTGGCGCCTGGGTCCCCGGGGACTCCAGGGCGGGAGAGACGTTCCCCTACGCAGGGCAGAAAGGCGAGCATGCTGGAGGTGCCTCGGGCAGAGGAGGAGCTGGCCGCAGGAGACCCGGGCCCCAGCCCCAAGGCCAGCGATCCAGACACAGAGCTGGCCCTGGACGAAGGCAAGCAGGAGGCACTGGCCAAGCCCAGGAAAGCCAAAGACCTGCTGAAAGGTGAGCAATGGGGAGGGAGGGGGATGGCTTCATCAAACAGGGCGCCATGCAACCACGGAAAGCACGCGCTGCTAACATCCCTCCTCGGCATTCACAAATTACCTTGGTAAAGGGACCCTTATCTCACAGCCTTTGCAATCCCAAAGGCCTAGTTCTTATTTTGGTTCTGCCACTCCACAGAATGGAGGTAACTACCCCTCTGCAATGGCGTGAGGCTTAAACAGGCTGGAACAGATGAAGTGCTTAGCACGGGGCCTGGCTTCGGTAGCGTTCTGGCTCGGTCACTTCACCATTCATTCCCCCTTTACAGAGCTGTCGCGTGATTACAGAGAGGTGGGGACAGGATTCAAATGCAGGCTGCTAGAGTTAGGGACCTAGAATGCAAACTGAAGTTCCTGTCTCAACTGCTGTCTGTGTCCTCAGCTGGGCCCCCCCGCCTGGGGTCAGGGTGCAGTAGGGACTTCTTTCTAGCTGAGATGTGTGTTTTGAGGGTCGGGACAGAAGCCCGGGATATGGGCAGCAGGCAGCTGGGGGCTGTGAGTAGTGGGTCTGTGTGGAGACTTGAACCCTGTTTTCTCCCAGCCTTTTCCACCAAGGACACCCAGGAATGCAAGGGTATGGCCAGAGAGGGCACAAGCTGGAGGAGGGCAGTGTTCCACTCTTGACTGGGCCCTGCTCTCAGCCCCACAGGTGATCCGGAAGATTCGGGTGGAGCAGTTTCCTGATGCTTCCGGTAGCCTGAAGCTCTGGTGCCAGTTTTTCAACATTCTTAGTGACTCAGTCTTGACATGGGCCAAGGATCAGCACCCAGTGGGCGAGGTGGGCAGGAGGTAAGCCGGCGACACCACCGCCACCTGGCCTGGCTCCCTGATTGTAGTAATACCGATGGGCACCGTCCTAGTGCTTTGAGTCTGTCTCCTCTTTAATCCTCACACTAAGCCTCTGAGGGAGGTGCTGTTATTCCCGTAGTAGAGAGGAGAAAACGGAGGCTCACCGTTTTTAAGCCACTTGTCCAAAGCCACACAGCTAGTAAGTGTCAGGACTGCAAACCAGACCTTCAGGCTTCAGGACCAGCGCTTGGCCCTGGAATCACGCTGCCTCCCCCAGAGCTCCTGGAGCTGGGGTTCACAGCAGCCTCTGAGAGTGGAGTCTGCCCCATGCCATGGTGATGGCCCTCACGAGAAGGGTCTCCGCTCTGCAGCGCAGGGGATGAGGGGCCGGCGGCCTTGGCCATCGTGCAGGCCTCCCCCGTAGACTGCGGCGTGTATCGATGCACCATCCACAACGAGCACGGCTCGGCCTCCACCGACTTCTGCCTCAGCCCTGAGGGTGAGTGTGCCCCGCCGCCGGGAGTCTTGGCCTGGCCTGGCTCCTGGGAGGTGGGCAGCCGCCATCTTTGAGAGAAGGCACTCTCTCTGCACACAGCAGCCTGAAGGCACTGCTTTCTTCTTTTTCTCTATCTAGTGTTGTCAGGATTCATCTCCAGAGAAGAAGGTGAAGGTATGGTGCCCCCCTGGGGAAGGCGGGGTGGTCCTACCCCTGCCATTTGCAGGGAGGACCCACTTTAAGGGCTTAGAATCTGGTCCCAATCCACATACTGTTCCCCTTTGCCTCCTAGTTTAGGTTGTGGCTTGGGGAGGTGATGGAGGGGGGGGACTGCTGTATCAGAAGATTGTGGGGGAAGAAGTGGCCAAGTGGGCCACTGCACAGGAGTTAGTTCACTCGTGTGCCCTTTGCCCATGTCAGTCTTTGATCCAGGGCAGGACCGGCCACAGGGGCACGTCTTATCCCTGCCAGCTCCTATCCAGGGTTTCTCACAGTGCTCTGTGGGAGCCCAGCGTTGGATTCACACAGGGAACCTGTTAGAAATGCAGTTTCCTAGTCCCTGCTCCACTGCAGGCCTCTTTAATGTCCTAGGAGGGACCTAGGAACATTGCATTTTCAGGAGGCTCCCTGGTGATCGTGAAATACCTGCCAAGTTTGATATGCATTTGAAGGGCTCTAATAGGGATGGATATGTACCGCTCCTGCAAGAGACAGGCTAAGACTTGGGACTGTGAAAGCAGCCAGTGATGGAAAGATGTTTAGAGCTGTATTTGCTAACAAATGCGTTAATTCCTTCATTCATTCGCTCTATCACTCATTCATCCAACTAGTAACTTTTTTTTTTTTTTTTTTTTTGAGATGGAGTCTCACTCTGTTGCCCAGGCTGGAGTGCAGTGGCATGATCTTGGCTCACTGCAACCTCCGCCTCCTGGGCTCAAGCAATTCTCATGCCTCAGCTTCCCCAGTAGCTGGGATTATAGGCATGCATCACCACACCCAGCTCATTTTTGTGTTTTTAGTAGACTGGTTTTACCATGTTGGCCAGGCTGGTCTCAAACTCCTGACCTCAAAGGATCCACCTGCCTTGGCCTCCCAAAATGCTAACTAGTGACTTTTGTTTAGTAATCAAGTAAAATGTAACTGATATCAAATATAACCTCAACCTCAAAACTAAGTAATAATTCTTTAATATCATCAGACACGCAGTCAGATTTCCCTAATTGTCTCATATGCATTGTTTTATTTGAATCAGGAGCCACTCATTGCTTTTGGCCGATGGAGCTCAAAGTCTCTCTTAATGTTTAGCAGTTCCTCCTACTTTATTTGTTTTATTCCTTGGCTGTTGATTTGCTGAAGTCACTGGTGTAGAATTTCTAACATTCTGGATTTTGTTGATCATGTCCCCATTGAACATGCTCCCCCACACACATGCTTCTTCTAAATTGGTAATCAGATTCCAAGGTTTAGTCAGATTCAGGTGTGATTTTTTTTTTGCAGGAATAGTTCACAGGGGCTGCATACACCTTTTGCACCCCATCTGGAGGCACATAATGTCAGACTGTCTCATGCCCCATCCCTTTTAGTAAGGTTAAGTGGGTTATTGGGTTCATTTGGGTGGTATCTGTGTGATCCATCCCTTTTTAAAGTTCAAAACAATCTGATACAAACCCTGTTTTTATCTAGGGGTTTGAGCACTCACTGATTATTGCCTAAATCTGTTATTTCATTAGCAGTTGTAACATGGAGATAGTTTAATTCGATCTTTTCTTCTTCGTTCATTAGCTGAGTGTTTTCTGTAAAAAAAGGGATGATCATTTGGTTATCCCAATAAGTTCCAACAGGAAATGAAGGATAAATACTTGCTCTTTTCCCCTTAGTTACCTGAATTGAGGATAATGAGTTGGTGCCTACCATTTTCCATAGGGGACCGGCGAGGTTTATTTTTTGAGTGGGGGATTGGATTTGTTGTTGTTGTTACCACTATGAATACATGGATTTTTAACATACTTGATATACTCCACACATTGCAGAAGGGAGCCCCTTCAGGTTGGCCCCTGTGTCCCTCTGCCAAATCTCCAGTAGCTTTTGTTAGCTCTCTTGCTTTCTGGTCTCACGTGATGTTTCAGGTCCTTGCTGTACATTTTCTGCCTAGAGCTGGAATCAACCATTTCTGTAGAAAGCTCTGGTTCCCTTTAATGGGAAATTATATTTAGTGCTCACAATTTGAGCACTAGGGGTGCTCACTGCTGCTGGATTTGTCCTGCAAACTTTTTGCTTCAGTCAAGCATGTTGGTTGAAATGGAGTCATGTATTTATCTCATCAAAACAACGAATTCCAAAACAAAGTAATTCTGGTATTCTGTATGGATTGCTATTGCCCCAGAAAACCCCTGCCTTCCACACACATGTCCTAAGCTCTGTCCAAGCACAGTGCTGAGGACATACTTGTGGAAGGCAGGGGTTATGTGATGGATACAGCACAGGTGCTGCTAGATGGCAGGGGTCGAATCAAACCCAGTTTCTGCCCCAAGGAGCCCACAGTCTGGTAGGGACTCAATGTGTCCAAAGAGCAGGCTTGGACAGAAAGTGAGCAGGATGGGAGGCTCTTCTAGCCTTTTCCTTCCCTGAGAGCCCCACCTTGGTTGGGCTGGAGCTCCTGGTCTCCCACATTTCTCCTGTTCCCCTTCAGTTGGAGAAGAGATTGAGATGACCCCTATGGTATTTGCCAAGGGTCTGGCTGACTCTGGCTGCTGGGGGGGGACAAGCTCTTTGGGCGACTGGTAAGCGAGGAGCTCCGAGGGGGCGGATATGGGTGTGGCCTTCGAAGGCCTCCCAGGCCAAGGTCATCTACGGGCTGGAACCCATCTTCGAGTCGGGCCGCACATGCATCATCAAGGTATCCAGCCTGCTTGTGTTTGGGCCCAGCAGTGAGACTTCTCTCGTGGGCAGAAACTACGACATCACCATCCAGGTACTATGTCCCATCTTCGTGCCCCATCCCTTTACTCTCTCACCCCCACCCCTTTCCCAGCCCAGGTCCTGTTGAGATGCCCAAAATTGAGGCAGAAGGCATCTCAATCTCAACCTTATGAGACTCCTAGGATGACTTTATAGAAAGCCTGAGATGCAGCCCAGAATTCAGATACTTGGCCTCAGAGAGCTTGAGAGCTTCAAAATGACTTGGGCCATAGTTTTCAAACTATATATTTGCAGCAGATACCTTCCCCCTGCCCATTCATAATCTCTTATGGAAGTCTTCTTTATATGTGAGATAAAAGGGGGGGTGCTGTGGGTGGGGTAGACAGTCTTCCTGGCTCTCCACAGAGTGGTCTCTGGGGCACTATTGCCTACCATTAGGATTCCAGAAAATAGTTTGGAAATCACTTTGAAAACCTCAGTTTGAAAAGAAGTCCAAAGCCACTTTGTTATACTAAAGAGGAAAATGAGGTGCAGAGTAGGGAGCAGGAAAGGGTGAGACCTTCTTCACCTGGGGCTGGAGTCCTCCTCTCAGTCCCCTAACAGGTGGCCCACTCACTTAGAGGCAGACACAGTGGAGGACTGGGGAATTTCTTTGCTGACCAGATGTGGTTCCCTCATCTACAGGGGTGCAAGATCCAGAACATGAGTCGGGAGTACTGCAAAATCTTGCAGCAGAAGCCCGGGCCTCGCCTGGCTTTGGGGAGGTGCCTGAGTAAGTACGCAGCGAGCAGGACATGCAGCGTGCAGCGCGGTTGCCTTGGGCTTCCGCGAAGACAGTGATTTCACAGCCTCCCAGGGGCATGCTGGGTTATGCCCGTGTGCAGATAGGCTCACAGTTAGCCCTATGCTCAGCACAGTGGTCTCGCAAAATCTGGAAATAAAGACGTCATTTACTCCCCACTTGAGAAAAGCCTCTGCTCTGCACTCCAGCTCCTCCCGCCCACCCCAGTTCCTCATTCTTTAGTGCAGATGTTGCTAATTGCAGAGTTTGGGCACAGCAGTTTCTGGGGCTCCATGAAGGTGATGGGGTGGGCTAAGCTAGGCAGATTGGTCAGGACCCTTCTGCGGTAGGCGGGCAGGGTCAGTGTGGACTTTCATAGGAGTCAGCTATAAATGGCAATTGTTTACATTTTGAAACTTGAACTTACCTTTGTGTACCTGGGGTCTGACTGGCAGAGAGCCACAATCTAGTTGAATCCTCTCTAAAGGTGCTCCTTCTGTTTGACACATACCTCTCCTTCCGCCTCCGTCCCCTCCCGCAAGCCACAGAGTGCCTATGGCCATAGCAGGGTTTGGTTCTAATCCCCGCTCACCAAGAGAATGGACAGGACTCTGAAGCCAAAAATATCCATTTCCTTTCCTGAACTCAGGGTGGAGCTGCTTTCCTTTGTGTCCTTTGGGCTCAGAACTGAGAATTCCATTCTTGGAAGGGCCCTTCTTTTAGGTCCAAGAATACAGAATTGGGTTGGAGGGAGGAGCTCCCTGGGCCATACTTCCTGCTTACTGCAGATGAAACTGTGTTTAGGATCATCCCACTCTATCTCATCTACCGGCCTGCAAACAATATCCCGTATGCCACCCTGGAGGAAGACCTGGGCAAGCCCCTGGAGTCTTACTGTTCCCGGGAATGGGGCAGTGCTGGGGCTCCGACAGTGTCTAGCAGCTCTGAGGCTGTGCAGAAATGTCAGACCTTCCAGCACTGGCTGTATCAGTGGACAAATGGCAGCTTCCTGGTCACAGATTTGGCAGGTATGAGGGTGTGAGGGTGTGTGGGTGCGCGTGTGCATGGTTATGAAAGCATGCGGAAGAGGGGAGAGCTATAGTGCTTGACTAATCGTTGACAAAGCACCTTTGTCTTTACTCTTTTTTGCTTTTCACAATAATCTTATAAAGTAGATTGGACAGGGACCATTTTGCACGCAACCCTAATACATTCCAGGGCCTCATGTAGCCCAGTCTATCACTGCAGTTGCATTTACAGGAGCGCAGTCCAGGCTCAATTAAATTTAAACAGGAATTTATTTCAAAGACCATTGCATGGACTCTGATTCAAAGCCCACAACCACCCTTTTCAAAACCTTGCTTCTTCCCTTCCCTGCGGCTTTGCTCTAGACTTTCTCACTCTCCAAACTTGCAAGACTCCCTCTTCCATTTCAGCACGGTAGCTTTACTGTCTCTCTTCCTCCTCCATCTTTGTTAGCATTTCGTTATGTAAAGCACTTAGTCTGGCTTCTTTTTAATTTTATTTCTGTGCCCCGCCCCATTACCCAGAAACTCCCCAACAAAGGAAGGCCAGCAAGCATGAACCCTCCTTCCTTCCTCGACCAGTTCTTTCCAGGCCTGCTCCTTTGAGCAGAACTGGACAGGGGGAGAGGAACAGAAAAATGTTCGGGGCAAGGAGAGGTTGTTGGGAATATCACGCGTTATTAAATCTCGTCTCTGCTGTAAATAATTGAGAAAACCAAGCACCAGAGATAAAAAAACTGACTCAAATGTGTGTTTCACTGGGGTTAAATTGTACAATAATTATTATATATGTAACTCCATATATTGCGGGGGAGGGAGGGCTAGGTAACATTAAGCCATTATCAGTCAACCTATTTGTTAACTTACAAATTCATGCTTCTATCCTTTTTCCATCCAACCACTACTAAATATTGGAAAAATAAAAAGTTGAATTAGGAATAGTCATTGCCCTCAAGAAGCTGTGACGAATAGATCAGTTTCTACTATACGATGATAACATGGTATACTAGAAAGGCTTTGGAGTCGGCCAGGTGCAATGGCTTACACCTGTAATTCCAGCACTTTGGGAGGCCGAAGTGGGTGGATCACTTGAGGCCAGGAGTTTGAGACCAGCCTGGCTAACACAGCAAAACCCCATCCCTACTACAAATACAAAATTAGCTGGGCGTGGTGGCTCATGTCTGTAATCCCAGCTACTTGGGAGGCTGAGGCTTGAGAATTGTTGGAACCCAGGAGGCAGAGGTTGCAGTGAGCCGAGAGTGCACCACTGCACTCCAGCCTGGGTGACAGAGTAAGACTCTGTCTCAAAAAAATAATAATAAAGAAAAAAATAAATTTAATTTAAGTCTAAGCCCCATTCTCTTCTAGCTGAGTCTGTTTTACAAAGAAGAAAACTGAAGCTCACACTGGTGAGGTCGTTTAATCTCTCTGAGCTTCAGTTTCCATTCCCTCTCTAGGAATAATGTCTTTCCTACCTAGCGCTCAGATTTTTTTATGACGATTAAATGAGACCATATTTGTGAAAGCCTTCTGCAAACTAAAATTCTGTGCAAATGTGAGAGATCATCATTATTTCACAAAATGGAATGCTATGAATGTCAAAAGAGAAATGAGAAATTCATATTTATGACATTAATATTTGTCACATAACTCCAGGTTATGACACTAAGTTAGACTCCTACACATATGATTCTCAATACCCTTGTGAGATGGGCATTACTCTCCTCACCTTTGCACTTGAAGATTAGAGATGTAAAGTGACTTGTCAAGTTCCCACAGCTCGGGTGTAGTAGACCTGAAATGTAAATCCAGGTCGGTCTGACTCCACAGACCACCATCTGTTGTGTATCCTATGATGGTACTCAGCCCTGTTAGTGAAAGGCAAGTTCCTAGCAAAATGCTCTGGACAAATTGAAAATGGGCAAAGAGCATTTTAAACCTAAAGCGTGAATGCAAAGATACCTGGATGGCCTGACCACGGTGAAAACATTTTTTCTCTATCACCATCTTGCCCGGCTCTGCCCTTCCAAGGCTGTCTTAACCTGGAAGACCGTCCTGGCTTCTTGCTTGCTGGTTGCCTTTGTAAGCAGTGTGGAAGCGAGTCTTCTGTACTGTTGCATTTCTGCTGGTCTACCCCTGATTTATCCTCTCATTCCCATCCCTCTCTCTTGTCTGGACAGACTACTAATCTGTTCAGAGGAAGAGGTTTTAGTTCAAAGCCAGAGGCCAGTCCAGGCTGTGACCTGGTCTAATCCAGTGGAAGCAAGGTTGCATAGATGGAAGAGTTTTGGCTCTAGGAATCCAAAAAGCTGAACCCTTACTTTAAGTCAAATGGCCACTGCACATAGCCAGTGCTCAATTACTGAATGAGTGAGTATGACTTTCATCAAGTCATTTAACACTGAGCCTATCCTCCTCACTTGTAAAAATGCGAATATTATTCTTAGTAATAATCCAGATACCTGCACACTGTCTGTGAGACAGGCTGGTGGTGATGACCTGTGAGAAGATGCTTGAAGACACGCCTGTACTGACACCCAGGAAGCTGATGCCAGCCTGGGCTGGTTCTAAGCCCCCATGTCTCCAGCAGGAAGAGACGTGGTTCTAAGCCCCCATGTCTCCAGCAGGAAGAGACGTGGTTCTAAGCCCCTATGTCTCCAGCAGGAAGAGATGTGGTTCTAAGCCCCCATGTCTCCAGCAGGAAGAGACGTGGTTCTTAAGCCCCATGTCTCTTCCTGCTGGAGACATGGGGGCTTAGAACCAGCCAAAGCTGGCATTAACTCCCAACTTTCTCTCTTCTAGGGGTTGACTGGAAAATGACTGATGTGCAGATTGCTACCAAACTTCGAGGGTGAGTGTTTCCTGGGGACAGATTGCTCTCTGGGGGGTCTTCTCAGGGTATAAAATGTCTTAAGCCCTTCTGGTTCTCCATCCCCAAAGTGCTGGGCCTGGGGCCAAGTGGTCCCAGTCACACCCATGGCCATGTGGTAACATCCTAGGGGCTACTGTCTCCACCCCTCATCTCCGGTCTGGTGTGGCAGCTATTACTGATGCCACACATGGGGTCCCCTGCAATCTGGGGCTCTCACATACTCCTCCCCTCTCGCTTGAGGATGGTTGCCAAGGTGCCGACGAGCAAGGGACCTGTGATTAGAGTGCGGACCTCAAGTCTGCTCCAGTTTATGTTAAGAAGCTAAGCCATTCTTCCACCAGTTAAAGTCCTGCATGATGGATTCCATGTGTCGTGGTGTAATGAGACCACAGTTTTAAAACTGAGGCTTTGGGCCAGGAATGGTGGCTTATGCCTATAATCCTAGCACTTTGGGAGGCTGAGGAGGGAGGATTTCTTGAGCCTGGGAGTTTGAGACCAGCTTGGGCCATGTAGAGAGTCTCTACTAAAAAAAAAAGAAAAGAAAAGAAAAATTGAGGTTTTAGCTGCTGCCACGTGAGGTAGCACCCAAGGGAGACTCCCCATCACTCTCAGATAGGGTAGGGTGTGCCTTGGGCACAGCATCCTAATGATGGCAGCCCCAGAGTCAGCCCCCCAAGGAGCTGTGTCTCTGGGTGGGACCCCCACTCAGCTCTTCCTGTCTGGCTGCAGATACCAGGGCCTCAAAGAAGCTGCTTCCCTGCCCTGCTGAACCGGTTCACCTCCTCCCACCAGTGCAACACCTACTGTGAGCTGCTGGGGCTAACACCCCTCAAGGGCCCTGAGGCAGCCCACCCCCAAGCCAAAGCCAAAGGCTCTAAGAGTCCGTCTGCTGGCAGGAAAGGCTCCCAGCTGAGTCCTCAGCCCCAGAAGAAAGGCCTCCCTAGTCCTCAGGGCACCCGGAAGAGTGCTCCAAGTTCCAAGGCTGCCCCTCAAGCCTCAGAGGCAGTCACCGTGCAGTTGTTGGGACAGCCTCCCACTCAAGAGGAGGGCTCCAAGGCCCAGGGCATGCGGTAGCCTCAACAGGAGGCTGGGGGCCTCCACCCAGCAGCAGACCAACCAGGAAGCAGCTTGAACCGGATGGAGACTTTCCAAATATGGAACTAACTGGAGAAGGTGCATGGAGGAGGCACCACTTGGGGGACCTCTCTGAACAGCCTCTCGTGGATCAGCTCCTCATCAGATGGCTTTGGTGCGTGGCACATAGCCACCGGCCTCTTCTGGTGCCACTGTCACCCAGGGTTCCCAGGCCTCAATCAGGCCCCACCTCCAAGTGCCTGGCGGCCTAGGCCCTCCTTGAAGTTTACACTTTGCCCCTGCTGGAGGCTCCCCTGAGTCCTCTGCATGAGTTCTGCACCCCAAGCCCTTGCCCCAGCCCAATCCGGCAGCAGATGTTATAATCTGAGTGAGGACATGCAGGCCAGCATTTACCCCCCTGCCTTTGCCTGGCCCTGATCTCGCCCCGTCCTCAGGGCTCCAGACTTCCTCTGCTCGTCTGGCCTGGTGACTCTCAGGGTATCTTCTCCTTCCAGCTACTTTGGCTCATGGATCTCAGCTTATCCTGCAACTAACATGTTCTTGAGCCCAGATGGGGCTCAGGGCCCTTCCACAGCCTGTCATGTCCTTGTGCAGTGGCCTTTGATGATGTGTGTTCATGCTCTTTCAACCCCTCACTCACTCACCTGCTTCCCATGCTCCTTTGCACCCCCAGCCACATCCCTGGCTTGGGGCCCAGCTGCAGCCTGCTGCCTGCCCTTCACGACTCTGCACGTGGCCCTTTGCTTGAGAGCTCCCCACCCCCTGCCCACCAATACCCAGGTGAGGAACAGACCCTCTGGCCTCTCACTCCACTTGAGTACTCTCTTCCCCAACTTCTCCCGGGCTCTTTGCTCATGAGGTGAGAGCTGGTGTAAGAGCTGTGTCAGCAGCTGTAGTCAGAGACAGGTGTTGACTCTGAGAGACCTTATACTCCACCCTGAAAGGATGTGGAGTCACAGTTAATTTCACATCCCCTCTCATCCAGGAATGGAGGGCTAGGTCTCTTCCCCGTGGGACTACCCCTGGGTGTTCTAGGAGGGATGCAATCTATCTATGCACTTGGAGGGAGGGGGTGTCTCTGTGCCTGGGAATTAGGACCCCTGCCCCAACCATAGTTCTTGATCCTGGGGCCCCAGCTCTGGGCCCTCATGTATGGGCTCCCAAGGACCCAGTGGCCTGGGTCCTTCCAGAACATCCCTCCTGGAGGCCTGGGGCGGGGTAGGTCTGCAGCTGGCCCGCTCCCCTTGGAATGCAATAAAGGCAGCATTGTGTGTCCTGCTTGCCCTCAACTGGTGTGGTTGGAGATCTGGGGAGTCAGGGTCCCCCCTCTCCCAGGAAGGCTCTCTGAGGACATCCTGTAGTCCCGGGCCCACTGGAAAAATGAATCTCTATTTTGGCTCCTGGACTGAAGTTCAGTTGCAGCTTTCTGTGGCCACAGAAAGAGTCTGTGCATGCACAACTGAGCTGCTGGCTTGTGCCCCTTAGCAGGGCGTCTGGGCATGTACGCCTTTGGAATTGCTCTTCATTCAGAAGAGGAACACAAAGGAAGCCACCCAGGAGGGGGAAGCACAGAGCTGGGGGCTCTGGAAACTCCCTGTGTCTCTGGCTGCAGCAAGACCAGCTGAGGAGCCCACCAGCACCTGCCTCTCAGCTGCTTGCTGACCATTTCCTGCTTCTCAAGCTGCAGAGAAGCTCTTCATTCCCACCCCCACCCAGAACCTCCTCTTGCCTGACATTTCCCCTCCCTGGTGACATCTCTGACTTCTCTACCTCCTCTGTGCTCAGGTGACTCCACATCTTCCTTCTGTCCCAGTGTGTCCCCACCTCTCCCAGCCTGTATATTCAGATTACTTTGGTGAACTGAGAGCTGGAGTACTGTTCATTCATTTATTCATTCACCCACTCATTTAGCAGACATATACTGAGCACTGCTTTATGCCAGACCCTGGCTGGCAGCTGCTGGGAGGCAAAGATGTATGAGGCCATCTCAGGAGAGACTACCTGTTAGGATTCTTGAGTTTTGACCAACTAAAATGAACTTGGACCAACTTAAGCAAGGAGAAAGCGTTCATGGGAAGGATGCTGGCATAGCTCACAGAACCAAAAGAATAGCTGAACAGTTGGCCTTGGGAAGGGTGGGAGCCAGGGCAGCTCCAAGGCTTGCCTCCCAGAGCTGCTGTGGTTGGCAGATCAACACCAACTTGCCATCCGACCTCGTGGGTCTCCTTCCACTCAAGATTCAAATTCCAGGTGAGATAATCTGGCCTGGAGCTCAGGGCTTCATTGAGTAGAAGGGAGGCAGTTTTCCAAAGGTCTTCTGACTCTTGCCGGAAGGATGGTGGAGTTGGAAGGGTAGATATGGTGGAAGTGGTGGGTGCAGAAGGGTAGGCAGACCCTGAAGATGCCCCTAACACACGTGCCGTCCTTCCCAGCTCATGTATTACGACTCTCCCACGTAAAACCACAACTGCATTTCTCTCTGCTTAGGGAACTCAAGATCATACCTAACTTTGAATTCCAGGGGTAAGACAGGGCTACGATTCTCCAAAGTCCAGTGTCACTAGGGATAATCTCCCTCTTCAGTTTTATCACAATTCCATTTTGAAATTCTACAACCTATAGATTAACTGGTACAATTAACCATATTCAACCAAAATCACATAACCCAGCAAGAAAGGAAGAATGGGTAAAGTCTACAGTCCATTTCTAGATCTGGTCATGAGAACTCATGTTTGTTTATGATTATGCACTTTTGGCTTGATGGAGTGACCCAAACCTTCAGCTCTGAAGCTCCTTCGTGATCCTACCTGTGGGACAGGCATTTACTATTGGACACGGCAGTCCCAGGACAAACTCTAGGAATCCCCCCCCATGTCATCTCTACTTCTGCCCCCTTTACGTAGCAGCAGTCATGTTTTCCCTTGATAAGGTTCATCATTCTAGATACTCCCATGACCTCTTTATAATGAGCCTGAAATGGCCCGGCGGCTGCCTCAGCTTCTAATTCAGTTGAATTGTTACTACGTCTTTGAGGATGTGTTCCTCGCCGGGGGACTCAACTCTCCACACCAGCCTGGTCCCAAACCTCAGGTATGAGAAAGGCATTGAGATCTAACAGTAGCAAGGCCATCTCCACGCTGCGTCCTATCCCTGAAGGAGAAACAGCGCCAGGTATGGTTGCTGGCTCCAAGCGCATGCTGCCCCTGCAGGCCTGACCCAGCCTCTCGGGGTGTCGTTTCTGGTGCCATAGCTGAGTTTTCAGCAAACCATTTCACCACACTCTCAAGCCAGCTGCTGCTGGTTTGTGGGTTCCTGAGAGGATGACTGCATGCCTACACATCAACCCATAACGCTTCTTTCTGTTGGAAAGTGAATTCTCTGGTTGAGTGCAGTGTGTGAGAAGGCCACATGATGTTTATGGCATTTGATAATTCCATGGATATTGATGACGGGAGAGGCATGATGGGTAAGAAAAGCAAATCCAAATCCAGAGCGAGAGCCCAAAGGGGCCAAGACAAATTACTGCCCCTCTTAGAGTTGCAGGTGTAGACGGGGAAGCACTGTGGAGAGCGAGTGAGCAACCCACTCGTGACCCGCTGGTGCCTTCACGGCCCTAGCCTGGAGCAGCAGAGTCCACCTGATAATGGAGTGCACTGGCCCTGCCAGACTTTATGGTTAGGTGGGTCAGCTAACACCACGAGGGGCAGCATGGCCACCAAGTGTGCCAGGGCAAAGCGTTTAGGCTCCCCTAGAGCCCGTGGTGAGCCAGAGGGCGTTTTGCACAAGGATAATGGTTACTTGTTAGCAAGAGCATCACCTGGCTCCGAATCCTGGGTTCCTGTGTCGTATTTTCTCGTCAGGACTTATTACAGGCTACATATGGCTCCCCAGTGTGCCACAGATGGATGGATATCTCATGCACCATTGACTAGGTCACGTGGCCTGATGGCAGAGCCGGCTGCACAAAAGACTTTCCCAGCTGGGACGCCTTTGCCTGCCCTAAGCCCACCCCAAAGCTGGCAGCCTTCTAGGTCAGTTGGTAAATGGGTTGGAACAAGATGCCTCAAAGTGGCATATATTGCCTGGAATTAGGCCTTAGTGGTGAGGGATTCGACATAGTCATTTGTCCTACGTTATGAAGGAAATAATCTGACCTCAAACAGATCCCTCAACCCCTAGAACTTTGTAGAAGGGGCAGGCCAGGCACGGTGGCTCACACCTGTAATCCCAACACTTTGGGAGGCTGAAGCGGGTGGATGACAAGGTCAGGGGTTTGAGACCAGCCTGGCCAACATAGTGAAACCCTATCACTACTAAAAATACAAAGATTAGCCGGATATGGTGGCGCATGCCTGTAGTCACAGCTACTTGGGAGGCTGAGGCAGGAGAATCGTGTGAACCTGGGAGGTGGAGGTTGTGGTGAGCCGAGATCGCACCACTGTACTCCAGCCTGGGCAACAGAGCAAGACTCTGTCTCAAAAAATACAAAAATAAATAATAATAGAAGGGGCAGATTTTCACATGATTTGTCTCCCACTCTGATTCACATGTTTGATCAAGGCACCAGGCAACTGCCGATTTCCTGTTCCTTCTGTAGTCCCAGATGAGTGGCTACAGATCCCTTTGGGGAAGGCTGCAAGGAAGCTTCACAACATGCATCTAAGTGTTAAAATAGGTTTTTCTTTCAAAAACACGTTTGACTTCCTCTCCATTTAAGGTCTAGAAATCAAGTGGGAGATCTTGACTTGACTTTGGCAGCTTGAGACAGGCCTGTTGGCCCAGAAGTCTTTAGTTAAGGTCATTACTAGGCCATATCCTAGGAGCGTCTGGCCTTTTTCATCCTGGGACCCAAGCTCCAGGTCTGGTTTCCATGCCCTGTCCCTTGCGATGAGCACCCTACTTGTTCCTTCTGTCTGTCTCTGCTGCTGAGATCAAGGAGCCCATGTTCTCAGCAGCTCTTCCAACCAGCCTCCCAGGCTTAGAAAGGAAAATCAGCAGAGCCTCATGAATTTATTTCTCATGGTGAGATGGGAGCCCATCTTCTGGGTCCCACTAGAGGGCAGTGAGGGGGGGTTGATGGGCTGGGTGCATGCCAGGGACCCAATCAAGCATTTTAATCTAATGAAATCTTTGAATTCCTGCCTTTCTTGGATGTTTGGTCTTTTGATACAATTTAGCATGGGCCAAAATTTGGTCCAGATTTGTATTATCCAAGCCCCCTAAAATAGTAAGAACTGTATCTGGTGATTTGAGTTTTTACATAGAATGTAGAATCTCTGCTGAGTGAACGTATCAATAAAGACAGCCTGAACCAAAATTATATCTTGGTCACACAGCCTTTAAAAGGTCCGCCACAGCCGGGCAACAGAGAGAGACTCCGTCTCTACAAAATAAAAGAAAAATTAACCAGGCATGAGGGTTCATGCCTGTAGTCTCAGCTTTTTATGGGGCTGAGGTGGGAGGATTGTTTGGGCCCACGAGATTGAGGCTGCAGTGAGCTGAGATCATGCCACTGCACTCCAGCCTGGGTGACAGAGGGATACCATTTTTTGTCTCAAAAAAACAAAAGGTCCACTAATGTACCGTATATTTTTTGACAATATATTTGCCAGTTCATGCAGTTTCTTCAGAATATCACTCGCCTCTTTCCTGATCTGATTTAGCTTCTTATCCCCTGGCATATGCTGAGTGTGGATTCTGGTTACTGGCATAACGTGGTGTGGGGCAGGAGGGGAAACTTTGCTTTCTTCTGCAAGAGAGAGGTACGCCTTTCCTGGCAGTGGAGGTCGGAAGGAAATATTTCTGGAGGGTTATCCTTTTCATGTCCTTTGAATACTCCCAGATATCATTAATTCAGCTGACAGGATGCCACCTTGTTCTGAAACTCAATGAGGTTATGAATTCAGTTGGTGGTGAATCTAGCACTTTTTCAGAATCAGACTCTGGGTTTGTTTTTAAACAAGCTCAATGGCTTCAAGCCATAAGGGAATTTCTACCCAGTAATAGAAAGATACGGAGTTCATTCCATGCCTTGAGGTGGGAGGATTTTAATGATCATCCTCTAACTTTTGTTTTTCTGTTTTTTTTTTTTTGTTTGTTTGTTTTCTTTGTTTTTGTTTTTGTTTTTTTGAGATGGAGTCTTGCTCTGTCGCCAAGCTGGAGTGCAGTGGCACGATCTCGGCTCACTGCAACTTCTGCCTCCCGGGTTCAAGTGATTCCCCTGCCTCAGCCTCCTGAGTAGCTGCGACTACAGGCACCCACCACTATACCCGACTAATTTTTTTTTTTTTTTTTGTATTTTAATAGAGATGGGGTTTCACCATGTTGGCCAGGATGGTCTCGATCTCCTGACCTCATAATCTGGCCGCCTCAGCCTCCCAAAGTGCTGGGATTACAGGCGTGAGCTACCACTCCTGGCCCCTCTAGCTTTTGTGTGTGTGTGTGTGTGTGTATGTATGACAGGATGTCACCCAGGCTGGAGTGCAGTGGCACACTCTTGGCTCACTGGAACCTCTGCCTCCAGGTTTAAGTGATTCACATGCCTCAGCCTCTGAGTACCTGGGACTACAGGCATGCACGACTGTGCCCTGCTAAATGTGTTTGTATTTTCAGTGGAGACAGAGCTTCGCCATGTTGGCTAGGCTGGTCTCAAACTCCTGGCCGCAAGTGATCCGCCTGCCTCAGCCTCCCAAGGTCCTGGGATTACGGGTGTGAGCCAACGCACCAGGCGCATCCTCTAGCTTTAAAAAGTATCCAATGATGTAGAAAGGCTGCTACTTTCCCATCCCTGAATAGGAACGGGAGTTTCAATGCTCTCCACTCTATCTTACCTCCATAACCAATTCCAAAACCCCTCTTATTTTCTGGGGGAAGGAGAGTCCGTGTCCTTTAACATCTTCCCTATGAATGTCACCCTCGGTTACAGTTCTCTGACTGCCAGCAATAAACTGGCTCTGACTTAAGTAAGAACAAAAGGATGCCAGGGTAACCCACTGGTCTGAAAGAAGAATTGAATGACAAGCTTAGGGGACAATGGTAACCAGGGCAGCTCTGAGGACTTTGGCCTGAGGAACTTGCTGACCATCACCCTAAGTGCACCCTTCTCATGACTCAAGTCCAGCTGCCTTTTGTTACTGTGTGCCTCCACTCAAGAAAGACAATCCGATTGGCCTGGCTTGAGTCACATGTATCCTCGAGGCCTGGGACAGCAGGAGGACTGTGGGAAAGTGGCGATCTCTGCCCACCCCAACCCCACCAAAAAAACCCACCAAAACACCAAAAAACCGGAGGTGGGTAGTAATGTTACTGGAAGAATTGTTAGTACAGAATACAAAGTAAGAGAGTCCTAGCTTATTCTGACCCCAGAGAGCAGCCACTAGAAATGTGAAAGATGGCTCTCAGCACAAGGGTTAGCGCCAGGGAGAGGCCTTCAGGCTGGGGCACAAGAGGCCTTGATGAGTGGCACTAAATTGATAAACTTATCCCAGGGCAGGGTCTGGGTTTCAGTTTTGTAACTTGATACTACCCATACCCCTGAGCTGATCACTCGGGGGAGGCTATCTCATTCTGGTTAAATTTATAGTAAAATGGAACTCACACGTGAAAAACTCACCTTGCTAATTTTCAATGAGAGGATTGCTTGAGCCCAGGAGTGAGACCCTGTGTCTATTTAAAAAATTAAATTTGGCCAATCATGGTGGCTCACGCCTGTAATCCCAGCACTTTGGGAGGCTGAGGCAGGTGGATCACCTGAGGTCAGGAGTTTGAGACCAGCCTGGCCAACATGGCGAAACCCCGTCTCTACAAAAAATACAAAGATTAGCCCAGGCTGGAGTGCAGTGGGACTCCACAGGGGATCTGTACCTGATCTACCTAGGGCTGGCATGGCAGCTCCAGGATGTCACTGAAACTGAGGCTCCTCTAGCTCTCTGCTCGGCCCTGCCAGCCCATGTAGGAGTAATAATTGATCCCAACAGCAGCCTTGCGAGGAGAAGAACTGAGAATAGTTCTATAACTGTCAACATCAGAGAGCTTAAGCTTTGTTATATAGAGAGTCAGTTGATAATGTCTAAAGTTGAAAATAAAGGCCAGGCACAATGGCCCATGCCTGTAATCCCAGCACCTCGGGAGGCTGAGGCAGGAGGATCACTTGAGCCCAGGAGTTTGAGGCCCCTCCTGGACAACACAGTGAAACCGCATCTTTACAAAAAATAAATTAGCCAGGTGTGGTGGCATGTGACTGTAGTCCCAGCTACTCGGGAGGCTGAGGCAGGAGGATCACTTGAGCCCAGGAGATTGAGGCTGCAATGAGCCATAGTCACGCCACTACACTCCGGCCTGGGCAACAGTTAGTGAATAGATAGCTAGATAGGCAGATAGATAGATAGATAGATAGATAGATGATAGATAAAAATAGTACCTATACTGATATTTTAAAATCTATCTGTCATCTATGCATCTATTATCTATTTTATTTATAGAGGTTGGTACCAGAAGTGAAAAATGACTTGTTTGTAATTGGGTGGGATTTAGGGGGCAACGGGCTTGACCTCTGACTCCCCCGGGCTCTGGTCTCCCCCAGGCCTGTCTAGTGGTGAGCTTCCGTCCAACTTCTTTTGCTGGTCCCTTATTTGGACCTTCCCTGAAGCGGGCAGGCCAACAGAGCGACTCCAACTTCTGCTTCAGGAGCTGCCTGAGTGGGTTGGGTCCCACTCAACCAAGGCAAATCCGAGCTGCGTTAAGATGCCTGGAATTCAGTGGGATGGCAGTGTCTTGAAGAGGCTCTTGGTGTTCGAGCTGGAGCTACCTCTGGACAGGAGGCGCCCCCTACTGACAGCCGGAGGCCCTGAGCCTCACTTCCCATGAGGCACTGTCTCAGAACTGACGGGGTTCAGAGATGGCCCTTTCCTATTATTTCCAAAGGGCCTCAAGGACGCATCACACACGAGGGTGAAGGACCCTCCCCCCTGGAACTTGAGACACATACCTGGATGGTAGAGTTTCAAAAGGACATAACCACGTGGATTTCTGGGCCGAGGTACTGTCCAGTCAGCCACTCTGGCCACTGGCCTTTTTTGTTTGTTTTTTGAGACAGAGTCTCGTTCTGTCATCCAGGCTGGAGTGCAGTGGCGCATTCTCAGCTCACTGCAACCTCAGCCTTCAGGGTTCAAGTGATTCTCCTGCCTCTCCTGTTGGGGGAGAGGCCCTGCCTGGTCATGGGCCATGCCTGTGATGGTCCACAGGTGCCTATACCCTGCTTCCAGCCAACAGAAGCAGTCAGTTCTTACCGGTAGTGGGTGCTGCTGGTGCCCTGCCCAGATGCCCTTTACCTTGGGGAACCCATCCCCCCAGGAGCTGTTAGTTCGTAGCAACTCACAGCTGCCCCTTCTCTGCAGCATGCTGGGGTAGCTCAGAGAATAAGAAGCAACTGCTCCGAGAACATACATTCTGAAGCATTATCCTGAGCCAAACGGAAGCCACCTCACCCGGGAGGCAATCCCTACTTCCACTCTTATGCCATGTCCCATCCTTGGCCCATGACAGGCACTGCCTCGAAAGGCTGTCCTTGCTTAACCTCAAAGTGGGACTAACTCCATGGGAGAGTCTGGGCTCTGGAGTGTCCCTGTGGGATCAGATTAAAGCCAGACCACCCTGCTGCTTCCCCTGGCCCTATCCTGCCTCCCTTGTCTCCTCCCAAGAACACTCCCCCAATAAATCCCTTGAATAGAATCCTCATCTCGGCTAAGGAATCTGCATAAAATCCATCAGGCATCCTGCTGTGTTGGCCTCCGCTGACAGAGAAATTTCACTGGGAGTTTTCTTTCTTTTCTATTTTTTGGGACAGGATCTTACTGTATTGCCCAGGCTAGAGTGCAGTGGTGTTATCATGGCTCACTGCAGCTTCAAACTCCTGAGTTCAAGCAATTCTCCCAACTTTGCCTCCAGAGTCACCAGGACCACAGGCGTGTGCTACCGTGCTGGCAGCTCATCTTTTCTTTCTTTGTTTTTTTTTTGGAGTTGGGCAACAGAACAGAGTCTTGTTCTGTTGCCCAGGCTGCAGTGCAGTGGCGCGACCTCGGTTCACTGTAACCTCCACCTCCTGGGTTCAATCAATTCTTGCACCTCAGCCTCCTGAGTAGCTGGGACTACAGGCATGCACCACCATGCCCGGCTAAGTTTTATATTTTTAGTAGAGATAGGGTTTCACCATGTTGACCAGGCTGGTCTCGAACTCCTGACCTCAAGTGATCTGCCCACCTCAGCCTCTCAAAGTGCTGGGATTACAGGCGTGAGCCACCGTGTGGGGGCTCATCTTTTGTATCATGGTAAAACGTATATCTTGGAGCAGTTGGGTTCTTATTCAGGATATGGGGCCGACTGCCCAGTAAATCAGCCCTTGCAGAATTCACACTAGGTCTTACCCAGCAGGTCATTTAGAGACACGGTATCACTGACGGCACAGAGTCTGACCAGAGAATGCAATCCACAGCAGTAGACGCCAGGTGTGGGTGCAGAATCCATCCTGCCTCCCATGCAGCCGGTGAGATGGTCACATGGGGCAGACACCTCAAGGGCCAGCTCAGATCTTCCAAATACCAGCACGTGGTGCAGTGGCCCCTGGCTTTGCCTCAGGCTGGCCAACTTCTCAGTAGTTGCTCCCTTTCTGGTAGTGGCTCCCCCGTCACACTCCTCCATGGAGGACAGGTAGGGGAGATGGTGGCCGGTGCCTACCTCCCTGGGTTATTGTGAGGGTTCATTGAGATAGTGCAGGTAAGGCTCTTATCTTGGCATCTGCCAAGCTCTGAAGTGTGCCAGCTGGAACCACTGTTGTCACTATCTCCTGGAACTACAGGATCCATCTCAGGGCCCCTCACACATGCTGTCCCCTCCAACCTGGGAGCGGTGCCTCTCTATTTCCTGAGGGTGGGGTGGCTAACAGAGGTCTCTGGCCACGGCCCTGAGTACTGCCTTTCCAGCTCTCATCCCTGTGGGGACCCTCACTGCCCTGGGGGAAGGAGACTGGTGGGGAACCAACAGGAAGTGCTACAGCTGAGGCTCCCAGCCGATGAGCTGGCCAGTATTGAGCTTCTGTGATGGGCCAGTCCCCCACGGCCACAGAACTGAGGGGAACTGGACACCGGCCTTGGAACCAGGAAACTTGCTTCTACAGGCGTAGTGAAATGGAGAGGAGTGTTTCCAGGTGAGTCACGGTATCTGATTGGCAGGCCCATCCAGGAAGAACAGAGGGTAACAGTGAGAGTACAGTGGGAGACGCAGCCACGCCTTTGAATCTGTGGCCAGACGCTATCGGTGGAATTCCACCTGGGGGGGTGGGGGGTGAGATATGCTTGGAAAGTTTCAATGTCTGAACGAGAGATGTGACATTCACAGGTGTCCGTCTTTGTTCTACCTAACAATTGTATTTAGTTTGTGGCATCCTACCTGTCAGCACCTTCTGTGGGGACACTGCTGGTCTTTGGTAGATTCATTTTCCTGGCTCCTCCCAGGAGGCCTTAAGTCCTCTTCATGACTGCTCCTGTAAAAATATCTCACTTCGCCTGAAGGCTCAGTGAGGGCAACATCAGACCATTTCTCTGACGGGGAGAAGGTGGAACAATCAAGGAATCGTTTTTGCCTGTATAGTGAACCAGCTTATCCCCTGTGACCTGACCAATAAGGCGATGGAGACCCAAATTCATAGTCCCCACAGCCCCTGCCAATGGCTGGAGGCAAACAGCGTGCTTTAGAAGATGGCCGGGCTCAGTGGCTCACGCCTGTGATCCCAGCACTTTGGGAGGCCGATGGGTTAATCACGAGATCAGGAGTTTAAGACCAGCCTGGCCAACATGGTGAAACCCTGTCTCTACTAAAAATACAAAAATTAGCCAGGTGTGGTGGCATGCACTTATAGTCCCAGCTACTCAGGAGGTAGAGGTTGCAGTGAGCCGAGATCGCGCCACTGCACTCCAGCCTGGGCAATGGAGCAAGGCTTCGTGTCAAAAAAAAAATAAAGGAAGATACAGCCTTTAGTATAAAACTACAGTAGACAAGGACATCATCTCGGAACGCAACAGCATAACGTGAATTAAGACCTCCCTTGGTTTGCAGAACATCTTGATCTGGATCTAACTGAAAAGGAACTATCTCAATCTCTCACTACATGAAAAGCTGATATGAGGCTGGGCACAGTGGCTTACGCCTGTAATCCCAGCACTTTGGGAGACAGAGGCAGGAGGATCACTCAAGCCCAGGAGTTCTAGACCTGGGCAACATGGTAAGACCCTGTCTCTACAAAATAAGTAAATAAATAAATACTAGAACTGGGATGAAATTTTTTTAAAAAGAAAAAAATTAGCTGGTGTGGTGGTGCACACCGGTAGTCCCAGCTAGCTACTCTGGAGGCTGAGGTGTGAGGATTGCTGGGAGGTCGAGGCTGTAGTGAGCTGAGATTGCACCACTGCACACAAGCCAGGGAGACAGAGTGAGACCCTGTCTGCAAAATAAATAAATAAATAAATTTAAAAAGCTTATATGAGCTGGCAAAGCAAGAGGAATAGAAGGTAAACAACAGGCCGGACCTGGTGTCTCATGCCTGTAATCCCAGCATTAGATCACCTGAGGTGGATCACCTGAGGTCAGGAGTTTGAGACCAGCCTGACCAACATGGCGAAATTCTGTCTCTACTCAAAATACAAAATTGGCTGGGTGTGATGATACATGCCTGTAACCCCAGCACTTTGGGAGGCCGAGGCGGGCGGATCACAAGGTCAAGAGATCGAAACCATCCTGGCCAACATGGTGAAACCTCGTCTCTACTAAAAATATACAAAAATTAGCTGGGCGTGGTGGCGCGTGCCTGTAGTCCCAGCTACTCGGGAGGCTGAGGCAGCAGAATTGCTTGAACCCGGGAGGCAGAGGTTGCAGTGAGCTGAGATCACGCCACTGCACTCGCCTGGCACCTCGTGACAGAGCAAGACTCTGTCTCAAAAAATAAATAAATAAAATGAAATAACCTATTATGTGAAAGCCTGGCAAGAAGGGATTCTCGCCAACTCTTATCAATAATTACAACCAATAATCCTCCTAAAACAGGAGGTGGCCTGCAGAAGCACTAAAACCAGAAAAGTTAGGTGGTTGCCTCTGAAAAACGGGACAGAGTTGGAGGGCGGAGCAGCCCCCTCACTGTCAACCCTTTTGAGCTCTGCAGGATTTCGAGGGAAATTATCTATGCATATTTATGCCGTCCTCTCCCCCACTCTGCTCTGGCCCGGCTCAGCCCTGGTCTCACTGATCGGGTCTCAGCGGGTGTGCTGGGCCTGAGACTGTCTCCTTAGGAAACAGGCCACCCAGGAGCCCAGGGACGTGCTGAGGTCCCACAGCTGGATGGGCACAGCCGGGACACCTGACGTCCTCCAGCTGTTGGTCTTTCCCTGGAGTCTCCACCCCAATCTATCCAGCTTCCCAACTACCCAGCCTGTGGTTTTTTGCCAAATTCCACTTGAAAAGAGCTTGGCTACTGGGGGCTGGGATCCCTGATGGCCACGCCTCCTTGAGGGGAGGGGCAGGGGAGAAGCCCGGGTCTCCTGGGCTGGAGGAGGGAGCAGTGTGTTAGGACAGCCCCTATGGGAGATGGGACGCATGACAGCGATGACACCTGCCAGGCTGATGTTGCTGGACTCCCTGCCAGGCACTTCCCAAGCAGGAGCCTATCGACTGCTCATAGGTTCGATTACCTACCCCCAGAGGAGGCAGCAAGTTAACTTTGACAGTCAGGAATGGAGACCTTTGGGCTCCGAGCTCAAGGTCCATCCCAAGACACACAGCGCATTAAATCCTTGTTGCAGAGAGTAGAGCCCACAGCCACGTGAAGGCTCGAAGCTGCAATGTTGGGAACGTTTCGAAGCAAGCATGGCTGCTGCTGGATGTGTTGAGTTCCTGGCATCCCTCTGGGCGCCGACAGAACCAAGGGTGAGAGGAAAGGACAGCAGGAGAGGAGGCGGGCGGGACTGGAGACAGGAGGGAGGGGAAGGGGGTAGCACAGGGCAGAGTGGAGAAGCAGGTAGCGTCCATTGTCCATTTTCTCTTCACTGGGGCTTGGTGAAGACCCTTCAAGGACAGCTCCGTGCCCATCCCTATGGTGGCCGCCCACGGAGACAGAGACAGGAACCTGCTCAGAGAAAACATTTAGTTTTCTTTTCTTCTCCTTCCTCCCTCCCTCCCTTCCTTCCTCCCTCCCTCCCTCTCTCTTTCTCTTTCTTTCCTTCCTTCCTTTCTTCCTTTCCTCCTTCTTTCTTTCTTTCTTCTTTTTCTTTCTTTTGAGATAGAGTCTCACCCTGTCACCCAGACTGGAGTGCAGTGGTGCAATCTCGGCTCACTGCAACCTCCACCTCCCAAATTCAAGTGATTCTCCTGCCTCAGCCTCCCGAGTAGCTGGGACTACAAGCGCCTGCCACCACACCCGGCTAATTTTTGTATTTTTTATAGAGACAGGGTTTTGCCATGTTGGCCAGGCTGGTCTCAAACTCCTGGCCTCAAGTGATCCACCTGCCTTGGCCTCCCAAAGTGCTGAGATTACAGGCGTGAAGGACTGTGCCTGGCCCCTCATCTTTTTTTTTTTAAGGTAGAGTCTTGATCCGTCGCCAGTTTTCAATCAAGGTAACACAGGGGCTCTCAACAGGGTGTGAAACTCTGCTAGAAAAATCACGTTATGAGAATAGTTACTGTGTGATCTCCTGTTGGAAAATGAATAACATAAAATAATATACATTCAGGAAACGAAGTGGAGAAAACTGCCACAAACTCAACCATGGTCATCCCCGGGGGGCTCAGATTCCAGGGGTTTTAACTTCCCTCATCCTGTATAGTTCTCTAATGTTTAAATGTTTAACTATGCGCTTGTAATGCTTTGGTAGTTCAAATGAGATGAAGAAAAAATGTTTTCAAAGACTGAGTATCCATCCACCATCCTCTGCAAACTTTCAAAACAACCAGGATGTGCCAGTACCAGGAAGTGTTTATGCAGCATGAAGGGTTTTGTCCTGAGCGTGTACCATTAATTATTAAAGAGAGGTTTTCAATCCCATCAGATGAGTTTAATGTTTACTTTGAGGATTGAAAAGCTGAAGCGTTCAGTCCTTCACTTTACACACTGTTGGCTAAGGCATTCGTTTAATGAAGATGAAATGAAGGGGAAATGGTGTGATTTGTATTGTTTTCTTGACATACCTGAAACACTTTTACTATTTCTGACAGCTCCACTGCTTTCCTCATTTTCCAGCTTAGGAAAATCGATTGCTGTTATGATAAATCCCAGTCCAGTGAGAAAGGGAGACAGAGCAAGATGCAAAATGAAAGATAAATGCAGAAAGCTAACAGCCTGGCTGGGGAGAGGAGGCCACGGGAGGGGAGGAGGGGGAGGGAAGGAATCACATAGGTGGCTTCCTGGAAGAAGTGCCCAAGCAGGCCTGGAAGAGGTTGGTTTGGGGACTGGGGAGAGTGCAGAGGAGGGCATCTCTGATGGAGAAGCAGCAACCAGCAGGCAGGAGCTGCAGGGAGCCAGGTTGCAAGTGGGCCTGCCTCCTGTATCGCTGAGACTGGGTTGGGGTCCCCACCCTGGCTGTGGTCCTGGCCTCTGGGGAGGTGCTGGCCAGAACTGGGTGGCAGGCCCAACCTACTCCGACCGTGGACTCTGCCCAGGGATTTCTGCGGAAGTGACAAGGCAGGTCAGAGCAAAAGCAGGTTGGACCCAGCTTGTCCCCACAGAGGCGTGTGCTTCCCTCTGTCTCTGAGAGCGACCTGTTAACCACGAATTCGTGAGTAGAAATAGGGCACTGCCTCTGTGTGCGCCACTGTGCGTCTGTGGGTGAGCGGGGCATTTCCAGCCTCTGCCTGTGTGTGTGTGCGCGCATACATGGGACTCTGAGTATGTCAGCCTAACTGGGCTGGCATTTGGATAGAGTAGGGCACTCCCCCAAGGGGAGAAAAAGGAGCGGGAACAAGAGTGGGGAGAGAGAAGGTGTTAGTTAGCACTCCTATTTACAGATGAGCTTAAACCTATGAGCTGAGCTTCAGCAACAAAGGAACTATATTAGTTCTTGCAATGGAAAAGTCCAGGGGTAGGACTGGTTTCAGGTATAGTTGGATCCAGGGACTGGAATGATTCTTTAAGGATGTTACATTTACAACTTCCGGAGATGGAAAAGTGGAATACAATAAAGGTCTTACTTAATGGTGATAGTATGAAGCTGTCGTGGTGAGTGATGAAAGCGAGGGCCTCTCAAGAAAAGTGCCCGTATCAGGCACTTAGGCCTGCTGTATACAATTCCTTACTCTCCTTCCCTACAAAGTGGGCAGACTTTGCTGTTTTTGCCTGGAACTCCCAGCGATCACAAGGACTTGCCTCTCACAGGTTCAGATGAGGGTGCAGGCTGGGGTGGTGGTTCACACCTGTAATCCCAACACTTTGGGAGGCCGAGGTAGGAGGATTGCTTGAGCCCAGGAGTTTGAGACCAGCCTGGGCAACATAGGGAGACCCAGTCTCTACACAAAGGAAGGGGAGCCAAGGCTGCAGTCCTGGGGAGCCAAGTCCTGGGGAGCCAAGGCTGCAGTCCCAGGCACAAGGAGGGGTGAGCTCTGGGATGGCATAGGTGGCCCCAGGCAGGGCTCTGGCTGTGCCAAGCATCTGCTCCCCCGCACCCAGCCCTCTCCCCCTTCCCTGAGCCCCTAACCTGGGCCCTGCCTGGCCTCCCTTTCGGCATTGGGCCCTCCCTGGTTTGTCTTTCAGTTGGAAGGTCTGGCCCATGGAGAACAACCCCTCAAGACGAAGAGAGTCCATCTCTCTCACACCTGTGGCCCAGGGGCTGGAGAACATGGGAGCTGAGTTCTCAGAAAGCCTGGTCTGTGCCCTTCCCCATCGCCCATCCCCCACCCTCAGCCTCTTCGGCTTGAGCCCGGCTGCTGAGGTGGTGGGGCTTCTGCTCACCACCTTCCCTCACACCCCATTCTTCTGCCCCCCTGCTCACCTCTGCTCGCACAGTTAGGAACCTCCCAATGCGCCCGCCTCCTTAGCCCCCTTTATTTCACTCATTACACATCGACTGAGCACGTACTGTGTGCACTACAGTCTGAAAGTCCTGGTCTGAAAGGGCAGGGCAGGCCCCAGTGAGGAAGTGGCATTGGAGGTGTGACCTACAGAGTGAGGATCAAAACCAGATGACGGGGGAGGGGTCTGTGAGGAAATTCAGCCTTCGAGGAGCCCGCCGTCTTGTCCTTGCTTTCAGGCGGCCAGGTCAGGTCGAGGCACAACACCCAGAACCTCAGCCTCGTAGGACACCCTCCCAGCCTCCTCTGACCGAGCCCCTCCCCTTCACTGCCCTTGTCCCTCGGGGTGCTCCTTTCACTCTATCATCTGCAAGAATACCCACCCCCTACCCAAAGCAGCTCCACAGACTGGGGGGTGCCTCGCCCTGGGGTCGTGTGATGAGGTGCCCTGCCCGCAGGTGTCCGTCCCTCTGCAGACCGTGAGCTCGCTGAGGGCAGGATGTGTCCAGCAGAGCCCTGCACGCAGTAGCTGCTCAGGGCCTGCCTCGCAGAGTTAAGTAGCCTTCTCATTCCTCCCTGTGCTCCAGCCCAGGCCCCTCCTCAGCCAGGGTCTCACCAAGGGCCCCCAGCTGTAAGTTCCTTCAGGTGGGTAAGGGACAGGCTGACCTGACAGCTCCCTGCTGGCTGTAGGAGGAAGGCCAGCTCCCTAGAAGCAACTCGGAGATCAGAGGCAGCCGGAGCGAGGCGGAGCCGAAGCCCTTCTCTAGATGGTAGGTGATCTCTGGAGGGACAAGGGTGGGCCTGGGGTGGAGGCTGCTTGGGAACAGGATGGGGAGCTGGGCCTCCTGGAGGATGGGGGTGGGGGCACGTGAGCCTTTGTTGAAGGAAGGAATAAAGGCACTTTAGCCAACATGCACAGACACACGAGCCTAAAAGGTGAGCCAAGTCACAGGCTCCCCACCTGCTTTTCAGTAGCTGGAATGAAATCCTATCAGGAACCCCAGTATATACCGTGGGCCTGCCCTGAACCAGCCAGGCCTCCCTCTCAGCCTCTCGCTTCTGCCTTCTACCCCCATTCAGTCTCTGGGGTACCTCTGGGAGTCCCAAGACTCCGGTTAAAAATTCTGATTTTAGCCTGGCACGGTGGCTCACGCCTGTAATCCCAGCACTTTGGGAGGCTGAGGTGGGCGGATCACCTGAGGTCAGGAGTTTGAGACTAGCCTGACCAATATGGTAAAACCCTGTCTTTAAAAAAAAAAATCTGATCTTCCACGGGGAGGTGAAAGCCCAGAGAGGGGAAGGGACCAGCCAGGTGGCATAGGCAGCGAGTGGCTGAGGTGAGCCTAGAACTCTGCCTCCTGTTGCCTGGGCCCCCTGGGTCCTCGCTGGTCAGATCTGGAGCTGAGGATAGCATGAAGGGCAGAGGGGTGGAGTGGGGAGGGATTCCATCTCTGCCTGGGCATTGGGCATGGGAAGAATCCCTCCCCCCAGCCTCTCAGGAGGTGGGAGGTGGGGACTGAGAGGAGGTGAGAGGCTCCTTAAAATGCCAGCTGGTGGGTTCCAATGAGCATTGAGTGGGCACCTACTAGATGCTCAGCCTGTGAGACCCCAGAGGCTACTGAGGTACCAGCCTTTCCTACAGAGACAGACCTTGACCAAATGACCTGGCAAGAATTGGCTGGGCCCCAAAGGCAGTGGGGGTGTGTGACCACCCGGCAGGGGCAGGCTGTTCCAAGCATCTTTTCTCTGGAAGAGAGCTACCGACTCATTTGCTAAGTGTCCCGGATCCCGAGGACTCACAGCTGGGAGCCTTTCCACCTTGTCCCATGGGCAGATAGTTGAACAACAGAGGAGCGAAGGCAGCCAACCGTGTCTGTCTCCCTCCCCTCCCCCTCCCCTCCCCTACCTCCCCTCCCCTCCCTCCCCCTCCCTTCCCCTTCCTCCCCCTCCCTCCCCTACCTCCCCCTCCCCCTCCCCCTCTCCTCCCCTCTCCTCCCCTTCCTCTCTTTCTCTTTCTTTTTTTTTTGTTTTGTTTTGAGGTAGGCTCTCACTCTGTTGCCTGGGCTGCAGTGCAGTGGCTGATCAACCACCTGGCTCACTGTAACCTCCACCTCCTGGGCTCAAGCGATTCTCCTGCCTCAGCTTCTTGAATAGCTGGGACTACAGGCGCACACCACCATGCCCAGCTAATTTTTGTATTTTTGGTAGAGATGGGGTTTGCCATGTTGCCCAGGCTGGTCTTGAACTCCTGGGCTCAAGTGATCCGCCTGCCTGGGCCTCCCAAAGTGCTGGGATTACAGGTGTGAGCCACCACGCTCGCCGCCACATTTTTGTATGGTGATGAGGTTCTGCCTTTTTAGTTGACTTCCTCCCCGAGCCCTGGAGCGGGGATCATCACTGGGATAGTGGGGCCTGCAGGTCCTGCTCCAGTTTGTGCTGCCACAGAGGCAGGAAGGGCTGGGGTTGCCCTGCAGCCCTGTGGGGATGTCAAGGCAAGCCCTGGCTTGTCCCTGTTGCCACTTTACTGGGGACACCCGAGTGAGCGGAGGTGCTGAGGATCTCCCCCCAGGTGGGGTCCGCTCACGCACTGACAGACCCTGCTGGTCCTGTTCCCAGGAGGAAGCTGCAGCCAGCCCTGAGATCCCGAAGCTTCTGCAGGGAGCACACGCAGCTGTTTCGATGGATCGGCACAGGCCTGCTCTGCACTGGTGAGCCCGGGGCCAGCACTACCCAGGACACGGTGATTCCTGCCTCAGCTACCCAGGTCTCAGGCAGGGCCATTCACTTACCCAATCACCCAACAAATGGTTGTTGAGCACCAGCTCAGGGCCAGCTCCCTTGCTGGGTGCTAAGGCATCAGTTAAGCCAGGCCAGATCTTGTTCCCAAGGCACTCCCTCCTCAGTAAGGGAAGGGGAAGAAATATTCCCACATAATGCAGCAAGTCATCTGGGAGCACCAAGGAGGGATGGGGGATGGTCAGGGAGGACTTCCAGGAGGAGGTGACATTGAAGCCTCACAGGCTGAGTAGGAGTTAGCCAGGTGGAGGGGAAGGACACTAAGGAGGGCAAAGGACTCCATACAGAGGAGTCACAGGAGCAAAGGTGAAAACTGGCAGGGTGTGGGTTTCAATAAAGTCCCATGTCTGCCCTGTAAGGTCTGCAGGGTAAAGTTCTAGACAAGGAGTGCCAGGGCATGCGGTTGGAGGGATAGGAAAGGGCCCAGGATGGGGAGTGGGCAGGGAGATGGGAGGATGCTCACGGACTTGGATTTTATCCTCAAGGCCAGAGACAGCCACTGAAGGGTTTGAACAGCATCAAGGTGGATTTGCACTGTGGGACCTAGACAGAGGGCAGGAAAGATGGGGAGAAGCAGACATTGAGGGCTGCGGTGCCTGTGTGAGAATGAGGTGGTGGAAGGCCGGCAGGGGTGATGGCAGAGGTCCTAGGAAAGCAACGCCCGCTGCACTTGGGAGCCACTGAGTGTGCAGCACGAAGGAGACCCTGAATCAGGGTTGCCCCAGGGGCCTGCTGGGGTGCCGGGAGGATGATGGTGCCTTCCACAGAGCTAGAGAACACACGTGCGGGAGGCAGTCTTGGCAGGAAGGGGAATAATTTGGACAGTTTTTTGGAGGCACCACTGCCAGGCCATCTGAGGGGGAGGGGGAGGCTCCCCCAGGCACACTTGGAGAATGAATTGAGAAATGGGTCAAGGACAGAAGCCTGGAGACCAGCCCCACGGAAGGGGTTGGCGACAGCCAAAGGAGCAAGGATTTAAGGAGGGAAAAGTCGGCAGTGTCTCTGCACAACCCGCAGGACAAAAACTGAGCCATGTCCCCTGATTTAGGGATAAGGAGGCCACTGGTGACTTAGGGTGTAGGTGAAAAAACTGAATTGGAGCAAATGGGAGATGAGGCAGTGCAGACAGCAAGTGTGAAAGGCTTTTGGGATCCATTTTTATGAGATGAGGCAGGGAGGATGAATGGGCCCAGTCTCAAGGATGCATGTGATGAGTTTGGGATGGGAGACTGTGTGTGTACGAGCCGAGGTGGGAGGTTGCAGAAGATCGTGCAGGAACAGGAGATGAAGAGATGCCGGGTGCAGTGAGGTCCTCTGGCACGGACTGGAAGAGCTCCCATCCAATGGGGAGGGGCGGGTCTTCGCAGGGCAAGCTCACTTCATCCTGACAGGTTGGAATTGAAGACGGCCAGGCATGGCGGGTGGTTCACGCCTGCAATCCCAGCACTTTGGGAGGCTGTAGTGGGAGGATTGCTTGAGCCCAGGAGTTTGAGACCAGCCCGGGCAACACAGCAAGACCCCCATCTCTACAAAAAAAATTAAATAAAAATAAATGAAAAAAAGAAAAAGGAGGATGGGTACAGATGGAGAGCTCATCATAGGTGCTCTGGAGGGGATGGGCAGGGAGAGAGGCGACAGCAATGACCCCGGCCTGCTTGGTGAACTTGAAAGTAGGGTCATCTGCCGAGATGGGGTGGGTCCATGTCCCTCACAGCTTCCTCCTAGAGAGTGTGTCTGAGATGGTGACGTCCACATTTGGCAGAGTCTGAAGCCAGGCTGTCTGTTTCCATGGCTGCCTCCTTCACTCAGATCGGATTTGTTTCTCTTGAAGAACAATTGAATTCTCTCCTGTAGAGAATGAAAATCACCCCTCTCATCCTGTTTCCACGTTTGCCAGCGCTGTGGGGAATGCAACCTGAACCATTAAATGATCCCTTGCAATGGTCAGCAGTGACTCTCTCTGTTTCTGGGTGACTTTGATTTCTCTGGCTTTTCAATATCTTTAGGACATCACCTCTTTCCTGGGGGAGGCTGCTCAGAGGCGTTGTGGGAGTAGCTGTGATAGAGAAATGAAGCTCATGTTCTCAGGACTTGGCTCCTGAGCTGTGACAGTGGCTTCCAAACCTTAGGCCTTCTCCAGGAGTGCAGCGACAGCCCTGGCTCCATCGGACTAACAAGGATGGCCTTGGTGTCCCCCAGTCTTAGAAGAGGAGTGTGCCTCGTGCCGGCTGTTCCAGCCGAAGTCCCAGTGAGGTCTTCAAGGGCCTTAGCTCAGGTCCTGCCTGTCCCTGAAACAATCCCTGTGCCCAGGGGGACGTGATGGTGTCCCCCACCCCTGACGTAGGTCAGGCACCCCTGAACTACATGGGCTCGGAGGGGGGAAAGTTGTGCCCAAATGAAACAGGAAAGTCCTCTCACCAGAGGGTGCATGGACCCCAGACATGAAAATGCTTCCAAAAGCACATCTCTCCCTTTGCCCTGCCTGGAGGACTCCTCCACACTGCCCCCTCTCCACACGTCCCCGTCCTGGCCCGCCCAGACCAGGAAGCACAGGCCCTGAGGCACACAGAGCTTATTGGACTCCTAACCCCAGGCCCTCCCTGTGGGGAGTCACCCAGCTTGGCTGGTCTCAGAGGCCTCGTTCTCCAAGTGGACATCACTGTAGAACCCCCCTTGGGGGTATTGAGAGGATTAATTGTGAAAGTGCTGAGCTCAGCTCCTGGCGACCACGGAGTCTCTCCCCGGCCAGGCCAGGTCCCCCTCCCCTGAACCTCCCTCATCCTGCTGCTGGCACCAGCAGCCCCAGCTCCACTCTGCAGGGCTCCACCCGTGTGTTTCAGTGACACCCGTTCAGGTAGGAACTCCAGCCCACAAGCTTCCATGGGAGAGAATGGTCATTTTATTTTCTGTTACTCAGCTTACCTTCTCCTTCAATTTTGTCATTTCATCGAGTGACGGGAACTCAATTTCCATCCAGTTGGAATCTCCCTCTCCCGCTTCCTCTGGGGGTCACCAGGGGGGCTTATCTATGGTCACTCCTCCAGTGTCTCCTGACCTGTCCACTTCCCCAGCTGGTCCTGGGTCCTCTATCCTTGCAGGTGGCCTTGGCGACGCCCTCTTCTCCACAGTTGGCTCATTCCGGCCTCCTGCCTCTCTCCTCCTCAGGCCTCTTGTGGGGACCGCTTCTGTTTAGGTGCCTGCAGAGCCTCGCTGGCTTTCTAGGACCCTGCCTGCCACGCGCCGCATGGGCATTCCTCCCTCTGCAGTCCCGGGACCTCCCTGGGGCTCCATGAGGAAGCCAGGCACAGGCCTTCACTGCTTGCAGCACCACAAACACACCTGGCTTTGGCGGCCTTGCCAGGCTCAGGCACGTTCTCTGTGATGGCAGTGTCCTTGTTACCGTCTGGTAGCAGACGGGGTGGGTAGAACTTACCTTTGCTTGTGATCTTTCAGATCACATTTTAAATCCATGGCTATGAGTCCTTTCCATTCTTCGAGTATCCTGGATTCTGAAAGTCAAAAGCCAGGGAGAGGCCCGGCGCAGTGGCTCATGCCTGTAATCCCAGCACTTTGTGAGGCTGAGGTGGGTGGATCACTTGAGCCCAGGAGTTCCACACCAGCCTGAGCAACATGGTGAAACCCCATCTCTACTGAAAATACAAAAATTAGCCGGGCATGGTAGTGGGCACCTGTAGTCCCAGCTACTCGGGAGGCTGAGGCAGGAGAATCCCTTGAACCCAGGACGCGGAGGTTGCAGTGAACTGAGATCGTGCCACTGCACTCCAGCCTGGGTGACAGAGCGAGACCCTCTCTCAAAAAAAAAAAAAAAAAAACCTATGGAGAGACATCCCTCCTCTGCTATTCATTCTCACGTGTCTTTCCTGAGGCGTAAGCACGGACTGGCTGAGTGGCTCAAAGGAGAGAAGGGCAAAGGGGAAAGGGAATTCCAGGAAGCATGGTCACTGATGAACATTTCAGATCCAGGTCCCGGCACACGTGTGAACTCCTTCATGGAGTAGCTGATGTGCTCATCTCCTTCCTCCGTGGGACCTAGCGTGGCGCTGGACCACAGCAGGTGCTCCACTGATGCCCAGCGACTCTTGCTGTTTGGCTTCACGCCTCCTTACACATCTCCCTCCCATTTAGTCAGCACTTTACAGTTTGCAAAGCCCT